>CM064575.1:60125269-60162769 GCA_032716605.1 Paralithodes platypus | reverse complement strand
CTCAACACAATAGAAAACAGTGAACTGAAAACACAACACAAGACACATTCGCATACACAAATAAGACGGTATTAGAATGTAAAGTATTTTTGTATTTTTGTTCATTTATTTATACCTCAGGGTTTATTTGAGGGTCAGGATTGGCGTGTATGTAATATGTTTTGGTAATATTTTAACTCACATGACACGCAAATAGTTATGATTTAAATACGTCTTTTATAATCACGGTGTCAAACGAAAGCCAAGTACATTGTTTTTAGTCTTTATTATTGAATATGTGAAGGTCAAATTCGGGTTTATAGTTCAAATGATATCTATAGAAGTGATACAATGACAAAACAATGCTATTCTAGGTTCCTTGTCTTGTATTCCTTCTCACATTCACTCAAGTCTTCAAACAAAATGGCTCCGATTTAACACCCTGCTTTGATGTGATCTGGTTAGTATTCTAACTGGCAATCTTGCTTCATATCAAATAATTGTATCGCAGACTAATTATTATTATTATACTATTAAGGGAGCCCACCTCGCTTTTTTTTTTCTTTCTCTCCCTCTCTCTTTGGCTTGTATCCACTCGGCCCCATTCAGCCTACTGTTTTAAGACGTTTACCCCCATCCAGGTGTCAATATTTTCCTGGCGAGCGGTAGCGAGCCAGCATATTATAGTTTTTGTTTTGACAGCAAGCTAAATTTATACATTTTTCGATAGAAACATTTCTCCGGCGAAGCCGGATTTTGTCCATACAATGCTGGCTCGCTATCGCTCGCCAGCAGAAATCGACACCTGGATGGGGATAAACGTCTTAAGAAAATTGGCTGAATGGGGCCGAATGGATACAAGCCAGGGAAAGAGATAACAGAGAGAACGATTAAAAAAACGGTGACACCCCTTAATATTTGATAATGGCCTCGCACCCTTCCACCCATCTTTCCGCTATAGTCTATTGGCTGTAAGTAGGCGAGAAATCATGACCTCTAACCTCTGTAACTAAAAAACGACTAGAGTTATCAAGCTAATATCTCTACCATTTGGGGAGAGTCAGTCAAGGAATAGATGTGGAAATTTACAGTCAATTTGCTCTAGCCCTTTTTGATTTACAAAGGATAGAGGTCATGATTTTTCGCCTACTTACAGCGAATAGACTATACCAATACACACAACAGTCCTGTCTAAAACCGGTATCACACGAGAGCTTTTATAGTCAACATTCGATGATCAACACTTTTCTGGCAACATTTCCGGAATATTTTGCACCGGCATTGGAAACTAGACTGATGCTTGATGAATTTAGGTGACCGAAATGCTTAAAATGTTGACCTCATAAGCTGCCAGACCAGTGTTGAGGATAAATGTTGAGGGAAAAAGCGCTCGTGCGATACCAGCTTAAGGGGGGTGACCTGCTATTTTTCTCTCGTTTTTCTCTCTTTCTCTGGCTTGTATCCATTCTGCCCCATTCAGCCTACTGTTTTAAGACTTTTATCCCCATCCAGGTGTCGATTTGTTCTTGGCGAGCGGGAGCGAGCCAGCATATTATTAAATGTGTTTGACAGCAGGCTAAATTTGTACATTTTTCGATAGAAAAAATGCCTCCGGCGAAGCCGGATTTCTTCATACAATGCTGGCTCGCTATCGCTCGCCAGGAAATAATCGACACCTGGATGGGGATAAAAGTCTTAAAACAGTAGGCAGAATGGGGCAGAATGGATACAACCCAGAGAAAGAAAAAAAGAGAGAGAAAAAGAGATAAACATAGCAGGTGACCCCCCTTAACACAGTAAACACCACACGCTACACAAGTTAGTCATTATCATGTCCTGTACATTGTAACTCACTGAACATACGTTGATAATGAGGATAAGGGAAATATTGTTTTTCTAAGTATTACAAACGTTACATGAAGATCATGAACATTTCCACGAGATAAAGGCTCATGTTTTATTTTGCTATGTGAGTGAGGGAGACAAAAGGCAGAACTGCCTGTAGCGAGTGCCTCCCCCATAGTTCAAAGAGTGACAGGGCCAAAAATAAGGGACGTTCGACCTAAAATATCGCTGACAGATTTCGTTACATAAAAATATCAAAATATGTGGAATGGCAGTATTCAGAATTGAGCATAAGCTTGGATTATGCGTCTCAGTGCAAGCAAAACGGAGAATTTTGGGTGTAGAGTTCCTAGAATGTACATGGAGAGGGAGAGAGAAGTGTGAGCGAGCGAACGTTGGGGGATTATGGCAGAGACTAAGAGAGCAAACATTGAAATCGGAACAGTTGCATTATATTTCGAGGGAACAAGGTAGTTAAATATACTAACGATCAACATCAATATTAGTAATATTACTTTCAAATTGTGTATCTGCTCGGGTTCATCAAATCAATCCCCCTTTATTCACACACACACACACACACACACACACTCTAAACCAGTGTAGATTATAACCTTCCCATTTTGCCAAGTTGAGTTCATCATTTACATATACCGTACCTGTGTGAGAGCGTGAGAGAGAAATATTGACAAAGCGAGAGCAAGCGTGAGAGATTAGCTGGCGAGTTTGCATGTGGGAGTGCATCATTAAATGTTCTCCTGGAAGTGCCCTGCTTTTCAGCAGGATTAGATATATACATATACTGTATATATATATATATATATATATATATATATATATATATATATATATATATATATATACACTTTACAGGGAATGTATGAAACTAGGGATTTCACGTAAACCCTAAAATAATCAGGGATTTCACGTAATCGTTGTGGCCATCAGCAAATACATGAAATCTCTAAATGTTGTAGAGATTTTGTGAAATCACTGGCATATAACTCCAGTCATTACACGAAATCTCTAAAAAGATGTGTATTACCCGGTACTCATAAAACCCGTATGTGCAGGAAAATTTTAACATCATAATAAGAAATTAAGAAGAAAACGGTATATTGCATGATATGTCAATAATGAATTTACATCTATAATTGTGTTGGAATACTGTATGTGTTGGAATACTGTAAAATCATAAAAACTAAGAACACAAATGATGTAGTACTTCATAAGGTTTACCCGGTACTGCATTTAAATCAACTTTTTTATAATTTCCATCTATGAAGTCATCATAAAGATTATATATAAAATTACTTTGTCTCAACTATTTATTTATGCATACTAGAAATAGGATGGTCAGCATGGAAGTGAAGAAGTCCTTGCATGACAGTGTGGTAATCCCGACTCTTACTTACGGAAGCAAAGCATGGACGTTGGTGGAGAAACTCAGACCAAGAGTGAGAGGGGTGGAAATGAGTTACTTCAGAAGTGCGTGCGGAGTTACATGGAGGGATAGACATACGAATGAGCAAGTAAGAGGGAGATGTGGTGTGGAGGTAGGTGTGCTAGAAAGTGTAAAAAGGAACACCTTGAGATGGTTCGGCCATATGGAACTTATGGGAAGCGAGAGAATGACTAAGAGGGTGTACGCGAGCGAGGTGGAAAGACAGAGAGGGAGACGTAAACCAAAAGAGAGGTGGAAGGATGGAGTGAAGAGGTATATGGATAAAGGCGGTGCTGGTTGGGAGGAGGGGCGTCGACTGACTGGGGACAGAGGTGCATGGGGGCGTTTCGTTCGTGGCCACCCCTGCGGGGATCACGGCGTCAGGCAATAGATAGATAGATAGACTACGATGGGAACGACTGGAGCCATTAATCTGACTTTTGAAGCATTTACATATGTTTGTTTGACATCGCCGAGATCCGGCACAGTTACACCTAACAAATCCTTGCCCACCAGTACTGGACTCTTGCATTACAGCTTGGCCTAATCCAACAGTTTGAGTGCAATTAATAGTATACTCTGAGGACATACATCAAGCTGATTACGGGAATATTTTACTTTCAAAATAGTTGAAAATACCACTTTTTTGCAGCAATTGTGTACAGTACATGTCGTAAATAGGCCCGATCAGGTTAAGATTTAATTCAGTCCGAAATATATATATTAGGTAAAGCTTCACTTCAGCCCGAGATAGTTTCGAAAACAATTTATGACCTAGACTCCTAGAGTGTACAGTCGCCCAAATACTTTTACAAGAGAGAGAGAGAGAGAGAGAGAGAGAGAGAGAGGTGTCATCCTCGGCTGTGCTACAGATACACATTTAATGTTGACACTAAGTTATGATGGAAATTATTCTCATTATTGACTTACTTCTTCACCAACACATTCAACTACAGTGACTCACCATCTTTAAGGGGGTAGTGCTTGGTTTATATATATATATATATATATATATATATATATATAATATATATATATATATATATATATATATATATATATATATATATATATATATATATATATATATACTATACAGTATATTATATACAGTATAATTATATCTCTCAATTAATTTTTTAGTTTCCTCTCTAGACCTCCATCAAGCTTAGAAAAACACTCCCTAAACCACCTTTTAAGGTATATGTGTACATTTGTCGGTAGAAAATTAGAGGCTCGCTATCGCTCGCCAGAAAAAAAAACGACACCTAGAGGACACGAAAGGTCGTAATATTGACAACAAATAATGAGGCGAAAGATCTTCAAATCGCCAAACTAACGGAACGAAATTCTGAAAACCTCAAAATTAAGATGCTAAACATGAGGGAGAAGGGTGTCCAAACAAGCGAGTACTAGCCCCTTAACCCCTACTGTACCGGCGACGTTTTTCAATGTTATTCTAGCTATATATAGACGATTTTGTGCAGTTTAAGAAGGATCTGTAGTAGTAAAAAAGGTTAAAGTGAGATAGTTCAAGCCATTTAATTGCTGGAGACCATTTTTAAGCCGAATATAATCGTCAAATAGTAGCCAGAATAAAGTTAAAAAGACGTCGCCGGTAAAGAAGGGGTTAAATCAAGTTCTTCAATCCAGTTTCTTCCCCACACTACACATTTGGGTGTCTACATGTTAGCTGATGGTTACGGTACGTCACAACATCTGTCTCTCTAATAACCTGCTAAACTGTGTTCCAAATAGGTAAGTCGGATATTGTGAACCCTGACCCCCGTAACTAAATAAGGGCTAGAGCAAATGGGCTGTAATTGTCCCAGGGTTGTTAAAAAAAAATATTTACAAAAAAAAAAAAAAAAAAAAAAACGATTTATTTTATTTATATCAGATTTATTTGATTTAATCTTTATTTTTATTAATTTCACCACAACACCAGACACCCCCAATGAAATTAATTAAAGTATATATGATCAACCGGGATTCGAACCTGGGTTATCACACACAGATTTTTGCCATCTTAACCATTACACCACCAGGACGGTTAAAGGTTTATGCACACGCCTACGACTTATTATCTATTCTCGAATACTAGATATTAATCTAATCGTGTTCATATTCCCAACCGCGCTATGGTAGCCTACTGTTTAAGTGAGAGGAAAGAATATTGATGGGGCACAGATCATATAATTTATATAATAATATAAAAACATTTGTTTTTATTAATTTGATGTTCTACATGAAATCTAACTGCTACAGGATGTTGTTTAGCATATGTATAACTAAACATTGATAGAATAAGTGAATTAAAAATGCATATAACATGAAATACAGATGAATTTACATATTTTCTATGTCTGTGATGGACGTTTTCATACCAATAAACCTATGTCTATGTTTCCTCTAACTAAATAACACACTCCTCCTCATGATGAAGATGATGCTTAAATTCTTTGTTTGGTCTAACCAATTATATTCAAGTGGAATTTATGTTATTATATTAAGTTACAAGGTACTTTCTTTTAGCTAATTCTGGATACTAAACATTATGAAAAAGGAATTTGTAGTATTATGGGTATCTTTAAATGTATCTATACTTTTTCTTAATAATGCTAATTCCACTATACACCGTACGTTGATTTAAATGAAAGACAAATTATATCATTTTTGTTGTAGTAATAATTACTTTGGCAGTTAAACAAGATAATTATATATATATTTTGTTTTTATAATTATAATGCATATTAAACTTTGGTTAATATCACTTTGGCTTTTTATAAACAAAAGTAACATGCTCATTAAACTTTTGGTTAAAGTACTGTGGCTGTTCATACAGTACAACAGATATATATATATATATAATTGAGAAAACATTACTTCTGCTGTGAAAACAACCACATGACAATTTGCTATCTAAAAGTGCCACGGTGGATTCCCCCGCACCACTCACTTAGTCTCATTATGATATAATTATAGGCCTACTACAATAATATAATTGGTGTTCATAAAACCCATTTGTTTAATTTCCCTTCTTTCCCCTCTCGTTTTCAAATAATGATAAGGTTATGATTTAAATAAGTTATTTTATTTTTAAATCATTTGATTTAAATCATGATTTAAATCAGTGATTAAAATAAACTTGATTTAAATCAAACAACCCTGAATTGTCCACAGCTATTCCCTGGCTGACCTGTCTCAAATGGTAGGTATGTTAGCTTCATTACTCTAGTAGTTCGTGAATTATAGAGGTTAATGTTAACCCTTTGAGTACCAGCGACGTGTGCTACATTTTCTATCTATCTATCTATTGCCTGACGCCGTGATCCCCGAAGGGGTGGCCACGAACGAACCGCCCCCATGCACCTCTGTCCCCAGTCAGTCGACGCCCCTCCCCCCAACCAGCACCGCCTTCGTTCATGTACTTCCTCACTCCATCCTTCCACCTCATATTCGGTCTACCTCTCCCCCTCTGTCCCTCCATTACACTACATTTTACGCTAGCTATATTTAGGCGATATTATGCAGCTTAGGAAGGATCTGTGGTAGTTAAAGGGGTTGGTTGATATTGTTTGAAGCCTTATTATTGCTAGAGGTCCTTCCTAAGCTGAATAAAATAGTGTAATAGTTGCCAGAATATGATAAGAAGTACGTCCCTGGTACTGAATGGGTTATAAAGAGCTTTGGCCTATTTACTTGGAACAGGGTCTAGCAAATTTGATCTGAGTGTAAATTGCCGTGCTTTATTCTCATCGTTAGACGGTATTGTTCACTCAGTTATATATTACCGGTATATGCTTGTCATATTAAGGGGAGATTTTCACTTGAGGGACTTTTTTCTTGACCCCTTTCTCGCTCATGTCTATACTCATTGCTTTTGAGATTTTAAGACGTTTGCCCCATTAGTTTGGTGATTTTAGGAATTTTCCGCCCCATTCTGTCAGTTTTAAGACCTTTCGTGCCATTTAGGTGTCGATTTTATCCTGGCGAGCGACAGCGAGCCTGTAATTTAAGAGTAACCGGCCTTCGGCCGGGAAATTGTTCTACCGAAAAATGTACAAATTTATCTTGAACGGGGGTCAAGGGGGTGACATTTTAAGATTGCTGGAGGAGTAGGAAAGAAACTAAAAACCTCCCCTTAAACCCCTTCAGCACCTTGACGCCTTTTTACCGTTGATTCTGGCTGGAAATAGATTATTTAGGCCTATGCAGTTTAAGTAGGACCTGTTACAAGGAAGGTTTATGGAGATTGTATTTACCCATTTGAGTCGCATAGGTATATTACAAATTATATGAAATCGTTTAACGGTAACCAGAATATGGTGAAAATTAGGTAATGGTGGTGAAGGAGGTTGTTTTTGTTCCTTGACACCTAAGTTTCTGTCAGATAATAATATTATCTGAATAATTACAATTATCATATTATGATCATTGTAATTATTCTAACCCGTGTTGCATATAATTATGGTAGCTACAGTAACTACTGAATCTTAACCTTTACACTCCTTCCATAGATTTCTCAAACCGTAACTCGACCACTCAATTGCTCGTCTTGCAAGTAATATCATCTATCCAGCTAACGCTCTATTTGTGTTGTACTGCTGCTCTCTTTACATCAAGGGGGTAATATAATCGCTTTTTATGGACCCCTTTCTCCCTCATGTTTAGCATATTAGTGTTTAGGTTTTAAGACGTTCGTTCCATTAGTTTGGCGATTTTGAGACCTTTAGCCTTTTTTTTTTTTTTTTAAATATTAGGACCTTTCGTGCCCTTTAGGTGGCGATTGTTTCCTGGCGAGCGATAGCTAGCCTCTAATTCTAGAAAGAACCGGCCTTCGGCCAGGACATTTTTCTACCGAAAAATGTACAAACATATCTTGAAAGGGGGTCCAGGGGGCGTTTTTCTAAGCTTGATGGAGGTCTAGCCAGGAAACTCAAAAATAAACTAATAAGTGAATATATAGACTAAAAACCAAGCACTACCCCCTTATATGAATGTCATGGTTTTAAACGTTTCTGGTTTAACTTGCCATTGTTTTCAAGATGTAATACCCCAGTCTCTGTGTGATAAGGTTACTTTAATCTTCACATTATTACATTATATTAAACATTGTCTATATAAACACTATAATCTTCACATTATCACATTATATTAAACATTGTCTATATAAACACTATAATCTTCACATTATCACATTATATTAAACATTGTCTATATAAACACTATAATCTTCACATTATCACATTATATTAAACATTGTCTATATAAACACCATAATCTTCACATTATCACATTATATTAAACATTGTCTATATAAACACTATAATCTTCACATTATCACATTATATTAAACATTGTCTATATAAACACTATAATCTTCACATTATCACATTATATTAAACATTGTCTATATAAACACTATAATCTTCACATTATCACATTATATTAAACATTGTCTATATAAACACTATAATCTTTACATTATCACATTATATTAAACATTGTCTATATAAACACTATAATCTTCACATTATCACATTATATTAAACATTGTCTATATAAACACTATAATCTTCACATTATCACATTATATTAAACATTGTCTATATAAACACTATAATCTTCACATTATCACATTATATTAAACATTGTCTATATAAACACTATAATTTTCACATTATCACATTATATTAAACATTGTCTATATAAACACTATAATCTTCACGTTATCACATTATATTAAACATTGTCTATATAAACACTATAATCTTCACATTATCACATTATATTAAACATTGTCTATAAACACTATAATCTTCACATTATCACATTATATTAAACATTGTCTATAAACACTATAATCTTCACATTATCACATTATATTAAACATTGTCTATATAAACACTATAATCTTCACATTATCCATTATATTAAACATTGTCTATATAAACACTATAATCTTCACATTATCACATTATATTAAACATTGTCTATATAAACACTATAATCTTCACATTATCACATTATATTAAACATTGTCTATATAAACACTATAATCTTCACATTATCACATTATATTAAACATTGTCTATATAAACACTATAATCTTCACATTATCACATTATATTAAACATTGTCTATATAAACACTATAATCTTCACATTATCACATTATATTAAACATTGTCTATATAAACACTATAATCTTCACATTATCACATTATATTAAACATTGTCTATATAAACACTATAATCTTCACATTATCACATTATATTAAACATTGTCTATATAAACACTATAATCTTCACATTATCACATTATATTAAACATTGTCTATATAAACACTATAATCTTCACATTATCACATTATATTAAACATTGTCTATATAAACACTATAATTTGATACAATTTTCATTCATTTGCATTAATAACAATAGTTTCGTCTGCCGCGAGTTTGGTCGTTTTGAATTACCGCTTATTACATACCGTATATATAATTAATTGGGCATCTCAGCATATTTACGCTCAGAATAGTGTCCGATACTATAGTCCATTTATTCTACGTTGGGTAGAAATAGTAAACTCAAACATCTGTGAATCAAAAAGGGCTAGAGCAAATGAGCTGTCAATTGTCACACCTATTCCTTAGCCGAATTTTCCTATTTGGTAGAAATATTAGCTCGAATACTCCAGTCCTTCTTGAGGTATGAGAGGTTAGAAGTTACGAATTTTGCCCAACCTAGAATGAACAGACTATAATACGAAATATCTTAAATATAACAAGGCTCGAGTGATTCCATAATATTTGATTTATCTGTTTCAGTAATATCACTTTAAAGGGTGATGGGTTATTTCTTTGGTCCCCCTAATTCTTCATGTTTAGCCCCATTAGTTTTCAGATTTTAAGACGTTCGGTCCATTAGTTTGGCGATTTTAAGACCTTTCGCCATATTTCCTTTTCAATATTAAGATTGTTCATGTCATTTAGGTGTCGATTGCTTCCTGTCGAGCGATAACGAGCCTGGAATCTAAGAGGTACCAGCCTTCAGCCGGGAAATTTGTCTATCGAATAATGTGCAAAGTTATCTTGAAGAGGGGTCTTGGGGGTGTTTATTTTTTTAAAGTTTGATTGAGGTCTTGGGAGGAAGCTAAGACCATAATAAAAAGATCCATATGAGCAAATATATACGCCCACCCTCCCTTAAGCTTTTAAGGGGGTAGTACTAGTTTTTTATGGAGCCCCTTCTCCCTCATGTTTAGCATATTAGTTTTGAGGTTTTATGACGTTCGTTCTGTTAGTTTGGCGATTTTAAGACCTTTCGACTCATTTTCTTTTCAATATTTAGACTTTTCGTGCCCTTTAGGTGTCGATTTTTTTCCTGGCGAGCGAAAGCGAGCCTCGTATTTTAGAAGGAAGCGGCTTTCGGCGGGGAAATTTTTCAACCAAAAAATTTAAAAATCTATCTTGAAAGGGGGTCTAGAGGGTGTTTTTATAAGCTTGATGAAGGCCTAGCAAGGAAACTCAAAAATATATAAATAAATGTATATATAGACCAAAAAACAAGCACTACCGGTACCCCCTTAATCGGTCCCCTTTCTCATAGTAATATTTTCGATCCTTCCAGCACATTGAAGCAAGAATTTGTATTCTGACTATATATTTATATAGTTTTATTAACTCTCTATTATTATTCGTAAATAGATTTGCGTTAGTTAGCTCCCTAGACCTCCATCAAGCTTAACAAATAAAAAACATCCCAAAGACCACCCGTCGAGATAAATTTTGATATTTTTCGGCAGAAAATGTCCTGGTCGATGGCCGTTTCCTCCTACATTACAGTCTCTCTCTCTCTCTCCTGCCACGGACATTAGTTCCAGGGCAATAGTTCCCTTGTCAATGTTCCCTTACCCACTCTAAACCACTGTTTGGACACTTGATCCTCAGTGTTTTGTAGGACAAGCAGCCTAGAAGGGTCATTAGCACTGTTGTTGCTTGATTTCCTTTGTACTCCTTTGTGTTTTCTATCTCTCTCTCTCATACAGCTATTCTCCCCCTGCCTACCAGACTTCCCCCAAGTTGTCACCTCAGTAATTGGTGTTGGGTATTTATTCACAAGCTGCATTTACTCAGTGTCACCCGTGACCACTTCCAAGATTGTCTCCCTGCATATTTGATTGGGACATACACATAACAGAGGTGAATAATGTAGGCAGACGAAGAAGTTATTTACATACCTAGCGTGCATTGTTTAGTATAACGGAATCGTTTACATTATGGTACATTATTATTTGACGATATTTATTTAATCTTATGATATGCACAAGGGCATGTGTCTGTATATTACTGTATTGTAGGCTAGTTGATGTGCATTAGGATTATGATATTAAGAAACGGACATTAAGGGATGTATCGAGAATATATATAAACGCCTATGGTATCATATTATCACAGAATATATTACTTATACATTTTCTTTAATAAAGTATATAACATGTGATGTTACTTAAATTTTGTTCTGATAAATTATGAAGACAAATGTTTATGAAAGCAAAAACTAAGCGGAGATTAGCATTTAATCAACACAATCCATTACCCTGACATGAATAAATTACAAAGCCTCATCTCCTGGGAAACAACTGTTCTCAGTATGCCGACAGAATGGTAATTATGCAAGAATAAAATAAAAACTCTCCCTGAGCTGGGCATGTCATATTATAATCAACCAATAATGTACGGTCACGCTAATAAGTCAAGTCCCAGCTGTCATTAAGTTTGGTTTGCTCTGTGCTGTATTAATGTCTGTCAAATGTTGAATAGGGTGGGTAAGCGTAGGAACATATTTGTATATTTCTCTCGATATGAAGAAATGAAGCTTAGATATTGCTGATACCAATTATTAATCAAAACACACTTGGTGCCAATACATCACTTATTAGCGCGACTGTACACAAACCTTTTTCTACACCATTTCGTCCGCAGGTTCCATCGAGTGTCGTGAATATATTAATTTGTCAACGTCACAAGACTAATCACATTAAGAGGGAGGTATATAGTAGCTTTGTCTGGACTCCCTTCTCCCTCATGTTGAATTTATTAGTATTAAGATTTTAAGACGTTTGTTCCGTTATTTTGGCGATTATGCTACCTTTCGACCCATTTTGTTGTCAATATTAAGACCTTTCGCGCCATTTATCTATCGATTTATTTTCTTGGCGAGCGATAGCGAGTCTGTAATTTTAGAAGGAACCGGCCTTCGGCCGTGATATTTTTCTACCGAAAAATTTACAAATTTATCTTGAAAGAGGGTCTAGGGTTTTTTTTTTTAAGCTTGATGGAGGCCTATCGAGGAAACTAAAAATATACTAAGATTCAGTATATCACATGTTGTATTTTGTTGTATTTGTGTGCGCAATGTTGGGAAACGTGGCAAATTTATCCACTGATGAGTTTGCACAGGCTAACCTCTCTAACTCCAGTGGAAATATTGGTGAAATAAAGATATTTCTGAAGTTTCTGTTTCTGTGTACGACGACCCCTAGGGTTTTATTTTCTCGATTTATTAGTTGTTAAAAAACAAAAAATCAGAAAAGTGGATCTGAGTACATAGATAGATAGATAGATAGATTAGTTGTGAACAAGCTAACTCCTAGATAGACTGATGACTCACACGTGTAGTATGATAATGCGTATGTAGGCTATGTATGTATGTACTCTGGCACTTACCCCATTATTTTTTTTATTTTTATTTTTGTATTTTAATCAACTCTGCGTAAGCAAAGTTTGGTACCCCCCCCCCCCTATAGTGGTACAATGCGGCCGAAATGTCTGTCTGTCCTAATATTACTCCTAGACCGTTCGACGGATTTTCACCAAACTTCACACGAATATTCGGTGCGTGAATGCGACGGTCAGTCAAAAAAGATGTTTTGAATTTGTGCAACAGTTATGATTTTAGGTCGAAAATATGGTTTTGCCTCCCCACCCCCCCGAGCAGTGATGGCGCTCTGCCCTACAGAGAACGCCATCGTGCTGGGGGTGAAAAAAATTCGCCTCGCATTTGTTAGGTTAATTAAGTTAGTTTAGTTGACAATAGAAGTGATGGTAGTAATAGTGGGGATGATGGTGATAATACTAGTGGTGATAGTTGCAGTTGTAGTGATGATGATGACAGTAGTAATGATGATGGTAGTGATGATGATGACAGTAGTAGATATGATGGTGACAGTAGTAGTAGTAGTGATGATGGTCATAATAGTAGTGATAATGGTGACAAGTAATGATGATAGTTGAAGTGATAAAGATGACAGTAGTGATGATGGTAGTGACGATGGTGACAGTATTAAGCTCGGTTCACACATGCACGAATTAATGTCCCGTCCGTCTCTGACCAAGAAAATAGGCAGGACGGCAATCAATGTGGCCACGATGGCCGTTCCAGCGGTTTTTTGCTGCCGTTCTCATCCCGTTAGTCGTCGTCTAGACGCCGCCAGGCTGCATCTAGACGACGACTGCTCCCGTGTGTGTCCCAAGGGTGTCCCGACATAACACGTTTTCTGGCAGTTGACCCGACCCACACGGACCATTTTATGCATACACAAAAAGGACGCCACCTAGGCACGGCGAATTAAGGGGTCGGGGACGGACGGGACGTTAATTCGTGCATGTGTGAACCGAGCATTAGTGATGATGGTGAGTAGTAGTGATTATGGTGAAAGTTGTAGTGATGATGACAGTAGTAGTGATGCTGAGAGTAGTAGTGATGATGGTAAGAGTAGAAGTGATGATGGTGAGAGTAGTACTGATGATAATAATGGTGATAGTGACTAGTAGTGATGATGGTGACCCATCGCAGAGTTGGGTATGCCGTTTTGATTTTGGGCAAAGCGGCAAGTGTACTTTATTAATAAATGTTTTTGTTTATGGTTTTATTATTTTTATTTGTTTATGTATTTGTTTATATTATTTATTTATTTATATTATTACTATTATTATTAATATTATTATTATTATTATTGTGTTTTTGTTTGAGGGTGTGGCCGACTCGAAACAGAGTATATAGTACCGTATGATAAAACAAGGATATAACCATCGCAATTACGCATGGAGAAGACCATAGTTTCTTCTCACCTCATTGAAAATAACCGAGGGAAATGAGGTTGTTGTATTTGATGTATAAGGGGGTAGTGCTTGGTTTTTGGTGTATACAGGGTGCCCCGCGAGTTTTGTCAAATACTTCCAGAGATGAAAGATTACGTAGTTCTAAGCAAAAACTGTTATATACACATACCGGTAGGCTTTTTGGGGCATTGTTTTGTAGTTATGGACCCATAAAATCGGCATTTTGGTGTTTTGTGTAGTTCCTAACCCTGTTTTTCTTCAATAAGATGAAGATAGGAAAAAAAATATATATATATATAAAGTGTATTATGAAGCATGATTATCAATACTTCAAACTGACACCAAAAACCTCCCTACATCGTACTTCATATTCCCTTGGAATGGAGTTGAATATTACAAGAAACCAATGAAACTTAATTTTAAGCTCATCATCACGGAAAGCAAAAAAGGAGCTACAGAGGACTTGTTGGTGTTTTCATTAGGTATTGACACCATGCACCATCACACAGCATTTAACGTTATCGCTATTCATTTTCATTACTCGGAAAATGGGTTTAAACTGACAGAAAACATACAATTCCTCTCCTTTTTGCATAGCAGTTTTTCGTGTATGGTCAGGTTTACCCATTTGTTTCCTCTAAATAAAAAAATGGATTGTAAATTGAGTTGTGTATGATGGAATATGGTATAAATACTTTAAAGAGGCATAACGAACTCCTCTGTAGCTTTCTTCAACTGCCCATGGCAATGCAGTGATTATGCAATTTTGTGTTTTATTTGTAATATTCAACTCATATTCACAGGAAAATGAAGAAAGATACAGAGTATTTGTTGGTGTTTCTATGAAATGATACAATACATTATTTTATACTACTTATTTTCTTCTCTATGCCATTTTATTAGATGGAAAACTGCTTTAAAAGTGACTAAGACACAACAATGTCCACTTAATTGGACCATAATAGCAAAAAAAAATGCACTCCAAAGCCTATGTGTATAGAACCTTTTTTGTTTACTCAGAATGACCTAATTTTTTATATCTGGAAGCATTTAACAAAACTCGCGGGACACTCTGTATATGTATTTATTTAACAAAACTCGCGGGACACTCTGTATATGTATTTATTTAACAAAACTCGCGGGACACTCTGTATATGTATTTATTTAACAAAACTCGCGGGACACTCTGTATATGTATTTATTTAACAAACTCGCGGGACCTCTGTATATGTTTATTTAACAAACTCGCGGGACACTCTGTATATTTATTTAACAAAACTCGCGGGACACTCTGTATATGTATTTATTTAACAAAACTCGCGGGACACTCTGTATATGTATTTATTTATTTAATTTTGAGTTTCCTCGCTAGAAGTCCATCAAGCTTAGAAAAACGCCCCCTATATCCCCTTGCAAGATAAATTTGTGCATTTTTTATAGAAAAATGTCCCGGCCGAAGGCCGATTCCTTCTTAAATTAGAGGCTCGCTATCGCTCGCCAGGAAATAAAATTACCCCTAAAGAGCACGAAAGGTGTCAATTTAATATTGACAAAAAAATTAGGCGAAAGGTCTCAAAATCGCCAAACTAACGGAACGAACGTTTTAAAACCTCAAAACTAATATGCTAAACACGAGGGAGGAGGGGGTCCAGAAAAAGCCAGTAGTACCCCCTTATGCTTATCGGGCTTTAATTTGGATTGTCCCTTGGAGTCCTTAAACCCAAGTAAATGACTGTATTTTGTCATAAATAACACAATCTGCATCCTCAGCCATACACAGATTTACATATTGCAGCTGATTATCATACTCAGTCAAAATACAACAATACACAATAAAAAAATAAACAAAATTAGCTAATAATACGTATCACATACTGAGCTCCCATATAACATGTTGCCGCTAGAGTAGGCCATGTCAATACCGTTTAATACAAAACAAAATAAAAAATAAAAAATAAACAGTAAAACTAAATATTTTGACCCTGTTATTTAACTCCGACTGCATATTAACTCACTCAAAACTAGAAACTACAGGATTTTATATCCGCGTTTGTAATTACTAAAACGGAATATATGTTTGGGAAATGAACCTCTGGCTTTGTATATATTTTAGAAGCGTTAAGACAGAAAATAGAAACACAAACACAATTCAAGCTTGTATTTCATTCTGTATTCTCACTCATTAAGGGGGTAGTACTCGCTTTTTCTGGACCCCCTTCTCCCTCATGTTTAGCATATTAGTTTTGAGGTTTTAAGGCGTTCGTTCCGTTAGTTTGGCGATTTTGAGACCTTTCCCTTTATTTTGTTGTCAATATTAAGACATTTCGTGCCTTTCAGGCGTCGATTTTTTCCTGTCGAGCGATAGCGAACATTAAATTTCAAAAGGAACCGGCCCTTGGCCGGGAATTTTTTTCCAACAAAAAATGAAAATGTTCATCTTGAAAGGGGGTCTAGGGAGTGTTTTTCTAAGCTTGATAAAGGTCTAGCGAGAAAACTCAAACATACAGTATATTAATTAATAAATGTATAGACCAAAAACCAAGCACTACCCCCTTAATGCAAATGTGTAGAAGCGGCCGGCGGATCCTAATAGAAGAGTAGTAATACAAAAATTAATACACCTGACACTCTGAAAAATAGAATAGTGAGTGGAAAAAGGCAGGAACTCTTATGCAATTATACTGAAATGTGATAATTGGTGAATATGAAGATTATATCAGAGCGATTAGGCCTATTTAGACAGAATAGAGAGCAAAGCAGCATTAAGGGGGGGGGGGGACCTGCTTTATTTCTCCCTTTCTCTGGCTTGTATCCATTTTTCCCCATTCAGCGTACTGTTTTAAGACGTTTATCCCCATCCAGGTGTCGATTTCATCCTGGCGAGCAAAAGCAAGCCAGCATTGTATGGAGAAATCCGGCGTCGCCGGAGGCATTTTTTTATCGAAAAATTTACAAATTTAGCCTGCTGTCAATTTTGTTTCATAAAATATCCTCCTCGCTACCGATCACCAGGACAAAATCGACACTTGGATGGGGATAAACGTCTTAAAACAGTAAGCTGAATGGGACCGAATGGATACAACCAAAGAGAGAAAAAATTAAAAAAAAAGTGGGCCCCCTTGATATGTGAATATGTCCATGTTAATGAATTGGATCTTTTCAATTAAATTCCGAGACTGTGACTTGGTCTATTCCAAGTATTTTCCAACATAAACTGTTCACTTTCCTCAGTTATGAGTCACTTGGTCTCCTCAAGATCCCCTCTACACAGAATTGTCACCCTGTAAAACCCGTATAAACAGGGTCAACTTTAGGAAGACGGACCACTTGCCCATATACGGGGACAATGCTTCCAGTATATCCTGTATCAGTTTCAAAGAGTAAGGGATGGCTTGATATGTAGGCATACCAACGGTATCCTATGACCTTGCATAGACACTTGGTACCAAAGGAGTTGATGCATCTCTCCAACAGTTGGGTGCCCAGGTCTCGTGGCCATACAAGACAGGGAGCACCAGTGTTTTTAAGGTCTGCAGCTTAGTCCTTCTGCACAAGTGTCGACATTGCTGTAAACGTATGTTGAGACAATCCATAACCACACGAGCTAAGCTGCAACGACAAACAATATCATGGTCTGTCTCACCACTGTTAACGATCTTACTACCAATATTAGTGAATGTATACAATACATTTATGTCTATAGGCCTATGCATGTACAAACTTCACTGATTCGCCCAAAGAGCAACCAAAAGCTTGAACGTTAATCTTAATTCATGAGACCTTTAGACCCAGGTCCTCCTACTCTTTTTGCAGTGTGATATTCTTTAGCACATCCACCAGGTTCACTGCATCATCCACTAAACAATTGTACCCAGTATGTTTCCAGACCTGGCCACCAGTAAAGTGTTGGTGGGAATATGTAAAACAATGATCAGTTAAAATAAACTTGGCTGCACATCCTTGTCTTCTAAGTCAGATTGTCAATGTAATAAAAGAGTTGGGCAGCGATCAGTAGTGTTGCCAATAAATGTAATTTTGGAGAGATGGCAATACTAAAACGATATGAAAGCATTGCATCAATTAGGAAGTACCATGGCAAGAAGTACAGTATGAGCCTTAAATGTATTTTGTTCTTAATTTCATCCCTTCTCCTAGTTTTTGGATTTGTGCAACTTTCATTTCCATGACAGTAGTATTTTACCCATTATTTGCTTAACCATTACATATTACGCCGTACCATACAGCAAGTACTACACAAATACTAAATTTATTATGAATGGGAAAATTAGCAACACATTTCACTTGTAACCATGAGAGAGAGAGAGAGAGAGAGAGAGAGAGAGAGAGTGAGAGTGAGTGAGAGAGAGAGTACAAAGGAGTAAAAAGGAAATCAAGCAACAACAGGTCTAGTGACCCTTCTAGGCTGCTTGTCCTCCAAAACACTGAGGATCAAGTGTCCACACAGTGGTTTAGAGTGGGTAAGGGAACATTGGAAAGGGAACTACTGCCCTGGAACTAATGTCCGTGGCAGGATTAGGAAGTTAGTAGGGGACAGATGGGTTAGTAGCTGAGGGGGGGGATAAAATAAAGTTATTCATTTACAAACGCAGTCAGTCGCGGGTTTGATGCGAGATATTTGTCTAAGCGGAGTTTAAATGAATCAACGGTGCTGCAGTCTATAACGTCTCGGGGAAGCCCATTCCACAAGTTGACAACTCGATTGAAGAAGAAATTCTTAGATTCGTGTGAGTTAAAAGATTTACCAATAATTTTGCAACCGTTTCCCCGCGTGTAATTAGATTGGTCGATAGTGAAGTACCGTACTTACTACAGTTCATATTGTCGATGCCTTTGATGATTTTGAACACTTGAATTAAGTCACCTCTTAATCTGCGCTGGGTTAAAGGAAATAGATTTAATTCTCTAAGACGCTCTTCGTATGGTTTGTTCTTTAGGCTAGGTATCATTTTGGTAACTCTACGTTGAACTCGTTCTAGCTTGTTTATATCTTTTTGATAATAAGGGCACCAGGATTCAACGCAGTATTCCAGAAGAGGGCGGACTAAGGAATTGTAAAGGGTTAGGATAACTTCTTTGGATTTATGCTCAAATGACCTGCCTATAAAGCCAATTATTTTGCTTGCCTTCTTAACAACTTCTGAACATTGTTGACTCGGTTTTAGGTTACTCGATATTGTTACTCCCAGATCGGTTTCTCTGTTTACATTCTTAAGCTGAGTGCCATTCATCGAATAGTTTGCTTTCTCATTTAGGTATCCGATATGTAGTACTTTACATTTATCTGCGTTGAAACTCATTTGCCAAATTTGGGCCCAACATGACAATTTATCTAGATTGTGTTGCATATCGTCAACTTGTTCTTTTGAGAGTACGCTATTTGCAATTTTTGTATCGTCAGCAAATTTTGAGATTGTACAGGTGAGACCCTCATCTATGTCGTTGATGTAAATTAGAAAGAGAATTGGTCCTAGTACCGATCCCTGGGGGTACCCCGCTACTTACATTGGTCCATTTAGATGCCTTACCGTTTATGACTACTCTTTGCTTTCTGTCGCTGAGCCAATTTTCTATCCATTTCAACACACCGTCTTGTATTCCATGCGCTTTTAGTTTTAGCAGTAAACGTTTGTGGGGAACTTTGTCAAAGGCCTTTTGAAAATCAAGGTATATAATATCTACAGCTTTACTCTCATCGTAGAGGTTGAGGATATCGTGGAAGAAGTCTAAGAGGTTTGTTAAACAGGAACGTTTTTTACGAAAGCCGTGTTGAGTATCTTTAAGTAAGTTATTTGCCTCTAAGTGATTTACGAGTCTGTCTCTTATGACCGTTTCTAACATTTTACATACAATTGAGGTTAAGCTAATTGGACGATAGTTACTGGGTAGGGATTTCCTGCCTTTTTTGAATATCGGTGTTACGTTGGCTAGCTTCCACTGATCAGGCATAGTCCCAGACTGCAAGGATTCATTGAATAGCAATGTCAGTGGTTTGGAGAGCTCATCCTTAGTTTCCTTTAGAACTCTAGGCGAGATTGTATCAGGTCCAGGCGTTTTATTTACCTTGAGTTTATCTAAACAATTCAATACTTCTCTCTCTGTAACGGTGATATTGCTTAGAATATCTGAATTATCAATCTGAATCGGCGATGGTGTAGGGATATCACTGAGGTCTTCGGTTGTAAAAACTGATGCAAAGAAGGTATTGAGGGCATTACTCATTTGTACTTCGTCTTTGGTGTATTCTCCATTTTCATCGACTAACTGTCCAACAGTTGAAGTAACTACTTTTTTCTTTCTGATATAACTATAGAATTCTTTCAGGTTTGTTTTACTTTGATTCGCAACATGTAACTCCAGGGTCTTTTTACTTTGTTTAATTAACTTTTTGGCTTTGCGTCGTAGCTCTACAAATTTCACCCGTTCTTCGTCATTTTGTGAGGATTTTAATTTATCATAAGCACATTTTTTAGCAAGCAGACAGTCTGAAATATCTTTATTCCACCATTTGGGCTTATCATTATGGCCTGGACGCCGTATTTTCGATGGTATGCAGTCTTGCACTGCCTAAAGGTAAGTGGTTGTGAAACACTCCCAAGATGTATTTATGTCGTTATTGTTAGTCAGAAAGCTCCAGTCAGTTTCTTTAAGCTTTGATTTAAGTTTATGAAAATTTGCTTTCTTGAAATTAGGGACTTTCTCAATGCTGCTATTTGATTTGTTACTAGTAAACTTTAAAGTGAAAGTTATCGTACGATGGTCGCTGTTACTGAATTCATCACCAACATTCAAATTCTCTATTAATTCTTCTTTTGTTGCGAGTACAAGGTCACGCACATTATTACCACGGGGTCGGAGATTGTACAAATTGAAAAGTGAACTCTCTTGCAAGTTAGCATAGAGGTCGTGTCCAGAGTGTGAGGTAAGAATATCGCCCCATTTTAGTCACGGGTAAGTTGAAATCGCCAAGAATTACGGTATCTTGTATGTTAGTTATTTCTGCAATTTGTTCATAAATTTCACTGTCAGTTTGCACTGATTGAGCTGGGGGTCTGTATAATAAAGCTAGTGTTATTTTAGTTCCTCGTTTATTATTTAATAGTACGTAGGATATGTCTATATTCGCAATTTGAGGTTTTGACATTAAGACGGGATTAAGACTTTCCTTTATAAAAACAGAACTCCTCCTCCATTTCTATTGATCCGAATTTTCTCAAACATTGTATAACCAGGAAGCGTATATTCGGCTAAAAGTCTCTGTCTTCCGTATTTAACCAAGATTCTGTAATGCCGATTATATCATAATGTTCTGTAAACACGATTTCCTCTAGATCTGAAAATGTATTGCGTATGCTACGAGCATTTACATAAAACACCTTAAGAGTATTAGAGTTGGATGTTACTGAATGTGCATTGTCTGAATTTTCAGTTCGTATTTGACTTACACTACCCCCCCCCGATACCCCGGGTTGACCCCGTTTTTTGAACGGAAATCCTTGACTGCATCGTTCAGCAGACGACCAAGACGTGCAGCTCCTACGGTACTTCATTGAGATGTACACCATCTCCTGAAAACAAAGATTTATCATAGTAAAAATGATCCCACGTGTCGACAAAGCCGATGTCCTCCTCCCTGCAGAGTTTGGCTAGTCGGCGATTTGTACTGGTAGCTATGTTGTAGAATCGGTTTTCTACATCAATCCTGGGAACAATTCCTGAAATTAAGATTCTATTAGATTTGTCCTTGAAGGACCTGAAAAAAAAAAGAGAGAGAGAGAGAGAGAGAGAGAGAGAGAGAGAGAGAGAGAGAGAGCGAGAGAGAGAGAGAGAGAGAGAGAGAGAGAGAGAGAGAGAGAGAGAGAGAGAGAGAGAGAGAGAGAGAGAGAGAGAGAGAGAGAGAGAGAGGAGAGAGAGAGAAGAGAGAGAAGAGAGAGAGAGAGAGAGAGAGAGAGAGAGAGAGAGAGAGAGAGAGAGAGAGAGAGAGAGAGAGAGTGTATATGTGTGTGGTACTGGGTAACACAGCCATGAAATATTAAAAGAGCCAGCCTGCTAAAAATGCCCCGCCATGTATATTACAGCTCACCATTAACCAACCCGGATATATGGCCCGTGCTGGATCTCTCTCTCTCTTTTTTGTTCTCTCTCTCTCTCTCTGTCTGTCTCTCTCTCTCTCTCTCTCTCTCTCTCTCTCTCTCTCTCTCTCTCGGCAATTATATTAAGAAAGGTTCCACAAAGAAAGGCCACAAGAGGTCAGGATCAAAGAGACCTAAACTCTTTCAAAAATATGTACACGAGAGTGAAATTCCATACAAAGAAAACAAAGCAGACTGAAAAATGAGGGTTGTAGTGCTTTGCGAAGAGAGTTTTTTTTAAGCTGTACGCAAAGTTGGAATCCATTGTAGCGTTGGACCCCTAAATGGTCAAACCGTTCAAATATACAGTTTAGGCGATGAAAAAGCTTAATCATTAAATGACTGTTTTGCCTCAGTTTTTAAGAAAAGAAGATACCAGGATTAGTAGATGAGGGGTACGGTGGCCCAATTTTGGTTTGTTTAGTTTGCAAGTTTTACATTTTAAGTCATGTCTCAGCTGTCATTGCGTTTGTCTCGCTCTATGCTGTATTAATGTCTCAGATGTTGAATATGGTGAGTAAGTGTAGGAACATGTTTGTATATTTCCACGATATGAAGAAATGAAGCTTAGATATTTCTGATACGGTACCAATTATTGATCAACACATACTTGGTGCCTAGACATCAATTATCAGCGCGACTGTACATCTCATCAAGATTAGATGTAGGCCTATCTCAGAGGAGGTAGCTAATGGAATAGATACATTAAATTGATTATATACAATTGGCCCAGCTGGCTTTATCCAAGAGTTTTGCGAACAATGCGAGATGAAATGGCACGCTTCTTGTTAGAAAGCTTCAATAAATGTCACTAAAGAGATTCCTGAAGCCTGGAAACTGGCCCAAGCTTTAACCCCTTCATTACCGGTGAGAACCCAAAGAATCATCGACCAATTAGCTTGCCATTTGTCATAGTTAACACTTTAGAAGAAATACTAGTAGATTAGATAGTTGGCTAACTGAAAATCCATAACTGAATTACGGATTTTCAAAATCGTTTCTGGAGACATCAATAATGTATCACCAAATTCTGGATTTGTCCATAATATGTTGAGTATGTATTACATAGGCCAACTGTAAGTAGAGCCACAGACAGTCTCTAATTAGATTTTCAAAAATGCTTTTGACGAAGTGTAGGTAACTGTAAATGTGAGTGCAGCAGATAACAGATTACCTTTCTAGTAATTAATTATGTAACCCTTAGCATAGGCCGAGAAGGACGAATGATTTATATTAATACTACACTTGGATAGGCTTGAATTAATTTTGTTTTTCATAACAAGCGTGGAAAATAAATTATGAAGGTGGAACACGATAAATGATCTTGACTGTAGCTCGCATTTTGAAACATGGGTAATGGTTTATTAGAAAAATGACAAGCACCATTTTTCACTATAAGAAATTGTCCAATACAATTGCGAATACGAAAAAGTTATGCGAGAAATGTGCGTACCGTTTCCATCTGAATAGAAATACAGTTTTGTTTCGTGTTTTATGAGTGTGTATATGTTAGTGTCCATACCAATATATAAAGTGGCTTGTACACCCAGGTTCCAGAGTACAGTCGGCCAAACAAGTGATGTCACGGCACCAAGTATATTTCGATCAATAAGTGGTATCGGCAACATCTAAGCATTACTTCATCGTTTTGAGTGAGATATACAAACATGTTCCTATCTTTACACACCCTATTCAACATCTAACAGACATTAATACAGCACACAACAAGCAAAACGTAATGACAGCGGCGACATGACTTATTTGGCCAACTGTACATAGATATTTTACACTAAGGTCGAGGCAGCTCAACCATGAAGGAATATTTTAAGGGGAGATATGTCGCTTTTGTAGACCACCTTTTCTCTCATCTTTAGCCCCAATAGTTTGGCGATTCTATGAACTTTCGCGCCATTTGTATCAATTTTAAGACTTTTCCTGCCAATTAGGTGTCGAATGTTTCCTGGCGAGCGATAGCGAGCCTGTAATTTAAGACGAAACGGCGTTTGGCCAGAACATTTTTCTACCGAAAAATGTACAAAATTATCTTGATGATGGGTCTAGGGGGGTGTTTTTCTGTTTGATGGAGGTCTAGCGAGGAAACTAAAAAATACATGAATCAATGAATGAATAGAAAAAAAGAAAACAAAAACAGTAGCCCCTTAAACTTTATTAGAAGGATTGATGCATGTGTTATGAAGTACCGGTATGTTCTTTTACTAAAAAATGGAAGCTGAAGTTGTTAGTATGTTCATTTGGAGATGGATTATACTCCAGTCTGTCAGTGTAAACGGTGGTTGATTATATATTAATTCATGGTTAAGAAACAGAAAAGGCTCCCCTCGTATATTTGTTATATATGTGACAAACTTTATTTTAGTTACTTTGTTGTCTAAACCTTTATAAAAGCATTGTTAGCCAAGTGATATCTGGTTGCTATAACGAGTAAATAGATATGCAAGATGGCCGCCAGCAATCAGGGGATATGAAAGTCAACCTAAATCACTAGTTTCCGTAAAAGCACGTTTAATCTATGTACTCCAATTAACAAGACAAACTTTTGACAAAGTAGAGATTGAGCTCTCTAAACTGGAACGAGACCTCACGGCCTTTACCGTTGAATGCACAGCGGTTGAATGTACAGGCTCTCAGCCTAGCATAAATAATTCTGCTAGCTACGATACTAGCTTGTCCAGGTCTAAAGGCTAGCCCAGTACTAGGTACGAGACTAGTTCTGCTAATTTCGACACTAGCACTGCTAAGTACGATACTAGCTTGTCATGCCTAAAGACTGACCTGGCCAAGGGTTCTGGTTATATGTACTAGCAGGGGTACCCGGTGTTGCCCGGGTAATAATACTGTACCACCATAATCACCATCACTACTACCACCACTACTACTACCATAATCACCATCATCAATCACTACTACCACAATCATCACAATACTACTACTACCATAATCACCGGCCTCGACCTCCCTGTGCCTCATTAAACGGCGACCTCGATTTCGGCCGCTAAATGACCTCCGATTTTGGATCTGACCTCATCCGTACCCCCATTTTTGGGGATTGCGAACAACTTTCATTCCATACACCTTTTCGATCGGAGGCCTCCTTCTGCCCCAAACAGCAATTTGTTCATGTTTTTTTCAATGTCGGCCTCGAAACGACCTCCGATCGTGGCCTCGCTCCCTCTATGACCTGACCCAGGTCAATTGACACCCACATGCAAAGTTTCAGATCCCCAGGTCCAAAACTGTGGCCGCCTATATAGAACACACAGACAGACAAACAGACACACGAACTGATTTAATAATATAGATTACAAACTAACAACAGTGCAACAAGTGGTAATTGTGAGGCACGTACGAAGCTCACATTCTGGGTCATATAGACCACAGCCATGGCAGCAGAGACTCACCTCTACACCTTCCCTTGCTCATGGTACGATACCTTGCAAAGCTAGTGGTTCCAGACCTAACATCGGTGAACATTATAAAAGATACCCTGAAGTTTGCCACGCTAAGAAGTGAGACCTGACAGAACATGAAGCCAAGACCCGGCGGCGGCGGCGACCTAGACGCTCATCACCACCACAAAGCGAAAATTCACGAGGTCCCCCCAGACAGTCAATACAATATACTGTATATCCTGTAGAGTGTCTGGATTTGTTCGAGTTCCTTATTTGCGTTTAAAGTATTCTCTCCCTTCAGGAATACAGAGTAAATGCACTGCCCTTGTCTCTCCTATTGCATACTTTAAGTTTACGATTGAACACTCCTGTATCAACGTAAATTAAGATATTAAATAGTAGGAAATTAACGCAAACACTTTATTATTTGCGACATTCATATAGATATATCATTATCATTCCTTATGAAAATAATAACTACTATTATTGAGCGAATAGAGAAAACGTGCTGTTCATATCGTTGAGGCAGGCAAACTATGCTAAACTCAATTTCTGAATCTCAATAAAATAAACAATCAAATTCACCATTTTGAAATATATAAATCCAATGTAACAATCCCACGGTGTATATAAGTGAAGTTTGATTCAATCTAAAAACTCACGCGAAGATTAAAGTCCATAAACATATTCACGAGTTTCATATTCGAATACGCACGAATTCATGCACTAATTGTAATTATATATGTATTTTGTAAACTTATGTATGATTTCTACGTATTTGATATCTCATTGTCTTTTGTGTGAAACCAATATATTCTTGTATAAATAAAAGTGTTGTGCTGCACCTATTGTATAACCTGCCTTGTGTTTTTATGGTATTTATATATAGACTTTCTAGTTATCTCCGTTACTTGAACTCACCAACATCCAGATTTGCTCTAGCATAACAAAATATCACAGAAACGTTTATGTGTGTGAATTTTGGGCCTTGAGCATCCGATAATTTCGAATAAGCCTCCGTTATTGTATATAAAATACATTCATATCCCATACTAATGGGTCTTGCTAAGGCAGCCTCCCAGAAGCTGGGTGTGCTCAACCGCCTTAGGGGGTTCTTTTCCCCTGCACAGCTTCTTGCTCTGTACAGGGGCATAGTGCGCCCTTGTATTGAGCATTGTTCACATGTGTGGGGAGGTTCCTCTCACACCGCTCTCCTAGACAAAGTTGAAAGGAAGGCCTTTCGTATCATTTACGTCCACTCACCAACTCTCTGCAATCTCTCTCTCTCCGCCGCAATGTTGCATCTCTCGCTATTCTATCGCTACTATAAATAATCAGTGTTCCTCAGAGCTATCCCAGTGGCATACCACCTCCTTTACGTAGGGGCACGTGGTACCCGTCTTGCAACCTCAATCCCACCCCTACTCTGTGCAACTCTCCAACCCAAGAGTGAAACGTTACTCTCAAACTTTCTTCTACTCAACAGCTGAGCTCTGGAACTCTCTCCCAGAATCAGTCTTTCCCTCTTCCTATCACTTAAATTGCTTCAAACTCCGTGTGTCCAGGCATTTTGGCTCGAACGTACCTTGATTTTGGCCCTGTCACTCTTTCAACTATGGGGGAGGCACTCGCTATAGGCAGTTATGCCTTTTGCCTCCCTCAATCACATAGAACAAAAAAAAAAAAAAAAAAATACAAGGAGAACTTAATGCATATTCAAACTCTGCCCATGGTTCCTAAACCTGTTGACCAGAGGGATGATTTGCATAGATAGTTTGATCAAACAAACCTTATGATCCAAGGAGAGAGAGAGAGAAAGAGAGAGTTACCGTACACAGATACTCGGATCACACAGACCTTGTAGTCCTTAATAAGCGGTCCGGCCTTAATTTAATATATACTACTAGAGAGGGACAGTTTATAGTACAAAAAAAGGACAGCAAAGTAGAAGGCTCTCTTCCCACCCTCCGCTCCCTCCAGATAAAAATCCGTACCGGATAATAGGATGAAGTGTAACCTTATGGGTCAGGAAATGCCCATAAGGAAATTTTGTATAGAGCATAGAAAGCAATTATATATATAGTCTGCAAGGGAATTTACACTTACCTACAGATTCATTCAAATGTCAGTTAACCCGTCACCAAATCTCGAACCAGAAAGATAAAACAGAATTTCATGAAGCAATATACATCCATTCTGCAAAAAATACAAAATAAAATAAAAAGGGCAATCTAGGTTTTTTCCCTTCCAACCCTTCTAACCCTCCCCCCCCCCACCCCCCTCCCCTCTTTCCCGCTCCCGTTACGAACTGTTTGATATGAGTGACACTCATTGTTGCACTGACTAGCCCTACCCTATTGGTGAAACCAAAGAGAGAGAGATGAGAGAAGAACGAGAGAGAGAGAGAGAGAGAAGAAGAGACAGAGAGAGAGAGAGAGAGAGAGAGAGAGAGAGAGAGAGAGAGAGAGAGAGAGAGAGAGAGAGAGAGAGAGAGAGAGAGCGAGAGAGAGAGAGAGAGAGAGAGAGAGAGAGAGAGAGAGAGAGAAGAACAAATGCCATGGCTCTATGCCAAGAGAGAAAGAGAAAGAGGAGAGAGAGGAGAGACGAGACGAGACGAGCGAGAGAGATATACGGTATGAAAATGATGAAACAACCGAACATTAGTGTCTCTGTTTCAAGTCATTAAACTGGGGGTGGGAAGCTTCAGAGGTGAGTGATGGGTGATAAACATATTTTATCCCGGGTAAGAGTTATGTTAAGGGGGGATGGGCGTATTATTTTATCATTTATATATATATATATATATATATATATATATAAATATATATATATATATATATATATATATATATATATATATATATTAACAATTATCTTCAGTTTCCTCCTTAATTAGGCATCGATCAAACTTAGAAGAAAAATAACCTGCCTCCCCTCCTAAAGATAAATTTGTACATTTTTCGGTAAAAAAAATCTTGGCCGCAGGCAGATTTCTCTTATAATTACAGGCTCGCTATCGCTAGCCATGACAAAATCGACACCTAAATGACACGGTAGGTCGTAAAATTTACAACGAAATGGAGCTAAAGGTGTAACAATCGCCAAACTAATGGGCCGAACGTCATAAAGTGTCAAAACTAATAGGGCTAAACACGAGGGAGAAGGGGCCAGGTCCATCTCCCCTTGAGTATCCGGTCGTGCCTGGCTGACGTCACATGGGGGAACCTGGCACCGTGCTGATGGCTTTAATTCATATAGCACTTTATCTTGTGAACACCATTGATTGATTCTGTCTCTCTCTCTCTCTCTATCTCTCTCTCTCTCTCTCTCTCTCTCTCTCTCTCTCTCTCTCTCTCTCAGCCTAGAGGAGTGTGAACAAGTAAAGTATTTAATTGTCTTTACACAAATAATATATATATATATACAAGCTAAATCAAATCGCCTAATGATAGCACTCACCGCGCATTATTCCCATATATGACAAAATCTAGAACCAGAAAAAATAAAACTGAATATTCATTGACCGCTACACATCCATTCTGCACAAAGACATTTGACAAACTATTTTGTATTTTGTTTTTTGTCCCTCCTCCCCCCCCCCCCCAGATTAGTCCTTTCCCGTTCCCGTTACGACACGTTTGATATGAGTGACAATCATTCAAGCACTTTCTGGGTGACCCTATAGTAAAAAGGCTGGTCAACTGAGAGAGAGAGAGTTCAGTAAACTGAGAATGTATCAACATTCTGAGCAATAATTTCCTCCTGGTATATTTTGGAGATGTCATAACTTATCCAGGAGTGTTAATAATTACATTGTAGATAGTGTACTGTATTAGGCAATTAGCTAGGTAATGTATGATGGTATAAAGTATTACTGTTAAACATACAGTATATGAGAAACAGGCTTGTTCCTTGGGAATCGTAGTCTTAGGATAAATAGGACCAGGGTAAATTAGAACAATTAAACGAAAATGTGTCGAACATTCATGAACGAAAACTTCAGAAAATTGGTGGTATATATGGTTTGAAGTCTTGCGACCCAGCTAGTGATATTTTAAATTAATCCTAATGTGACTCTATCAACTCGTAAGAAATTTCTGTTATTCGGTTTGGATTTTTTTCTTCCTGTGTACAGACCATCATTCTTTAGATATTTCCTTACCTGTGAAAGTCTTGTAAATATACTAAAATCCTGTAAGCTATCAAATGGTTATAATTTCGAATCAGTAATAAGATGTGTCCGTAACGCAGCTTGCAGTGCATATTATAGTTTTAAACCTGGAAAAGTGTTTTCCTCTATCTTTACTAGGGCAGACATTAAACTACTAAGAAACTTGGCCAGTAATATTGATTTAGTTATTTGCAAACCAGATAAAAGCAGAGGTGTAGTTATTTTAAACAAAACTGATTACATTGCAAAAATGAAAACCATTCTGAATTATTTCACTAAATTTACAAAATTAAGGTATAATGACATGTTTATTCTCACCATAAGATTAGAAGATAAAGTAAACATATTTATCACTAAATTAGTATCCCTCGGTACGATAAGCACAGAAGAGTCAAAGTTAATCAAACCAACAGGCTCGAACCCTGCTAACTTATATGGACTTCCCAAAGTACACAAGGCTACTGTACCTCTCCGCCCAATAATGGCTGCCTATAACACTGCTACCTCTAAATTAGCAAAATTTTTAGTTCCCATACTGAGTCCTTTCACCACTAACGAATACTCAATTAAAAATTCATATTGTTTAACTGAGTATTTGTCAACATGTAACATACCGGAATCATATTATATGTGTAGCTATGACATTCAGTCATTATTTACAAATATTCCTGTCAAAGAAACTGTTAAAATATGTGCTGACCTAGTGTATGATGGAGTTGATGTATTCATGGGTATGTCCAGGAAGATGTTTTCAGATATGCTTTTGCTTTGTGCTCAAAATGTTCTTTTTACTTTTAATGGGGAATTATTCAAGCAAATAGATGGTATGTCCATGGGATCATGTCTTGCGCCGAGCTTTTCAAATATGTTTATCTGTTACCATGAAAAAAGATGGCGAGAAATGTGTCTCAGTAGCTTTAAGCCAGTCATTTATCGCAGGTATGTTGATGATACCCTAGTTATTTTTAAAGAGAAAAGTCATGCCACACAATTTTTTTATTTCCTTAACAAACAACACAAGAACATCACTTTTACCATGGAAACGGAGAATGGGTTGAAATTGCCCTTCTTAGACTTGATTATCCAAAAATGTAACGGTAAACTCATATTTTTCAATTTTTCGTAAGCCAACTTTTTCAGGCCTAGGTACCAGTTTTTTCAGTTATTGCCACACCATTTTCAAAATTAATGCTGTCAAGACTCTTCTCTACAGAGCTTATTCATTAACCTCTTCATTCATATTCTTTCACCAAGAAATCGTATTCTTAAGGAAATATTTTTTGAATAATGGCTACAGTGTTCGTTTGTTTGACTCCCTTGTACGTAAGTTTTTAGTTAATATATATCAGCCAAAGCTTCAAATCCCAACAGTAAGTAAAGAACTAATTTATTTAAAGATACCGTATTTAGAATAGGTATCAAATAAGATACAAGAATCCTTATCAAATAATTTCACAAAATGTTATCCTCAATTTAGAATTCAGGTTCATTCATTGTAACACTCTTAAAATTATAAATGTTTTTCATTTCAAGGACCGTATGCCGTGTGACTTGCGCTCGTCAGTCATGTATTGTTTTACTTGCCCTAGCTGCCAGGCAGGGTATGTGGGTAGCACTGTGCGCACTTACAAAATCCGTGTTGACGAGCACAGGGGTCACTCTAGTAGAACGGGTCAGACTCTGACCCGGGACTCTGTGACTCTGGAGGGGTGTGAAGCCTCTGACCGTCAGAGGCTTCACACCCCTCCACAATCCTCAGTAGGAGATCACAGTAACGTGTGTAACATTATTCCAACTTCAGATCACTTTAACATTCTTGATAGCTGCACTAAAGAAAACCTAAGGATTCTTGAATCTCTCTACATTAAAGCCCATAAACCGGTCTTAAATAACACTGTGTCAGCCTTTCCCCTTCATATACTATAATCATCGTTTCTCTTACTCCCTTAGTCTAGTTGTTTTTGTTTTTGCTTTGTTTTATGTGTAATGAAATCTAATTTTCATATAATTTGTATTACTTGTATTTTGGTATTCCCTTAGTGAAGTTATTTTTTTTTAATATAAGTGTTGAGCAATTTAAATGTCCTATAATTATTTCCTTTGTTCTTTCGTGTCAAATTAAAATATACTAAGTGTCTTATTTTGTAAATGTATAAATAAGTTTAGGTTAAAATACTTACCGTATATATTGTTCTCTATTATTGTTTTTTTTTGGTTTTTTTTTTTTTAAGAGACAATGAACGGAGGAAGGAAAACACAGATAAAACAAAAAGGTCCATGTGCCTAAAGGCATCCTCCATTCATAAAATGTTTGTAACAACTGGATTTAAACATTTGTTGATTGTAAGTTTGTGGAAAGCAATTCGAGGGAAGTGAATTCCAAAGAGTAGTAGCTCTAGGGATAAATGAATTCTGATAAGCAGAAGTTCTGCATTGTGGAGGAGAAAGTGTAAATTCATGGGCGCTCTCAGCTGCCCTAGTTCTACGGGGAAAGATGTGGAGAGGCGGCACAATTGAAGCAAGTTCCTCGGAACAATTGCTGTGAAAATATCTGTAGAATAATGCAAGGGATGCAACGTTTCTTCGTATGGCTAATGTAGGAAGGTCCTGTGTGATTGCAGGGTTATTGATTAATCTAATAGCTTTATTTTGAATTTTGTCCAACTGCCTCAATGCAACCACTCCACTTCCACCCCACAGAGGTGAACAGTAATCCATCTGAGAGCGCACATGACTTTTATATATTACGGCCAACTGCTCGTCAGTGAAGAATTCTCGAACTCTGTACAGGAGTCCCAGTTTTTTAGAGGCATTCTTAGCAATGTTTCTAACATAATGTGTCCAGCTCAAGTTAGTAGTTAATGTTACACCGAGAATGTCAATACTAGGGGAAGTGGGAATATTTACATCATTAAAAAATATATGGGAGTCAGTGAGATTCTGTCGGTTAGAAATTGAATGTACTTGGTTTTCTGTGCATTAAAGGAAACTAGATTCTCTTGTCCCCATTCATTAATTCTAGAAAGGTCCTGGTTCAGAGAAATTGCAGTGTTTATTTTTGAATTTATAAGATCGGGTTGGGTTGAAAGAATTGGTAAATGTGAAGGAACTGTGGAGTGTTGAGTCATCTGCGTAGGAATGTATTGGATTATGAGTGGTAGATATGAGATCATTGATATGAATGAGGAACAGAGTTGGGGCCAAAACTGATCCCTGGGGAACACCAGCATTTATTGAGTGAAATTGAGAATAAAGGCCATCTACCATTACACATATTTTTCTGTTATGAAGATAAGAAGAAATTAGTGGAACTAATGATGCAAGGCCGTAGTGTGACATCTTCGACAATAAGGATTGATGCCAGACTCTATCAAATGCCTTTGATATATCCAGTGCTATTGTATGTGTTTCACCATGTTGGTCTGTAGCTTGGTTGATTTGATGCGTAAGAAGGCAAAGAATGTCTGCAGTTGATCGACATCGTCTAAAACCATATTGCCTATCACTGATTAATTTATTATTCTCCAGATGCTTAATTATGTGATTATTTAATATAATTTCAAAAACTTTGCCAAGAGTGGAAGTTATAGCTATTGGTCTGTAGTTTGATGGATCTGAAGAGGCACCTTTTTTAGGAACTGGATGGATGTTTGCTTCTTTCCAGGGTACTGGAAGCATGAGGTATGAGTACACAGACGGAAAAATTTTGCCAATACAGGAGCGAGCACCAAGGAGCAATTCTTAAGTACTATTGGAGGAATTTCATCTGGACCAGGAGCCTTATCTACTGAGAGATTCTGCAAAATAGTTTTGACATGTCTGGTGTGGATCTTAAGTGAGGGAATTTCAGGTGAATTAAAATTAAGTACAGGGACATCTTGATTTATTTCATCTAAGGTTGAGTTGGTGGAGAAAAATATCTGCAAGAAGGTTAGCTTTACCTCGTGGGTCACTTACAAGATTGCCAGTCAGAGATTTTAATGGTGGAATGGATGAAGCAGTAGTGAAGTTGGATTGGAACGAGTTAAGAGTAGACCAAAATATTTTGTTATCATTTGGATTATTTAGAAGTTTATTTGCCTGCTTATGGAGAAAGTTTGATTTAGTTAGGTTTAATACAGTTTTGGCATGATTTCTGATGTTTCTAAAGTAATTAAAGGCTTCATGTGTTTTTGATCTTGTGTATGCATTGTAGGCTATTGCTTTTTGTTCAGTTACTCTAGCACAATTATGGTCAAACCATTTAGGTGAATTAGATCTTTTACTGTACTTTTGATGAGGAATAAAAGTTTCCATTCCAATTTTTACAAAATCTTGTATGTGGCTCAAGGTGGAGTGTGCATCATTAGAAAAGAAAGAGGTCCAGGGAATATCAATAAAGAAACCTTGAAGACCCTCCCAGTCTGCCCTATCGTAATGCCATTTAGTCACCAAAACAGGTTCAGAGTGGGAAGGTGTGGTAGGTGATAGACAGGTGGCCTGTATCAGACAGTGATCAGAAGATCCAAGTGGGGACCTCACTGTAACATCATAATTTTCTGAATTGGTTGTTAAAAATAAGTCCAGTAGGTGGGAATTATGATTAGGATTATCTGGTACACGGGTGGGTTGGTTGACTAGTTGAATGAGATTAAATGAGTCTGCAAATAGCTCACATTCAAGACCAGCATCATCAGTCCTGGCTGAATGAGTGAGCCATTCAACATTATGGACATTAAAATCACCCAACACAGTGATTTCAGAAGAAGCATTTAAGTTGAGGATACTGAATTGTGAGGACAGAGAATCAAAAAGACTTTGCTCTGGAGGAGTATTTGGGGAACGGTAGATGCAACATATGTATTTAAATTTACCAGCAGAAAATAATTTGTATATAGAATAATCAAAATAGGGACAATTGAAACTAGTAACCTCCTCCAGGGCAATTTCAGATTTTGCGAAGCAACATACACCACCTTTAGGTCTGAAATTTTGGAGCAGTTGATAACCTGGAAAATTAATCTAGATGTGTCAGATGTGGATGTTACTTGAGTCTCTGTCAAAAAAAGGAGAGTAGGGGATTCTGCTTGAAGAAATTGGTGTACAGAATTTATGTTAGAGTGAAGTCCCCTTATATTACTAAAGAAATAGCTGTACTGACAAGCAGCTTTGGGACGTTGCAATGCTCTTGACACAGTCGCATGATGACGACCGGGAGGGCCCTGTGTCAATAACCCAACCCTGCCGGGGGTGGATATCCGAGGGACCACCAGGTTTGCTCTTAACAATTGTACTGCCATATTTATAAGGTAAGTGTATGGTGTTACATGTATGATATGTAGTGGGAAGAGTAGTATTTTATGGATAGAGGATAGCGATGTAGGGCAATGTCGTGAAGTTGGATGTGTATGTTATATAAAGAGGGTTTTCCTGATACCCCTGATGTGTGAGGCAGAAAGATATGTATCCAGCTACCAAGGCCTGGGAGAGAAAATGGAATTCAGGCTATTCCCTGAGTCTCCCGAAACCTTGGCGGTAGTACTTCCCTGGGCGGGGCTGCCTACCCCTACTACCTACAATCCTGATAATGACTTAAAGAAAAAAGTCGAAACGTTAAAGAAATAAAAATACAGTATACATATACTGCCATAGACTACAGTAGATCTGGACTGGACACGAAAATGGAACTTTGCAGTAAGGGACCCAAAATCGGAGATCGATACCCCAAGTTCGAACCTCGAAACGGCGAAAATATCACATTTTCGCGGTTTTGAGGTTCGAACTTGGGGATTCGTTCTCCGATGTTGGGTCCCTTACTGTAAAGTTCCATTTTCGTGTCCAGTCCAGATCTACTGTAGTCTATGATACTGCATATATATATATATATATATATATATATATATATATATATATATATATACACACAGAGCGGTCGCGAAACATTTCCCCATAGGGAATTCCTGTGTAGCCTACAGTATTTGCAAGAGCTGCAAAATACATTTGTATTTATTTCACTCCAACACCAAAAATCTCCATAAGAAATTAATGAAAGCAAGCATGTGATCCACCGGGATTCCAACCTGGGTTAATACATACAGATGTATATCAAATATATAGGAATGTAGATCAAATAATAAATGGGAATACCCAATGGGCAATACACAGAAATTCCCTATGGGGAAATGTTTCGCGACCGCTCGGTATTTCGGCTATATATAGGCTATATATAGACAGTATACAGTATATATCTATCTATCTATCTATTGCCTGACGCCGTGATCCCCGAAGGGGTGGCCACGAACGAACCGCCCCCATGCACCTCTGTCCCCAGTCAGTCGACGCCCCTCCCCCCAACCAGCACCGCCTTCGTTCATGTACTTCCTCACTCCATCCTTCCACCTCATATTCGGTCTACCTCTCCCCCTCTGTCCCTCCACCTCGCTCTCGTACACCCTCTTAGTCATTCTCTCGCTTTCCATACGTTCCATATGGCCGAACCATCTCAAGTTGTTCCTTTTCACACTTTCCAGCACATCTACCTCCACACCACACCTCCTTCTTACTTCCTCATTAGTCTGTCTATCCCTCCATGTAACTCCGCACGCACTCCTTAAGTAATTCATTTCCACTGCTCTCACTCTTGGTCTGAGTCTCTCAACCAACGTCCATGCTTCGCTTCCGTAAGTCAGTGTCGGGATTACCACACTGTCATGCAAGGACTTCTTCACTTCCATACTGACCACCCTATTTCTTGTTACTGCTTTTAGCGTTCCTACAACCCTCTTCCCATGTTGTACCCTCTCCCGCACCTCTTCATCCATAGTCCCATCTTTACTCAACACACTGCCCAGATACTTAAAAGAGTTGACGATCTCCATAGCCTGACCGTTCAGCTTCACCTCACACTCTGTGACTTCACCCCTTTCGAAGACCATAACCTTGCTCTTCCCCGTATTTACCTTCAAATTCCGTTTTTTGCACACTGTTCCAAACTCATTTACCAGACCCTGCAACTCCCATTCATTATCACTCATCAGAACTGTATCATCCGCAAACAGCAGTATAGGTAGCTTCCACTCAATTCCCTCCCTTTTCCGCGATACAACAACATCCACTGCTCTTGATAGTATTTCTTTCATGACTCCATCCATATATACAGTAAACAACCACGGGGACATCACACACCCCTGTTTCAAACCAACATTCAGGTCAAAGAACTCGCTCTGCTCACTCTCCACACGTACTGCCGCCTTTGCACCCTCATACATGCTCTTCACTGCTTTCAGCAACTTGCCCTCTACTCCGTATATTCTAAGTACTTTCCACAAACCTTCTCTATCCACTCTGTCATAGGCCTTCTCCAAGTCCATAAAGGCAACATACACCTTTTGTTTCT
>CM064575.1:60077769-60120269 GCA_032716605.1 Paralithodes platypus | reverse complement strand
CCCCTATATATAGCTGCCGGGAGATGCATCAATCACAGTATTCAGTGATTCACCACTCTCTCCTGCCACCCACAACGACTCTACTCTACACACCTTCACCATGCCCAAGGGATCCAAACTCAATTTTAAAGGGAAGAAGGCTGCCAAGACCCCAGCTCCTACTACAGCCCCTGACAACGCGTCCGTCGACCTTCTTCTTGATCCGGGGTGTCACACGGCTTACGATCTCATTGTAGAGCTCCTCGTCCATACGGAGATAGTACTTGTAGGTGGGCTTGTCGATTGCCATTAGCGTCTTCATCAATTGGTGGTAGTGTCCGTAGGATAATCTCTGTCTATACAATGGCTTGACGCTGCAGCTTCGTGGTGTCCTGGCACGTACACGGCGGGCCCGCTTTAATTTCAGGAGGGTGTGGCACATCAGCTGATGATTGAGGGTGGCAACGACAAGCTCCTGGAAGTGTATGGCCCTCTCCAAATCATCGCACAGGTCATCAGGAGGTGCTGCCATGTTGCCGTGTCGATCGCTGGGTTGAGACTGGTGGGGTGTGACCCAACCCATTTCTTTTATATAGGGCAGGTACAAATGTTCTTACTACAGTACAAATGTTCGTAAAGCACAGTAAAAGATCTAATTCACCTAAATGGTTTGACCATAATTGTGCTAGAGTAACTGAACAAAAAGCAATAGCCTACAATGCATACACAAGATCAAAAATACATGAAGCCTTTAATTACTTTAGAAACATCAGAAATGATGCCAAAACTGTATTAAACCTAACTAAATCAAACTTTCTCCATAAGCAGGCAAATAAACTTCTAAATAATCCAAATGATAACAAAATATTTTGGTCTACTCTTAACTCATTCAAATCCAACTTCACTACTGCTTCATCCATTCCACCATTAAAATCTCCGACTGGCAATCTTGTAAGTGACCCACGAGGTAAAGCTAACCTTCTTGCAGATATTTTCTCCACCAACTCAACCTTAGATGAAATAAATCAAGATGTCCCTGTACTTAATTTTAATTCACCTGAAATTCCCTCACTTAAGATCCACACCAGACATGTCAAAACTATTTTGCAGAATCTCTCAGTAGATAAGGCTCCTGGTCCAGATGAAATTCCTCCAATAGTACTTAAGAATTGCTCCTTGGTGCTCGCTCCTGTATTGGCAACATTTTTCCGTCTGTGTACTCATACCTCATGCTTCCCAGTACCCTGGAAAGAAGCAAACATCCATCCAGTTTCCTAAAAAAGGTGCCTCTTCAGATCCATCAAACTACAGACCAATAGCTATAACTTCCACTCTTGGCAAAGTTTTTGAAATTATATTAAATAATCACATAATTAAGCATCTGGAGAATAATAAATTAATCAGTGATCAACTGCAGACATTCTTTGCCTTCTTACGCATCAAATCAACCAAGCTACAGACCAACATGGTGAAACACATACAATAGCACTGGATATATCAAAGGCATTTGATAGAGTCTGGCATCAATCCTTATTGTCGAAGATGTCACACTACGGCCTTGCATCATTAGTTCCACTAATTTCTTCTTATCTTCATAACAGAAAAATACGTGTAATGGTAGATGGCCTTTATTCTCAATTTCACTCAATAAATGCTGGTGTTCCCCAGGGATCAGTTTTGGCCCCAACTCTGTTCCTCATTCATATCAATGATCTCATATCTACCACTCATAATCCAATACATTCCTACGCAGATGACTCAACACTCCACAGTTCCTTCACATTTACCAATTCTTTCACCCAACCCGATCTTATAAATTCAAAAATAACACTGCAATTTCTCTGAACCAGGACCTTTCTAGAATTAATGAATGGGGACAAGAGAATCTAGTTTCCTTTAATGCACAGAAAACCAAGTACATTCAATTTTCTAACCGACAGAATCTCACTGACTCCCATATATTTTTTAATGATGTAAATATTCCCACTTCCCCTAGTATTGACATTCTCGGTGTAACATTAACTACTAACTTGAGCTGGACACATTATGTTAGAAGCATTGCTAAGAATGCCTCTAAAAAACTGGGACTCCTGTACAGAGTTCGAGAATTCTTCACTGACGAGCAGTTGGCCGTAATATAAAAGTCATGTGCGCTCTCAGATGGATTACTGTTCACCTCTGTGGGGTGGAAGTGGAGTGGTTGCATTGAGGCAGTTGGACAAAATTCAAAATAAAGCTATTAGATTAATCAATAACCCTGCAATCACACAGGACCTTCATACATTAGCCATACGAAGAAACGTTGCATCCCTTGCATTATTCTACAGATATTTTCACAGCAATTGTTCCGAGGAACTTGCTTCAATTGTGCCGCCTCTCCCACATCTTTCCCCGTAGAACTAGGGCAGCTGAGAGCGCCCATGAATTTACACTTTCTCCTCCACAATGCAGAACTTCTGCTTATCAGAATTCATTTATCCCCAGAGCTACTACTCTTTGGAATTCACTTCCCTCGAATTGCTTTCCACAAACTTACAATCAACAAATGTTTAAATCCAGTTGTTACAAACATTTTATGAATGGAGGATGCCTTTAGGCACATGGACCTTTTTGTTTTATCTGTGTTTTTCCTTCCTCCGTTCATTGTCTCTTAAAAAAAAAAAAAAAAAAAAAAAAAAAAGCAGTCTGATGTTGTTCTGATGTTGTTCTTCTCTATCGGTTGTTTGTCGGCATCTCATCGGTTTTAGTTCGGTTAAGTTCGGTCAAGTTCGGTTCATTATCGTAAATCATTCCAATGTCATTCGGAACTGTGTCTGATGATTCGGGTATGTTCGTAACTCATTCTTTGCATAACGAGTTTATGTTCGGTTCTTGTTCGGTAGTTGTTTGGGAGTTTGTCGTAGGTCGTTCTTGACTATCGTATATTATTCTTAACTCGTTCGGGCCATGTTTGTAAACTTCACCATTCGGGAGGGTCTCGGCTTAATTCGGTAAAAATGTGCAAGTCATCCTATTCGGGACCTTGTCGCACATCGGTCGGCGCGGCCTTTACTGTCGCGACCTATATAATTATGCGTCTAGCTACTTTCCTCTTCCCACTTCCCATTCCTCCAAACTTTCATTAAGGGGGTACTACTCACTGTTTATGGACCCCCTTCTCCATCCTGCTTAGTATATTAGTTATGAGGTTTTAAGATTTTCGTGCCGATAGTTTGTCGATTTTAAGGCCTTTCGCACCATTTCTTCGTCAATGTTAAGACCTTTCGTGCCAAGGCCACCTCGCAGGGGTCGTAAGGTCTGTGTGGCCAGAGTATCTATGTAAATGTAACTCTCTCTCTCTCTCTCTTTCTCTTTCTCTCTCTCTCTCTCTCTTCTTTTTTATCCTTTCCTTCAACTTTCCTTTTCTATCGGATATACCATCCCTACTAGAATTAGGTCCTGACCACCTCGTTTGGATCGTAAGGTCTGTGTGGCCAGTGTAAATCTCTCTTCTCTCTCTCTTTTTCTAAGTTGACCAGCCTGATTACTATAGGGTCTCTCTCTCTCTCTTTCTAAGTTGACCAACCTGATTACTATTGGGTCTCTCTCTCTCTCTCTCTCTCATTCTCTCTCTCTCTCTCTCTCTCTCTCTCTCTCTCTCTCTCTCTCTCTCTCTCTCTCTCTCTCTCTCCCTTTCTTTCTAAGTTGACCAGCCTGATTTCTATAGGGTCTCCCTCTCTCTCTTTCTAAGTTGACCAGCCTGATTACTATAGGGTCTCTCTCCCTCTCTCTCTCTCTCTCTCAACCGCCGCCAGTAACCCTCAAGCTGATTCGAGCCGGTATTTGAATTTCAAATCTCCAACACTAAATCCGGGAACAATGAATTTGGTCTCTCTCTCTCGTAAAGGTTAAAGGGGTAGTGCTTGATTTTTGGTCTATGTATTTATTAATTTATTTGTTTTTTAGTTTCCTCGCTAGACCTCCATCAAGCTTAAAATAGCACCCACTAGACCCCCTTTCAAGATAAATGGGTACATTTTTCGCTAGAAAAATGTCCTGGCCTAAGGCCGGTTTCTTCAAAAAATACAGGCTCGCTATCGCTCGCCAGGGAAAAAATCAACACTTAATCCTAGTATAGATAGCAACCCTTAGAGTAATATACAGTTACAATAAAGGATAGCAAAGATGAAGGCTCTCTCCCCACCTTCCGCTCCCTCCGGTAGCCTAATTTGCCGAACATGAAAACAGAAGTGCATAACCTTGCAGGGCTTGGAAATCGCTGAAGGAATTAATATATTAGTTGGAGAGAGAGAGAGAGAGAGAGAGAGAGAGAGAGAGAGAGAGAGAGAGAGAGAGAGAGAGAGAGAGAGAGAGAGAGAGAGAGAGGTGCGAGATAGGCAAACATTCCTGGAATAACGTGATTATTCAATGATTTGCATACAAATATAGCATTGCAGTAAGTATTTACATTATCTAATTGTAATAGCCTAAGTGATTTAAAAATTTAATTGGTGTGAGCATACCTAAATCTATACGTAATTGTTCTAAGGCATCAAACCAATATTTAATTATCAAGATAAATAAGTGATTGATATCAGTGGGTATGTAAATACTAATTTGTAGAAACATTATGGGCCAAATTAAATTATAACGTGCCCCGGATTAATATGGATTTCCTGATTTATTACAAATCCGCCCATCCTTCATAAAACGGTCTACCGGTAACTTTTGTATAATGATGGCAAACCAGGCTAATTTTAATCTTATGCATTTCCCAAAATTAGTCCTCCTCAATGTGAATATATATATATATATATATATATATATATATATATATATATATATATATATATATATATATATATATATATATATATATATATAAGTCTCACAAGGAAAAGGAGAACCAGCGTAGTAGCGAACATCTCATCTTTATTGGTTACCAAACGTTTCGGAGAAAACAGTCTCCATCTTCAGTGAATCTAAAATAAATGAAAGTTTACATAAGAAATAAAACAAATAATTACATATGTATGTGAAATATCAAGCAGTAAGGTTCGTATGAATATGAACCGAGAAGAGCTAAACACCTCTTTTCACTCAGTAAATATCCTTCCATTTTCTTTTCGTATTATTTGTTTAAGTTTAGCTTAATGCTGTTCTCTTAATACATAGTTTTTGTTTTATTATGTTTAGCTCTTCTCGGTTCATATTCATACGAACCTTACTGCTTGATATTTCACATACATATGTAATTATTTGTTTTATTTTCATTTATACTTTCATTTATTTTAGATTCACTGAAGATGGAGACTGTTTTCTCCGAAACGTTTGGTAACCAATAAAGATAAGATGTTCGCTACTACGCTGGTTCTCCTTTTCCTTGTGAAACTTCGATTCCCAAGAGGAAGCTCCATTGCAGAAATTATATATATATATATATATATATATATATATATATATATATATATTCCGGTATGTACAGTACAGTACATTTAAATGCACACCAATGTATACATTTAAGCCTTTATGCCAAATAATTGTCACATAGTTGTCCAATACTTAAATACATCATCAATGGTGACAATAATATTATCATTATATCGTTTATATTTGTAAAACTTGACTTTTCCCGTGTTATTGGTATTAATGGCTTCCTTCCTTGGTGGTGCTTCAACTTGTGCCAGTGTACAAAACCAAACACACACACACACACACACACACACACACACACACACAGCACAGCACATCACATACAGCACAACAATCACACACACTCACACCACACACCGATACACACACATACAATCACGCACACACATAAACTCCAGAATACACGCACACACACGAGTATACTGTACATATTCTCTCTCTCTCTCTCCCTTTATATATTTCTCTCTCTCATACACGCACATGTACGGATTCACTCTCTCGTGAAGAGAAAGGGCATGTGAACTAATTACGTCTCCAACATAACACATTAAGATAAGGTATATAAGCTGGTTTAATCAGTAATTCAGTTGGGAGTTGCAGTATATTCCAGACCCAATCATTCTAAAACACTCTCCCCTCCTGACATGGAGGAATTTTTAAATACCGGTACTGATTTTCGTCAAATCTTACACTAAATACTTCATCTCATCTAACCGACTGCTTATTCACACAATACCGCAGTCATATTTTTGTGTACATTTGAATGAATGTGTTAATGTTTTTAAGTGTGATATACATTAAAATATGCTAACTAAATATATAGAAACAAGAATTAAGACTATCTTACTATATAATGTTCACCTCTACCGGGGAGACATTCCATTCCCTAGCAACTAATTTCCTTATTGCAGAGTAATTAATGTCGTCATATGCAATAGCTATATTCTAGTTGCGGGAAATCTATTTTGATTGTCATGTGAGATCCCCATCTCAGTCATTGGATTTAATGATATCATTCCCCGATCTACTGATAGTATATAACACATTTATATGAAGGCAGAGCTCCTTCTCCTTCACTTATATGAAGGCAGAGCTCCTTCTCCTTCACTTATATGAAGGCAGAGCTCCTTCTCCTTCACTTTATATGAAGGCAGAGCTCCTTCTCCTTCACTTTATATGAAGGCAGAGCTCCTTCTCCTTCACTTTATATGAAGGCAGAGCTCCTTCTCCTTCACTTATATGAAGGCAGAGCTCCTTCTCCTTCACTTTATATGAAGGCAGAGCTCCTTCTCCTTCACTTTATATGAAGGCAGAGCTCCTTCTCCTTCACTTCGCCAACAGTTAAGGGGGGTCACCTGTTTTTTTTTCTCTTTCTCTCCTTTTCTCTCTTTCTCTGGCTTGTATCCATTCGGCCCCATTCAGCCAACTGTTTTAAGACGTTTATCCCCATCCAGGTGTCGATTTCTGCTTGACGAGCGATAGCGAGCCAGCATTGTATGGAGAAATACGGCTTCGCCGGAGACATTTTTCTATCAAAAAATGTACAAAATTAGCTTGCTGTCAACAAAATATATATATGCTGGCTCGCTACCGCTCGCCAGGAAAATATTGACACCTGGATGGGGGTAAACGTCTTAAAACAGTAGGCTGAATGGGGCCGAATGGATACAAGCCAAATAGAGAGGGAGAGAAAAAGTAAAAAAGCGAGGTGGGCCCCTTAACCTTCAATTAATTTCCCTTCGATCTTCCTTGTGAGCAGGTCACGATTACTTCACCTTCTTAACCTCACTTCGTAAGAACAAAATTACAAACAATCTAACAGCCATGACATTCGTTACCAGAATTCAAAGCATAACAATTAGCGTGTCTCACAAATGAAAATAATGATAGGTTATTTATTTAATGGCTTTTCCATACTATGCAAAACTGAAGGATTTGTTTGATAATGACTTGTGATGGTTGTAAGGCGAGGGGGCCATAGTGAGAGATAGTTGGAAAAAAAAGAGGTTAAGGGGAGGCAGTTGTTTTTCCGAGTCCTCCTCCTCCCTCATGTTTAGCCCTATTAGTTATGATATTTCAAGATATTCGTCCCATTAGTTTGGCGATTTTCTGACCTTTTGCCCCATTTCTTTGCCAATATTAAGACCTTTCGTGCCATTTAGGTGTCTATTTTGTTGCTGGCGAGCGATAGCGAGCCTGTATTTGAAGAGGAATCGGCCTTGGCCGGCACATTTTCCTACCGATTTTGTTTTACAAATTTATATCGAAGGGGGGCCTTGTGGGTGTTTTTTTAAAGTTTGATAGAGGTTTAGAGAGCAAACTAAACCCCCTCCTTAAACCATTGAGCCGCACCAGTACATTATGCTGCACAATACCGTCTGGGCTCCCTTAAGAGGGGAAGTCATAGACATCCTCTTCCAATACTCATCTCCCGTCTTTGATATCTCAGTCTGTTTGTGTCTTGTAACTCTCTCCAAGTTTGCTTCATGTTCCAAATCTACCTCCGGACATAAGCCTATAAAGCCAGGGGGTCTTCCTCCAGATTACAAGTGAAACAACAAGACAGGTGAGCAGGGTGTCAAAGCGGGGCAATTTTGTTTGAAGACTTGAATGAATATGAGGAGGAATACACGAAAATTCACATGAAATAGCATTGTTTTGGCCAATTTAACACTTCCAAAGACATAAATGGAACTATAAACCATAATTTTATCTTTGCACATACAATAATAAAGACTAAAAATAATGGACTTGGCTTTCGTTTGATACCCTGCAGGTGAGTGTTGCAACCGGCTAGTTCGCAGTATTACCTGTGTAGACCTACGATGCCAGGTTATCTCTCTCTCTCTCTCTCTCTCTCTCTCTCTCTCTCCCTCCACCTATTGAACTTACCACTCATTAGGCACTGCTAGCCATCACTTAATCAATATCGGAATAATCATTTAATGGTAATGTACTGTATAGGCCTATTGGAGGATGCAAGGGTATTTTGTGTGGTGTGTTGGTGGGGTTTGGGTTAGTTTACTAAAACCAAGAACAAGACAAAGTCAATCCCAATTGCACAACCCCATTGAACTACCCCCCCCCCCCTCTTTCTCAGTATATAACAGTATAATTATGTAATAGCGATATACAGTATTTACAGGGAGAGAGATACGGAAAAAAGTAAATTCCGTTGCAATGTTTCCATGTCACTGATATCCCTACTCCAACTCTTGGTCCAGTCAAACCTACCAACCCGCTAAAATAACACTAATTCTATCTCACTCTCTCTCTCTTTCTCTTTTTGTAAACTTAGAGCTATGTTTAACCCCTTCTGTACCGCGACGTCTTTTGGGCTTTATTCTGGCTACTATTACACGATTTTATTCAGTCTAAAAAGGGTCTCCAGCAATTAACAGGCTTCGAACTATCTCATTATCTCTTTTTACTACCACAGATCATTCACAAACTGCACAAAATCGTCTAAATATAGGTACAGTAAAATAGAAAAAGACGTCACCGGTACAAAAGGGGTTAAAGAAACTGACCTGGAGCTTTCTAATTAATAATAACGACATAAATACACCTCGGGAATTATTCGCAACCACTTACATAAAAGCAGTGCAAGACTGCATACCATCCAAAATACAGCGTACAGGCCATAATGATAAGCTCAAATGGTGGAATAAAGATATTTCAGAATGTTTGCTTGCTAAAAAGATTGCTAATAATAGATTAAAATCCTCACAAAATGACGAAGAACGGGTGAAATATGTAGAACTATGACCCAAAGCCAAAAAAGTTAATTAAGCAGAGTAAAAAGACCCTGGAATTACATGTTGCGAATCAAAGTAAAACAAACCAGAAATAGTTCTATAGTTATATCAGAAAGAAAACAGTAGTTACTTCAACTGTTGGACCGTTAGTTGATGCAAATGGAGAATACACCAAAAATGAAGTACAAATGAGTAATGCCCTCAATACCTTCTTTGCATTAGTTTTTACAACAGAAGACCTCGGTGATATCCCTACAGCATCGCCGATTCTGATAGATAATTCTGATGTTCTAAGCAATATCACCATTACAGAGAGAGAAGTATTTATACCGAAAACTGTACACATTTATCTTGAAAGGAGGGCTAGGGGTGGTATTGTTAAAGCTTGATGGAGGTATAGTGAGGAGACTCAAAAATAGAATAAATACATAATTATACAGACCAAAAAACAAGCCCTACACCCCTTCATTCGCTTGGTACCGGTATCCGGTACCCATATTTGTTAGTATCGTAATTGTTCATACTGTACGTCGTTCTAGGATGACATTTGTATTTCCATCTCCCCCTCAACAAATTACAGGTAATTAAAAAGTTGTCCTCCATATAACTTTATTAGCAACACAAGAGAGAGAGAGAGAGAGAGATAGATAGATTGAGGAGTGCTAAGGGAAGAGTATTTGATTGCATGAAATAAAAGGAAAGGGAGGAAATGGAATGAAAATGATAGGAATGAGAGGCGAGGCTACGGGACGACATATGACGAACGTAGATAAGACAACGCAGGACAAGGTGAGACCAGATAAGACAAGACGAGACATGACGATACGAGACGACACCAGATAAGACACCACAACATATGACAAGATAACATGACAAGGACGAGGCCAGACGAAACAAGCCAAGGGAAAAGACAGACAGAGAGAGAGAGAGAGAGAGATAACACAAAATATGACAAGATAACAAGACAAGGACGAGGCCAGACGATACAAGACAAGACAAGAGAGAGAGAGAGAGAGAGAGAGAGAAGAGACAACACAAGATAAGATAACACAAAATATGACAAGACGAGGCCAGACGAAACAAGACAAGAAAGAGAGAGAGAGAGAGAGAGAGAGAGAGAGAGAGAGAGAGAGAGAGAGAGAGAGAGCAAATTAAAGGTGTGGTGCACAACGGAAGTGGAGCCATTTCACCTCGCTCAAACTCTAAACTGCCGAAGGTAATAGCTCCTGGAGAGGAAGGAAATTCAATGATAGAGAGTAGACCTATTCACGTCTCTCTCTCACACGCATATATATATATATATATATATATATATATATTCTATGTGAGTGAGGGAGACAAAAGGCAGAACTGTCTGTATCGAGTGCCTCCCACAGAGTTGAAAGAGTAACAGGGACAAAGTCAAGGGACGTTCGAGCCAAAAAGCCTGGACACACAGAGTTTGAAGCAATTTAAGTCATAGGAAGAGGGATAGACTGATTCTGGGAGAGAGTTCCAGAGCTCAGCAGTTTAATAGAAGAAAGACTGAGAATAACATTTCATTCTTGAGTTGGAGAGTTGCACAGAGTAGGGGTGGGATTGTGTTGCAAGACGGGTACTACGTACCCTACGTAGAGGAGGTGGTATACATTGGGAAAACTCTGAGGAATATTGATTATTGTAGTAGAGATAAAAAGCGAGAGAGATGCAACATTGAGGCGAAGAGAGAGATTGCATAGAGTTGGTGAGTGGACGACAGTTAATGATACGGAAGGCTTTCCTTTCTACTTTGTCTAGTAGTGCGGTGTGAGAGGATCCTCCCCACACATGTGAACAATACTTAATACAAGGACGCACTGTGCCCCTGTACAGAGCAAGAAGCTGTGCAGGGGTAAACAAAAACTTGAGGCAGTTGAGCACACCCAGCTTCTGGGAGGTTGCCTTAGCAAGACTGGTAATATGGTCCTGTCAAGTGAGAACAGAAGAAAAAAGAGACGCCGAGAATATTGAGAAAAAATAAGGATTGATTTTTGTTTTGTTGAAGTGTAAGGGATAGTCCTCTGGGAGTTCCGGCCGGGTAGTAAGATGAAGAAATTGGGTTTTGGAACCATTAAATGTAACAAGGATTTCTCTGCCCCAACTGGAAATAGTAGTTAGATCAAAAGATTAGTGTTGCATGGCTTTATTACGTTTGTTTTTGAGGGATTGCTGGCTGGGGCGTTCAGGATAACTAATAGTGTAAGGTAGAGTCGTCTGCGTATGAATGGATGGGACTGGAGGTACAGTTGAGAAGATCATTTATGAAAATTGGAAAGAGAATGGGAGATATGATAAAGCCCTGAAGAACACCGGAGTTGATAGGATGAGGAAGTGAGTGAGCGATGGCCGTCCACAACCGCAGCTATGGAACGGCCGGAAAGGAAATTAGAGACAAAGGCACAGATGGAGGGATAGAAACCGAAAGAGGGTAGTTTAGAAATTAAAGATATGTGCCAGACTCTATCGAAGGTGTTCGATATGTCTACTGCATTAGAAAAGGTCTCGCTGAAGTCCCGAAAGGAGGATGACCAATAGTTGGTAAGACATGAAAGAAGATCACCAGTAGAGCGACCCTTAAGGAAGCCTTGCTGGCGATCTGAGAGTACCGTAGATTATGAGAAGATAAATGCTTAAGAAATTTGGAAGCAAGAATAGTTTAAAAAACATTAGAACTACTAGAGATGAGAGTAATTGGACGAGAGTTAGAGGGTTGAGAGCGGATACCCTTCTTTGGTACAGGTTAATTGGTTAAATGAGAACAAACTTCAGCAAGAAGGGAAGACATTAGAGGAGAGACAGAGACGAAAGACTTTGCCTAGGCAGGGAGTCAGCACGGAAGCACAGTTTTTTAGTTCAAGAGGAGGAACACCGTCCGGACCTTATACCTTCTTAGTATTATGCCCAGACTGCCAGAGAGGGTAGAAAATACATCCTTAGTAGATATTAGGATATTATATATATATATATATATATATATATATATATATATATATATATATATATATATTGCCCTCTATATATGTTGCCCTCTGACCCGTGACTCAGTTGCCCTCTGACCCGTGACAGTTGCCCTCTGACCCGTGACTTCAGTTGCCCTCTGACCCGTGACTAGTGTGGACGTCCCCAGTGACCGCTAGTGTACCGGTTTACCCTTAGTGAGGTCCTAGTGAACTTTCATAGTGATGGCTGTTGTTGATGAGTCTGCTGTCTCCTCCCATACTCTCCAGCTTTGTCTTGCTTTGCAAGAAAGACTGGAGAGTGTGGAGCAGGAGATTCAGTGTCTCAAAGATGAAAATTTGGCCTTGAGACTAGCTATGGCGGAGAAGAAGTGTGAGGCTACCGGAAGTGTTCCCAGGGATCGTGAAGCCCCTTGGAAAGTGGTGTCAACTAGTGCAACGGCCTGCAAGCTGAAAAGGCAGCCAGTCAAGACCCACAACAACTTCAGCACCTTGGCTGATGAGAGTGATGGCGATGAAGTGGCGATCATCGAGGCAGTGAGAGGGGAGGGGGGGGGGGGAGTCTGCTGCTGTTGCTGCAACAACTACTGCTACACGCCGACAAAAGGAAAAAGCTAAGTCTGTTTTCATTGTCGGTGATTCATTGGTTAGATACCTTGGCAGGGCAACGAACACTCAGGTTGGTAAAGTTGTCTGCGTGCCTGGTGCCGGAGTCGGGAGGGTGGCTGAGAAGATAGATGCTGTCATGGAAGTGAGTGGGGAGGACCCCATCATCTTCCTCAACGCAGGGAGCAACGACATATGGAGATGCAGGACTGAGGAGTTGCTCTCCAAGTATCAGGAAATGTTGGAGAGGATCAAGGAAAAAGGTGGAGTTCCTGTGGTAAACAGTAGAGGGGTAAGGAAGGAATGGTCCTCCAGGGCTATTGGTGTAAATAGCCGGCTGGAGAAGTATTGTAAGGCAAATACTATTCCATTCCTGGATAACTGGTCCCTCTTTTATGGTAAGGATGAACTGTATGCCCAGGATGGAGTACATCTCTCTCGACTAGGAATTTCGACCTTGGCCAGCTCACTCGACAAGATTGTTGCGGGGTTTCGTTAAAAAAACCTGGGTGTGTAAGTAAAATACTGTCTCCATATGGAGCAGGTACTTCATGTGACAAACCAGTGAGTAAAATAGAAATAATCAGTCAAGATAGTGCGGATATAGTGATGTGTAATAGTAGTATCGATAACACTACACATGTAACTGATAGTAAAGATGAGAATACTGATAGAGTAGAATTTCCGTCTAGAGCTAGTAGTTCAACAGGAAATAATAAGTTAGCTAAACACAATAGAAAATTAGTTGCAAATAAAAGTAATAGGTTGAGGGTATATTATACAAATTGTAGGAGTTTATGTAACAAAATGAACGAACTTAGAGCACTCGTTAGCACAGAAAATATAGACATAATAGCGCTAACTGAAACGTGGATTAATACAGAATCTAGGCATTTTTTAGCAGAATTTGATATTCCAGGATATAGTTTGTTTAAATATGACCGAACAAGTAGGAGGGGCGGGGGTATAGCAGTGTTTGTCAGGAGTACATTAAAAAGCTGTATTAAATCAGGTATTAGACTAAATAATGATAATGAAAGTGTTTGGGTAGAGGTTAACGAAGGTAGTGAGACCATAGTTATTGGAGTTATATATAGACCGCCTAATATGAGTAGAAATGGCGGAAAATCGTTATGGGAGGAAATTAAAATAGCATCAAGGTTTAGCAATGTGTGCATTATGGGGGATTTTAATTTTCCGAACATTGATTGGCAGCACCAAATAGGCGACTCCGATTCAGTAGAGTTTATTGAGGTAGTACAAGATAGTTTTTTATTTCAATTCATAGATACGCCGACTAGAGGTATTAATATTCTTGATTTTGTTTTCAGTAACAATGAACATATGATAACTAATGTAGAGATTGGTGACCACCTAGGAAATAGCGATCATAAATCTATTTATTTTAATATACAATGGACAGGGAATGCTAAAGAGAATACGACACTTATCCCAGATTTCAGAAAAGCCGATTATGGTGGGCTAAGAAGAGACTTAAGGGTGGACCCTATTGTTAAGCAATTAAGTCAGGATATGCCAGAGTTAAACTTGCCACCTACATATAACCAGTTTATTGCTTCACTCCACAATGCTCAAAATAAATATATCCCTAAAAGAAGATTTAGATCGACGCAGAACCAACCAAATGGATGACTAATAAGCTAATAGATCTTATAGGAAAAAAGAAAGGAATATATCGAAAAATAAAGAAAGGTGAAAATCATTTACATATATACTATCAGACTCTATCAAGACAGGTCAAAAAGGAAATCAGGAAAGCAAAAATAAATTATGAAATAAGGATAGCCAGCGACTCAAAAAATAACCCTAAAGCTTTTTACCAACTATATAAATCTAAAGTTAGAGATGTAATAGGCCCCCTAAAAACTTCAATAGGAGAAATAACAGAAAATGATTTAGAAATGTGCAGTACATTAAATAGTCAGTTTCTTTCCGTTTTCACTAATGAAAATTTGGCACAGATTCCAGAAGTCAATATGGTATATAGTGATAGTATAGAAAATATGTTAAGTACAGTTAATATAAGTAGAAATGATGTGCTTAAGGAAATTGACAGACTGAAACCTCAAAAATCGCCTGGTCCTGACGAGGTATATGCTAGAGTATTAAAAGAATGCAGAGATGAGTTAAGTAGTCCATTAGCATTTATATTTAACAAGTCATTAGAAACAGGTTTAGTTCCAGAAGCTTGGAAGCTTGCAAATGTAGTTCCGATCTTCAAAAAAGGTGATAAATCGATAGCATCCAATTACCGTCCCATTAGTCTCACATCAATCATAGGAAAGTTGCTAGAGTCCATTATTGCTAGGAAAATTAGAAGCCACTTAGTAAAATTTAACTTAATAAATTCTTCTCAGCATGGATTCACTCAGGGACGTTCTTGCCTTACTAATTTGCTTAGCTTTTTCTCAGAGGTATATGAAGCAGTAGATAGTGACAAGTCATATGATATTATATATTTAGATTTCAGTAAAGCTTTCGACAGAGTCCCTCATGAGAGATTGATGAGAAAGGTTGAGGCACATGGAATAGGAGGGTCGTTGTTGGGATGGATTAGGTCATGGCTAATTGGTAGGAAACAGAGAGTCAGCATAAATGGTACCAAGTCAGAGTGGGGAGCAGTCAAAAGTGGTGTCCCCCAGGGATCGGTATTAGGTCCCCTGTTGTTTCTTATATACATAAATGACCTAGATTTAGGTATAACTAGTAGGATAAGTAAATTCGCAGACGATACTAAAATGGGGAGATCAATTGATTCAGATAGCGATATAGAGTGCCTCCAAAGGGATCTAGATACCTTACATAAATGGTCAGTAAATTGGCAGATGAAGTTTAACATTGACAAATGCAAGGTATTAAAGATAGGGAAGATGCAAACAAATGTTAAATATAAACTAGCTAATTTAGAATTAGAAAATTCAGACTGCGAGAAAGATCTAGGTGTGTTTGTTAGCAATGATTTGAAGCCTAGAAAACAGTGTATAAGCGTTCGTAATAAGGCAAACAGGATTCTCGGGTTCATCTCTAGGAGTGTGAGTAACAGAACTGCTGATGTTATCTTAAAACTTTACTTGTCATTAGTGAGACCCCATATGGATTATGCTGTCCAATTTTGGTGTCCTTATTACAGAATGGACATAGATTCATTGGAGAGAATTCAGCGTAGAATGACAAAAATGATCCATAATATTAGAAATTTTCCGTATGAAGAAAGGTTGAAGAAATTAGGTTTACATTCGTTAGAGAGACGCAGAGTTAGAGGGGATATGATAGAGGTGTTCAAGTGGGTTAGTGGGATTAACAAAGGGGACATGACAAATGTACTAAAGCTCAGTGATAGCGAAAGAACTCGTACCAATGGTTTCAAATTAGATAAATTTCGTTTCAGAAAAGATATAGGCAAATATTGGTTTGGTAACAGAGTTGTAGATGGGTGGAATAGGCTACCAAGTGATATAGTGGGATCAAGAACGATAGGGAGCTTTAAGAAAAAATTGGATAAGCATATGGACGAGAAGGGTTGGGTGTGAAGGGGGATCAGCCGGGTTGGGCCAATCAGCGCTCTGCAGACCCCCGTAATCCTGCGTTAATCTCTAACCGGTTTGGTAAGATGATCCTCAGGGTATTAGAGTGTTGAGCCTATAATTGGGCTTTGTAATTGGGGTTGTGTGGGACAGGGATCTGCCTTGCTTAGGCCAATCGGCTTTCTGCAGACTCCCATTTTCTTATGTTCTTATGTTCTTATATATATATATATATATATTGTTACGAGGGGAGCCGGGGCAACGCCGTACACAGCACCGTACTACCCTGCAACAAACATGCTCTTAATATCTGACTCAAACACCAAGACACGCAGGTTCTTAGGAAAAATGGTTATCTTCCTCTTTGCTCTAGTAAAGCAGTAACAAGGAGACACAAAAATATTTATTGTCCCCGAGTCTAGCCCACAGTGCGTGTAGTACCGGTATGCAAGAGAACTTCTAAGGTTATTCCAAACTGCCCAAATATTACCTAACCATACTACTACTAGACTCCCAGAACACTCAATATCATACCCAATCGCTTAGGAATTGAGAACAATACAGAGCAAAAACCCATGGAAAGTCCAGTGCAATAAACCTCTGTGCCAAGCCTATTATCCCTAGCCTATGTCCTAATAACACACCGAGTGGCTCTCTTCAGCACAGCACGGCGGTGGTGTTGTAAGGGGTAAACAACTTTAATGACAACCCATACAACATCATCTGGGGTTGGCTCAATACAAACGAGTGCAATGGGGACAACCTCACCTAGTAACATGCTCCACCCCTAGTCCCTGACTGCCCCGAATGTATTGCTGCTAAAAAACTAAACAAGGCACAAGGGTTGATATCCTGGGGAAGTTGGAGGCTGGCTGCCACCCAATAAAGGGTTGGATAAGACCTGAGTCAAAGGATGCTGTGTGGTGGAAAAAGGCTTAGCCTACCATATCACACACCCAGCAACCTCAGTACTCAAAGGCCTGACAAAAACAGAGATAAACAGTCCAGCCACCCAATCCCCCCAGTGATATCAACCATGAATAATATGCACATCTAATAATGGTAAAACAATGCAGCAGAATAATGGAAAAGAACATGGAAGAACAGTGTGAAGCTTATCTATATAATATTTACGGTTGTCTGTCTGTCAGTTCTTTATAGGCGGCCGCAGTTTTTAAGCTAAAGCGTTCATACTTGGTATGCATAGTAAGGGGTCCCTAGGCAGGTTTTAGTGAACAAAAAAATCCCCAGGGTGAAAGGGACACAGCAAATGGGCGCGAAATCGGAAAAAAAGGGCCGTTTGGGGCAGAAGGAGGCCTCTGATCGAAAAGGTGTATGGAACGAAAGTTGTTCGCAGCCCCCAAAATGGGGGTACGGATGAGGTCACATCCAAAATCGGAGGTCATTTAGCAGCCGAAATCGAGGTCGCCATTTAATGAGGCACAGGGAGGTCGAGGCCGGTGATTATAGTAGTATTGATGATGGTGATTATGGTAGTAGTAGTGGTGGTAGTAATGATGGTCATTATGGTGATTACTCGGGCAACGCCGGGTACCCCTGCTAGTAATCTATATATATGCCAGAGGAAGGAATCCAGTGTAAACGAAATAAACTCTAGTAATTAAACTACTAAGATTAAAACAAAACAATATGCTTAATATGACTCCAGCCCTGCTCTGCTTCGATCTACTAAGAAACAAAATAGGTAAATGCAGTATTTAAGGGAAACAAAAGGAAGCAAGCTTAACAACACCAGACAGTGATGTTGTCATAGCGAGGGTCAGAACTTAAGTAAGCTCTCGCGGCCCACAGCCAAGCAAGGGAGGGAAACGGGGAGCGCCAGGCACCACCATAACATACAATTAACTAGGCAGCCTGGGCTCTCACTAGCAACACAAAGTTATCAAGTAAAACAAGACAACATTGTGTAAACTTATGATAAACTAAATAATTGCACAAAGGCTAAATAAACTAATTAATTATAGTACTAGCCAACCGGCCACACATACTACAGGCGCCGTCCTGCTAGCCACGAGGGAAGATAGGAAGAGGGATAGCCAGCAACTAGCCTCTCCCAAGGCCCTCCACAATAGACCTCGTGAATTATACAAGTTAAAACAAACACTTACAGCTGACATATCTGCTGGAAGTGACACCCTCATACCCAGGGGGAGTCTGTTGGTGCATCTTGAAACAACAGACTGCTCATACTTCAATAACACTACAAGACATACACAACTACAGTCTTTCTTATATTTTTTGTATTTAAATATTTTCTTTTATACAGAAACACAGCAACTCCTACTTTACGACCCTACGCTGGGCTACATTCGGCAATCAACAAGCACCAGACGTAAACATGCTAATCAAACCAAAGTAGGAGGCTACACCAACACCGACTGAACGGCGAGGGTTCTCCTTAAAACATACCCTCCCGTGACAAACAATCAGCCAGAACACTATCAGTGCCCTTAGCATGCCACACATCCAAACTGTGTTCCAGCAGCAGAACATCACCTGACACTGATAAACTGCCCAGTCCATCACAAGACTGGCACTTCTCTTTGCTCTCTCTGGCAACGGGACCTGCCAATAACCTGTCACTAATTTCACCTTAGTGATAAACGTGGCAGCCCCGATGAGGTCTATGGGGTCGTCAACTCTGGGTAATGGAGAGAGTGTCTGTCTGGGTTAATGCACTAAAACTACTGTAATCAACCCCAAAAACGGATCTTGCCACTCTGCTCAGGTTGAAAAGACCACTCATGATATCCCTTATCCCTCAGACCCTTCTCCAACATGTAGTCCAGTTATGCTTCTAAGACAGGCTGTCGAGCAGGATTTATATGGTAGGGAGCCAACTTGAGCTTTGCACTGTCTCCAGCCTCTATGTCGGGTGCCACCCCGGACATCAGGCCTGGAGAATCAACAAACATGCGGAAGTACTGCCACAGCCTAGTAAACAACTCCTCTTGGCGCTTAGGAACAAGAGGTTGCAACTTATCTCGAAGAACAACATACTCATTGCTCTCCCACAACCCAGCCGGGACCGCAGCCTCTAAACTATAGTCTCCCTCCTTCGTCCCTAATACAGCCAGGTCATGAGAGGAACAATCTGTACCACCTGTGCAGTCACTCCCACAGTTCATAAGTGCCAAGGCTTCCCCGCCGATACCATACATGCACACCCCCGCATTCTTTGCGGCTACACCTGCCTGCGCAACATCACCTCCATCAGCGCCACGGCCAGATGCAGTCGGTCTATGGTAGGGCTGTTGCATTTTAATAGGGCAGCATTGGGAGGCTATGCGACGGTCGGGCGTATCTATTACATAGTCAACCTCACCAATCTGCTTAATGACCTGATACTGACCACAAAACTTAGCAGCCATGGGTCGACCCTGAACTGACAACCATGCCAAAGCCTCGTCGCCCACCTTGAACACCCTAGATTTAGCCTGTTTGTCACAATGGCCTCTTATCTTCGTTTTCATGCTGCTAACCGGGATAGCCTCCGGGTATCTAGTGGTAGTACCAAGTAAAGTGTGCAAGTATTTATCTCCCGAACTGGTGGGTAATAAGGGACCAACCATGTCAACTATGACACAAGTCAATGGCGGTTCAACTGCATGTGTAGGGATCAAAGGTGCCACGGGTATTCCTGGGTTGGGTTCTCCAACTACCTTACCAATATGACACATCAAAAAAGAAGCCACCGATGCATGCATATTAGGCCACCACAAATGAGAATGTAGCCTATCAGTAGTCTCACATACCCCTAACTGATCCGCCAGTGGTGCCACCTGCGTTAGCCTAACCAGCTCCTCCTTGGACTGGGCAGGCACCACTAACTGCTCCCCACCCAAGCCTGAGTTCATATCCGGCGTCCACTGCCGATACAACAATGCCCCTTTTATAATAAATTCTTCTTGACCGTTCTTCCCACCAGTCGTACCAACCTTCTTAAACAGGAGGCCCAGACTGAAGTCGTCTTGCTGCAACTTGCTCAGTTTGTTTCTAGGTAGCTCCATCAAGGCAGTTACCTCTGACCTCTCAAAAATATCAGAAGGTTGAGTCGGTGTCACTATGTCAGACTCCTCGTCCGGCACTAGGTCACCTCTACTGGTCTCGGTAGCCTCACTGGGGCCAGCCAAGCCCACAGCTGTCTCCGGACCAGTGTCATCTAGTAGTGCATCATGGGATGGCCCGCACTCATGGCTGTCGGCCCCCAATCCACTAAATCATCCACCTGTTGTGCCAAATGTGCCACTGATTGGGTCACTGCACCAACAGGGTAGATAGAGTTCATGTTATCTTCTTGCAAACAACCACCACCAGGGGGCATAAATGCAGCCTCAGCGACGACTATAGGAGGCGGGAAAACTACATCCCCTGCCAAGTCAGTCCCGAGCAAAAAGTCCACCCCCTCAACTGGCAGAGTGTCCACCATGGCCACCTTACCCTCAGCGGTCAAAAGTGGGCACTTTAGGGTCACCGGGACTAAATCACAGAATTGTTCACTGTTGATTCCCCTGCACATAACAAACTCTCCTGTGCTAATAGTAATATCATCAGCCCAAACTGCTGCTTCCCTTAATGATTTAAACCGCTTTTCTTTTAACTTTGCCCCAATGTCCTGTTCAACTAGGCTTGTAAACTTCTGGGGTGAGACCCCCGACACATGGGGGGAAGAAGGAGGATACTGGGGATTGCTAGCATAACTCGAAACAAACGTACTGGCCATACAGGCATAACCATATCACTGTGAACATGAAGGGGCCAAACGGATAGTTATAAAAACTGACTGTGGAGGCATGGTGGCAGGTATTGTGGTAATAGGGGGAGACTGCCTAAATGCAGTCTCACCTAGCACTTCTGGAGTTGTTGCTCGACTCCAGGCCCCAGTAGAATAATAGCTAGCCTGACTGCTAGGGTGCTGCGGCACATGCAGGATGGTGCCATCATCCACAACACAAGTGCTAGCTTCAAAATAAGGACCACTAGGCTGCGCAGCCAACTTGCACACCTCTTGAACAAACTCTGCCTTAGACATACCACTGCACCTCCACCCATACACCTCCAACACACGTCTTAATTCATCACTACTCCTGCTAGCAACCTCTTCTTGACTATGATGGGTTCTAATAAACTGCCAAACGTCCTGCTTCCCCACAACATGAACACGAATGTAATCAACATGCGACATCTTAGCAATAGTTGTGGACACGGGTTAATGAAATAAGAGTACTATGTCCGTGGACTTTCAACTGCAAGAAAAAATTACTGACAATCTAAATATAATTGCTTCACACCACAAGAACTCTATATTATCACACTATGCTGGCCTGAGGTCGCCACTGTTACGAGGGGAGCCGGGGCAACCAGATGCTCTAATAGCCTAGCCCACAGCATCGTACTACCCTGCAACAGACACGCTCTTAATATCTGACTCAAACACCAAGACACGCAGGTTCTCTAGGAAAAATGGTTATCTTCCTCTTTGCTCTAGTAAAGCAGTAACAAGGAGACACAAAAATATCTATTATCCCCGAGTCTAGTCCACAGTGCGTGTAGTATGCAAGAGAACTTCTAAGGTTATTCTAAACTGCCCAAATAATACCTAACCATACTACTACTAGACTCCCAGAACACTCTATATCAGTGGTTCTTAAAGTTTTTCAGCCCCGACACCCCAAAGTTCAACTCCAAGTCAACCTGATACCCCCTCTCCAATATTAGCCTACTACTCCCGACTTTTAACTTTTAATTTCCTGTAAAAAAGAGAAAACAGGACGGCTATGAACAAACAGCTGAATTCTATGCTCTTTTATTTTTGTTTTCAGTGATCTGCACTGACCTCCTGCAGAGCGCTTTGAAGATCCGATGATTCAGGGGCCTCGCACGAATAAAATTCACGGTCTTCACTGTCGAGTCTAGGACCTCCTTCAGGGAAACAGGGAGGGTTTTGGATGCCAAAGCATGCCGGTGCAAAATACAATGTGATGAGCTCACATGAGGTGCCTTTTCCTTCACGAGAGTGGTGAATCCGGATTTGTGCCCAATCATGGCTGGGGCACCATCAGTGCTGACTGTTTCCTCCCACTTGTAGTTGCCAGTTAGTCACTCCCTACTCGTAGTTGCCAGTTAGTCATAGTCACCATTCAGTGCACAAAATTATTAATTTAATATTTTCCCGGATGCCTTTTTGGATACCCCCAAGAACCGGTTTCGATACCCCCTGGGGGTATTGAGGCACTACTTTAAGAACACCTGCTCTATATCATACCCAATCGCTTAGGAATTGAGAACAATACAAAGCAAAAACCCATGGAAAGTCCAGTGCAATAAACCTCTATGCCAAGCCTATTATCCCTAGCCTATGTCCTAATAACACACCAGTGGCTCTCTTCAGCACAGCACGGCGGTGGTGTTGTAAGGGGTAAACAACTTTAATGACAACCCATACATCATCTGGGGTTGGCTCAATACAAACGAGTGCAATGGGGACAACCTCACCTAGTAACAGGCTCCACCCCTAGTCCCTGACTGCACCGAATGTATTGCTGCTAAAAAACTAAACAAGGCACAAGGGTTGATATCCTGGGGAAGTTGGAGGGTGGCTGCCACCCAATAAAGGGTTGGATAAGACCCGAGTCAAAGGATGCTGTGTGGTGGAAAAAGGCTTAGCCTACCATATCACACACCCAGCAACCTCAGTACTCAAAGGCCTGACAAAAAACAGGGATAAACAGTCCAGACACCCAATCCCCCCAGTGATATCAACCATGAATAATATGCATATCTAATAATGGTAAAACAATGCTGCAGAATAATGGAAAAGAACATGTAACAGTGTGAAGCTTATAATCTATATTGGCCAGAGGAAGGAATGCAGTGTAAACGAAATAAACTCTAGTAATTAAACTACCAAGATTAAAACTAAAACAATATTCTTAATATGACTTCAGCCCTGCTCTGCTTCGATCTACTAAGAAACAAAATAAATAAATGCGGTATTTAAGGGAAACAAAAGTAAGCAAGCTTAACAGCACCAGACAGTGATGTTGTCATAGCGAGGGTCAGGACTCAGAACTTAAGTAAGCTCTCGCGGCCCACAGCCAAGCGAGGGAGGGAAACGGGGAGCGCCAGGCACCGCCAGAACATACAATTAACTAGGCAGCCTGGGCTCTCACTAGCAATACAAAGTAATCAAGTAAAACAAGACAACATTGTGTAAACTTATGATAAACAAAATAATTGCACGAAGGCTAAATAAACTAATTAATTATAGTACTAGCCAACCGGCCACACAGACTATAGGCGCCGTACTGCTAGCCACGAGGGAAGATAGGAAGAGGGATAGCCAGCAACTAGCCTCTCCCAAGGCCCTCCACAATAGACCTCGTGAATTATACAAGTTAAAAAAAAACTTACAGCTGACATATCTGCTGGAAGTGACAATATATATATATATATATATATATATATATATATATATATATATATATATGTCTCACAAGGAAAAGGAGAACCAGCGTAGTAGCGAACATCTTATCTTTATTGGTTACCGGTACCAAACGTTTCGGAGAAAACAGTCTCCATCTTCAGTGAATCTAAAATAAATGAAAGTTTACATAAGAAATAAAACAAATAATTACATATGGATGTGAAATATCAAGCAGTAAGGTTCGTATGAATATGAACCGAGAAGAGCTAAACATAATAAAACAAAACTATGTATTAAGAGAACAGCATTAAGCTAAACTTAAACAAATAATACTAATAAGAGAGGGTATACAATAAAGTACGAAAATAAAATGGAAGGATATTTACTGAGTGAAAAGAGGTGTTGCAGTGGCCGTGTTGTTCAGGCTAGGCTTTAATTTATTTATATTGATTGATTCTGAGGTGATAAGGTTACAGCGTGAATGGCATGTGGTTAGTATCTGGAAGTCTGTGGAAGAGAAAGGGTGATCAAACTGGTGAGAGTGATCGCGGATAGCAGAAGTGGAAGGCTTAGAAATCAATCTGCCTGTTCGAATGGATTTACCTTGGTGCTCCCGGATACGGTGAAGCAACCAACGTGAGGTGCAACCCACGTATCTAGCAGTACAGCTAGAACAGGTGAACTGGTAAACCACATTGTAATGGAGGTTTACAGGAAGAGAAGAAGTAGGTTTGAGGAAATTTCCTATAGTGTTATTATTAGAAAAAACGAATTTGAAATTAATATGTGGGTAGCAGTTGCGAAGAGTTTTTTGGAGGGATTTCCTAATTTCATAGCTAAGTGGCCCTAAATATGAGAGTTTAAAATATCTAGCGTCTTTTGGTACGGTTTGAACTGGGGTGGGTGGGCAGAGCTTAGAGTTAAGAAAATGGTTCAGGAATTTGTTAAACATATGAGTTGGGTATTTATTATTAGTAAAGAAGTTAAAAAGGAAACAGGTTTCAGAGTAAAACGAAAGCCAAGATGAACAGGAATTGTATGCTCTGTTAAGAAGAGTCATGATACTGTTGGTTTTATATTTAAGAGGTATGAAACTTAAGAAATTTGTACCTAGACCGGTAAAAGTGGGCTTACGATAAACACTAGTGGAAAGGGAAGTAGGGTGTTTGGTGATAAGAGTATCAAGGAAGGAGAGTTTATGATTATCTTCTATTTCATGTGTGAATCTGATACTGGGATGTTGTGAGTTTAGGTATAACAGAAACTGTTCGATTTGAGTGGGGTGCTTAAAATCAAGAATGTGTCATCCATGTACCTACGGTAGAATATGGGTTTAAAATCTGGAGGACAATTATTCAACCAAATCTCGTGGTGGCAAAGGAAAGCATTTGCGTATGAGGGACCCAAGGGTGACCCCATCGCCACACCATCGGTTTGGGTGAACAACTTGTCATTATATGAGAAAAGTGATTGGTGGGCAGCGATTTCCAATAGGGTATGGAATAATTGCTTATTAAGGCCACATGAAGAGAGGGTAGAGATGGGAATGTTATTAGTGATAAGATTAGTTGTGTCATGTAATGGGACATTTGTGAATAAAGATTCTATATCAAAGCTAGCAAGAGTGACTGGATGATCGAAGTTGAAGGACGTGATATCTTTGACAAAGTCTGCGGAATTGGCAACCGTGAAGTGATTGGTGGTGGAGACTGTTTTCTCCGAAACGTTTGGTAACCAATAAAGATAAGATGTTCGCTACTACGCTGGTTCTCCTTTTCCTTGTGAGACTTCGATTCCCAAGAGGAAGCTCCATTGCAGAAATTATATATATATATATATATATATATATATATATATACCGGTATATATTATACATATATATATATATATATATATATATATATATATATATATATATATATATATATATATATATATAAACATTAGGCCATACGAGAATCCCATGTATATTATATATGGTAAACACAAATAAAAAATAGCTCATCCACATTGAAATATTGAAACTATAGACCTCCTTTTTCATCTTGTGCTACACAATTATTTAAGAGTAGGAGGACCATGGGAGAAGATGATAGAATGGTAAAAACAACTGTGCCATAACGACATAAGACACATTTTTGGGCCAAGACAAAATGTAATTTATTGAACGTGACCAAAACATTATTGATACAAGCAGATACGTGGGGAGGCATGGAGGACGGCTTTGACCAGGGCCGCCTGTACACGACCACGCCGTAAGTTGCATCACGTGTATCAAGTCGAGGGCTGTCCTGACCAAATATATGTGGAGTATAATGTAAAATGGGCTTAACCCCTTCAATACTGGCAACGTATTTTTAACTTTATTTTGGCTGCTACTAATCGATTTCCTTCAGTTTTGGAAGGATCTCTAGCAATTATATGGCTTCGAACCATCTCAATAAACCCTTCTAACTACCACGGATCCTTCCCAAGCTGCATTAAGTCGTCTAAATATAGCTAGTATATAATTAGAAAGACGTTGCCGGTATAGAAGGGGTTAACATGTTAACGTGTGTTTGAGTGTGGGTATATATAAGTGTGTGTATTGGCGTGCTCATTCATTATAGTATGTGTGTATGTGTGCGCACATACTGTAGGTGTATGTATGTCTGTACGTGGCTATTATCCATAAATATCGCTTTATTGCCGGAGCTAAATTTGCTACCACTAAAACTCTGTCAGAACAAGTTGTAAATTGCTTAAAATACATTAAAAGTACTCATAAAAGATATTGTAATACCATCATGAGAAGAACTGGCATTAACTATTATTGGAGTGTTGACAATTCGTTAGAAGTTATTGATAAAATAAATACCATGCCGAAAGTTACCTCGGTACATAGCTTCGGCTTTTCGACTTTGTATACCAATTTGCCTTTAGATTTAGTATATTCAGAGCTTTGCTTTATTATAGATTTGCACTTTGACAGATTCGTTAGGAATGGTAATTATTTCATAAATGTTTATACATATTTTAATAATGCATCACTTAGCTCTACTCCCACTAGTTCAGTATATTTTGATAGAACTAAACTTAAAGATGCCCTTAAATTCCTCCTTTTCAATACTTATGTTAGATTCGGGCCTTACATTTTCAAACAAATATTAGGAATTCCTATGGGTGGAAATGCTAGCCCTTTAATTGCAGATTTTTTCTTGCTTGCGTTAGAATTAAAATATATAAAAGACGTAGTCGACAGTAGGAAGAAAAATAAAATCCCAGAAAAATTAGCACTTGCTAAATTGTTAAGTAATAATAGTAGATAATATTGATGATATTCTCGTTTGCAATTTGTTAAATTTTAATCAAGTTGCTAAACTTATTTATCCTAATTCTATTCCCCTCACACATTGTAACATAAATGATGAAGTTGAAAATGTTCTTGATATAAATATAGAGATTGTTAATGAACAGTGCATACTTAAAGTATATCACAAAGTTGATGATTTTAATTTTAACGTAATAAACTTTCCTTTCCCTATTAGTAATATCGATAGTAAGATAACTTATAATTGTTTTTATTCCCAGTTAATAAGATTTTGTAAAATGTGCACTAAAGTAGACGACTTTTGGGCTAGAGCTAGGTTACTATACAGACTCTTAATATACAGAGGTTATGAGGCAAGTAAATTGTTACATACATTTAATCTTTCTAGAGTCAATTATTGTGACTGTATTCTAAAATTTGACATAAATAATTTTAATCAAGCATTTTTAACGTGAAGTTTCTTGTATAACCTCTGCTTACTTTGTGTCTGTTTGTATTTATTGTTTATCTTTTTCTATTATTAATATTGATGATGATTTTTTTAATTGATTGTTCTTGTTAAAAGAGTATATACTCTTTGTTTAATCTGTTTTTACTATTTCATATTTCGTAATTATTAGTCTTTATATTATATCTATCCATTGTCAATAGTATCAATTGCTTACTTTTGCGATTTCCTTAGTTTATTTGTAAGATAAATGTAGGTTATTTGTAGGGTAGTTATTGTTAGGGGTCACTTGAGGCATGCTAAGCTTACAGGTACCTACCCGATAGCACTATCGTTAGTGAGTGCTTTATATGTATTTTTGTAATATTATATATATTTTTATTTTTTATTTTGTACAATTGTTAATGTCTTGTCAAGTTGCAAATTTGATTTTAATATAACATTTTAACACTAATTGTAGTTTCATTTATTCATGCAGAGTTTAGTATTATTTGCCAAACGTCCCGGACTTCCCAAATTGACTAAGTGCGTTGTTATGTGTGCAATTAGTTTGCTTGGGAACCAGATTAACTTGCTCATGTAGTAATGTACACCCTATGTGAGTGGTCTTCATTGCGCGGCTCGCGAGCCAGTGGCGGCTCGCAATGACCTGATTGGTGGCTTGCAAGAGAGGAGAGAGAGAGAGAGAGAGAATTCATCAGTAATCAGATAAAAGTCCAAAGTATTAGATATAAATTGCATCATTATGCCGTATTAGACGTCCCACTTAATAAAATTGCTAATGGGAATAGGCCTTGTGACCCTGGCAATTCTTTAATTTTCATAATTATTAAACACAAAGAGAAAAGGAGAAAAGAGAGAGCACCCATTATACAGGAATTATGAGAGAGAGAGAGAGAGAGAGAGAGAGAGAGAGAGAGAGAGAGAGAGAGAGAGAGAGAGAGAAAGAGAGGAGAACGAACATGGAGAAAGTGAAAGAACAGGTGGCTCATTTCCGGTCACCACAAAAAAAAAAAAAAAAAAAATAATAATAATTTTGTATTTATGTAAAGTCAAGAATTTTATTATAATTTAGTTTTACTAAAGAATAATACTTGTTACTAAAGGTAGCGCCAACGAATTTGACACAAATATCGAACCCTGACCTCTTTGTAACTCAAAAGGACCTTGAGTAAACTGGTTGTAAATATGTACACCTATTTCCTGGTGGACTCTTCCCAATTTATAGAAATGTCAGCCTGATTGCTTTCATTAATTTTTGAGTTATAAGACGTTAAGAGGTTCAGATTATTGTAAAGTTCGTTGGTGCTACCTATAGTCTTGTTCTATAAATCTGTGGTTATGGAAACCCACACAAATATGTAATCTAGTTCCTATATATTATTTTGTTCTGCTTATCCTTGTGGCTTATTTGCCTATTATGGCTTATGCGTCTCTCACTCTGAATATGTCATAAACTTTTGGCGCTCTCGAAAAAAAATTAGTGAATAACACTGCCGTATGTGATGGATTGTGTTCTTTCATTTCATAAATTTTATTTTAGTAAGCGTTGTTTCCACATAGCGATTTTTGATATGTTGTTTTGACTTTATATTGTCTTTGTCCCAGTTTTGGTTTGACTTTGTTTGCAAGTTTTACATTTTAATGCATATAATATTGATGGTATATTCATAAACCATTATGTTCTAACAATAATCATTCAGATAATACGTAATTACCTAAATGTAAGTGTAAGTGGATAATACGTAATTACCTAAAGGTAAGTGTAAGTACAAATAAAAACAATCAGCCTCTTTATGTTAGCGCAGATAATGCAAACATTATTTATAACTAGCAGGGGTACCCGGCGTTGCCCGGGTAATCACCATAATCACCATCACTACTACCATAATCACCATCATCAATCACTACTACCACAATCATCACAATACTACTACTACCATAATCACCGGCCTCGACCTCCCTGTGCCTCATTAAACGGCGACCTCGATTTCGGCCGCTAAATGACCTCCGATTTTGAATCTGACCTCATCCGTACCCCCATTTTGGGGGCCTGCGAACAACTTTCGTTCCATACACCTTTTCGATCGGAGGCCTCCTGCCCAAAACGGCCATTTTTATAAAAAAAAATAAAAAATAAAATAAAAATCAATTTCGGCCTCGAAACGACCTCCGATCGTGGCTTCGCCCCCTCTATGACCTGACCCAGGTCAATTGACACCCACATGCAAAGTTTCAGCTCCCCAGGTCCAAAACTGCGGCCGCCTCTTAAGAACAGACACACACACAGACAATCGAAAATATTATATAGATACTTCTTGGCAATGTTCACAACAAGCATATATAACAACGTAACTATGTTTCCGGATACAATTAAGTAACACCCCGTTCTTAACATGAATAATCAACTACAAACCCCAATGCACTTGAATAAACTAATGAAAGCATATGGTCCTCCCGGGATTCGAACTCGGGACACCACACCCAGAACATAAGCATCTAAACCATTACACCACCAACACAATACCAAATTACAGTAGGTTACAAGATAACAGTAAATCACCACATTACAAATACTGTAATGGTTGTTTACAATAGAGGTCACTTTGGCACCGGTGTTATAATTTGCACATTAATATGCATACGAGTTTTATTTTAATATTCATGAATATTGGATTGCATCAAGCAATACATATTCTCTGAATTGGAAATGCATGCAATACCGAATGACTGCAGGCTATGGACAGTCATGTAATGTGATGCAAACACAAATATTATAGTTAATTAATAACAAGTATTTTGTGCAGTTGCTTAGGCTACATCCATCAAGTTGTTTTCCTGTACGTGATTTCATGTAAGTCAACAAAATATTAAACAAAAGATCGAGTGGGTGAATGGGATTATGGGTGGACGGGACTAGTTAGCCTTGGTCAACAACCCATCTAGGGGAGACAACCTCATTAAAATCCGAGTTGATGGGACTCATCAGCCTTGGTGGGCAACCCGCCTAGGGGAATAAACCTTAAACAAATTCGCACCTAAGGGTGAAGCAGGTTAGTGGTTGGACTAGCTGCACACCACTGTATAATAATACTGCTAAACAGACACCGGTACAATCGGCCTAATAAGTGATGTCTCGGCACCAAGTATGTTTTGATCCATAGACCTAATTGGTATCAGCAATATCTAAATTTAATTTATTAATTTCAAGGGAGATATACAAACCTATTCCTACAATTACTCATCCTATTCAACATCTGGCAGATATTATTATAGCACAGAGCGAGCCAAACGTAAGTACAGCTGAGATATGACTTATTAGCGCGACCGTACATAGAGTGCCTCTAAGTTGAACGGAACATACTGTAAGTTGAATGGTCAATCCTGTACGGCCCTAAATAAACTGACACAGGTTGTCCTTCTCACAGGTTTGCTTGGGGGCGTTTTGTGCATGGTCACTCATAAAGGGGAGTAAGTCGTCTGGCAATAAATAGATATAATTCCTTGAGGCAAAAATGTTTAATTTATCGGTAACGCTAGATGATAATTCTCACCTATCAACATCCGATGCAACATATGAATGCAGTGAACACAAAATTATACAAATTATACAAACATATTTTTGTTAAAGTAAGATTATCATAGTCAGATTATGCAGGATTTCTCACACTGAAATAGGTAAACACATACACACACACACACACAACCCTTTTCTAAAATTTGACTAACAAGAACATGCCTACTACATAAAATTAATGTGAGTATTGTAATGTGCCTAATGTGAAACGTCCATTTACTTAATGAATGTAAAGACTTTCGTACATAATTAGTGCTAAGATAAATGTAGTGTTGGATGCAAGCTTTTATACGCAGCCTGACTAGCTATGTTTCTATATATACAGTAATACAGGGCCAAACTCAAGGAACGTTCGAGCCAAAATGTGTGTGTGTGTGTGTATGTGTGTGTGTGAGATAGAGAGAGTTTGAAGTGAACATTAATTAGTTGCTGTCAGTCAACACTCTCGTATTAATATAATTAGTGAAGTCAGTCGTAATAACACGGAACTAAACTCACACAATAACGCTAATTAATTCCATAAAGCTATTATTATTGATGAGGTCATTATCCAGCTCGATGTTACGAGATTTAAGGGGGTAGTGCTTGGTGTTTGGTCTATATATTATGTTTATTAATACATTTAAGGGGGTAGTGCTTGGTGTTTGGTCTATATATTATGTTTATTAATACATTTAAGGGGGTAGTGCTTGGTGTTTGGTCTATATATTATGTTTATTAATACATTTAAGGGGGTAGTGCTTGGTGTTTGGTCTATATATTATGTTTATTAATACATTTAAGGGGGTAGTGCTTGGTGTTTGGTCTATATATTATGTTTATTAATACATTTAAGGGGGTAGTGCTTGGTGTTTGGTCTATATATTATGTTTATTAATACATTTAAGGGGGTAGTGCTTGGTGTTTGGTCTATATATTATGTGTATTAATACATTTAAGGGGGTAGTGCTTGGTGTTTGGTCTATATATTATGTGTATTAATACATTTAAGGGGGTAGTGCTTGGTGTGTTGGTCTATATATTATGTTTATTAATACATTTTTGAGATTCCTCGCTAGACCTCCATCAAGCTTAGAAAAACACTCCATACACCCCCTTTCAAGATAAATTTGTACATTTTTCGGTAGAAAAACGTCCCGGCCGAAGGCCGGTTCCTTCTAAAATTAGAGACTCGCTATCGCTCGCCAGGAAAGAATCGAAACCTAAAGGGCCCAGAGGGGTCTTAATATTGATACAAAATGAGGCGAAAGGTCTCAAAATCGCCAAACTAACGGAACGAACGTCTTAAAACCTCAACACTAATATGCTAAACATGAAGGAGAAGGGGGTCCATAAAAAGCGAGTAGTACCCCCTTAACTAACAACATTAAAGCTGGTGTCACATTCAGTTTATATTTAGAACATTAATTATATATTACAGACTCCTATATACGTACACTCGGATACCATAGTCTGTAGCCCACTCGTAAGAATCCGTGGACCCCGTATGGTGTTCTTTATGCAATAATAACTGTCTGGACTGATTTTTGGATAGAACTTGCTTGTCAATGTAAAGTATTGTTAGTGTTGTAGTTGATGTACAGAAGAGTATGTTCATATATTCGTTTCCAGAATTATACTTCCATAATGAGAAATAGATGAAATCCACGAATATATGTGAGTGGGCTAGCCTAAATACTATTATGTAGCGGTGACTTTATGGTTGCCCTTTTTACCTCTTACCTTAATTGTCCTTGTTTATGCTTGTAGTTGAGGTTTACCTCTTACCTTAATTGTCCTTGTTTATGCTTGTAGTTGAGGTTTTCACTGTAACAACATGTTGAAAGGTAATTTGTTAAGGTATTGATTTGAAGTAAAGACACTGTTGGGTTTTCTAGGGTTTATTTACCAACAAAATATATATATATATATTTTTTTGTCTATGTGATTGAGGGAGGCAAAAGGCATTACTGACTATAGCGAGTGCCTCCCCCATAGTTGAAAGAGTGACAGGGCCAAAATCAAGGGACGTTCGAGCCAAAATGCCTGGACACACAGAGTTTGAAGCAATTTAAGTCATAGGAAGAGGGAAAGACTGATTCTGGGAGAGAGTTCCAGAGCTCAGCTGTTGAGTAGAAGAAAGTTTGAGAGTAACGTTTCACTCTTGGGTTGGAGAGTTGCACAGAGTAGGGGTGGGATTGAGTTGCAAGACGGGTACCACGTGCCCTACGTAAAGGAGGTGGTATGCACTGGGATAGCTCTGAGGAACACTGATTATTATAGTAGCGATAGAATAGCGAGAGAGATGCAACATTGCGGCGGAGAGAGAGAGATTGCAGAGAGTTGGTGAGTGGACGGGAGATAATGATACGAAAGGCCTTCCTTTCAACTTTGTCTAGGAGAGCGGTGTGAGAGGAACCTCCCCACACATGTGAACAATACTCAATACAAGGGCGCACTATGCCCCTGTACAGAGCAAGAAGCTGTGCTGGGGAAAAGAACCCCCTAAGGCGGTTGAGCACACCCAGCTTCTGGGAGGCTGCCTTAGCAAGACTGGTAATATGGTCCTTCCAAATGAGAGCAGAAGAAAAAGAGACACCAAGAATATTGAGAGAAGATGAAGGGTTGATTTTTGTATTGTTGAAGAATAAGGGATAGTCCGCTGGGAGATCCTGACGGGTAGATAGATGGAGAAATTGGGTTTTGGAGGCATTAAAGTTAACAAGGTTTCTCTGCCCCAATTGGAAATAGTATTTAGATCAGAATTTAAGAGTTCTATGGCTTCATTACGGTTTATCGTTGAGGAATTGCTGGCTGGGGTGTTCTGAAAAACTAATGGAGTAGTGTAATTATGCTTAATTAAGGGCTGGTTTGAGTTATTGATTGTCTTTGTAGGTATTGTAGCTACCCGACTGGGAAATACCTACAGCTTTGCACTATATTATAAAAGCAATTAGATTGAGCTATATTCCTGTGATTATAATCTTTCCTGTAAAAGAATAAAGAATAAGAATAGCGAAATATATAATGGTACACAAACTAATTATCGCACTGTATCGTACTGTCACTGTATATGTCACTGTATTAATTACCACGGCCGCATGAAGGGTTAACCTTCCTAATGGCTGGCTGTACTGCTACTGCTCAATGCCTGGGGGCTCGAGCGTGCCGGCTTCTGACCAGTGTGGAGTCATACGATACATGTTGCTAGCAATCATATTGGAGTTGCTGCAATACTTTAAGAAGACCGTGGGAATGCTTGCTTACTCTGCAAGAATTGTACCAAGTCCTTTTATAGGTGGGGAGATGATCTGTCTATAGGGAGATAATTCCCAACTAGAATGTACAGTAGTATACTTAAGTAAGTGAATAACTGTTATAAGGGTGTGAGTTATACAAGTGATTATATGAGTTACCCTAGAGTGTACAGTCGCTCAAAATGCGCTGATACAATATGGCATCCAAGTGTAACTCACAAGCAAATGAATGAATTTACTTGACTATACCAGTTCGACTGTCTAATATTTTTTCCAAAGATGCACATGTCTTGAACTGAATATATTTAATGTTAATTACTAAATGTGTAAGTTGGTGGATATAGGCATTAAGGCTGTTGATTTACTTATAGTTCATCTCGTGTTACTCCACTACTTAAGCAAAGGGGAGGCTGGCCGTTTGTTTGGTCTAATAATTCATTTATTCATATATTTTTTTAGTTTCCTCCCTAGACCTCCATCAATCTAGAAAAACACCCCCTAGACCCCCCTTCAAGATAAATTTGTAAATTTTTCGGTAGAGAAATGTCTTGGCCGAAGGCCGGTTCCTCTTAAAATTGCAGGCTCGCTATCGCTCGCCAGGAAATAATCGAAGCCTAAATGGCACGAAAGGTCTTAAAATTGACAACGAAAGGGGTCGAAAGATGTTAAAATCGCCAAACTAATGGGCCAAACGTCTCATAATCTCAAAACTAGTGAGGCTAAACATTAGGGAGAAGGGGGTCCAGAAAAACGGTCTGCCTCCCCTTAACTTCCAGGATACCTTAAGGGAGATGGTCGTATTTATTTCCTCATTTATATATTTGTTTATCATTGGATTATTTTCGTCTTTAGACCTCCATCAAACATAGTATGAGTATGTATATGAATGTAAAGGTTGAAACAAAGTACCGGTATATAAATGTGTATATAATATATCACTAGGCATATTATGTAATTGCCAGGAATATTGTTTACATTTTCTAATGTCAAATAATGGGACTATCCTATTATTCGAGTTTAACTAATTCAGGTGTCTTTATAAGAGAGGCAACTCTCAATAAGTGCGGCACAGCCAATTATGTACTGTACTAAGATAATATTACTTTGTATTATAATGTTCTTGGGCTGAATAAACTATTTCAATTTCAATTTCAATTAAAATCACCCGCCCAAGATCCTCCTTCAAGATAAATTTGTACACTTTTCGATAGAAAAACTCCTGGCCGAAGGCCGTTTTCTCTTCAATTACAGGCTTGCTATCGCTCGCCAGGAACAAATCTACACCTAAAAGACACGGTCATAATATTGACAACGAAATGGGGTGAAAGGTGTTAAAATCGTCAAACTAATGGGCCGTACGAGTTCACATCTAAAAACCAATGGGGCTAAATATGAGGAAGAGGAACCAAAAAAACCAGCCCATCCAACCTTAAACCTTTGTTCACCTAATCCTGGTTTCCACATTACTATCATACAAATATACCGAGTTCCTTCATCTGTTTATGTATCTAGCTTAATCATCTACCAAACAGTCTTTTCCGCTTCCTTATTCCGACTTCCCACTATTATACCAACATATTATATCGTCCTCTGTTTAAAGGGCTAGTGCTTGTATTTGGGGGGTACTTATTTATTTATTTATTTAATTTTGGGTTTCCTCACTAGTCCTCCATCAAGCTTAATAAAACACCCCCTATACCCCCTTTCAAGATATATTTGTACATTTTTCGGTAGAAATTTTTTTCCGGCCGAAGGCCAGTTCCTTAAAAAAATAACAGGGTCGGTATCGCTCGCCAGAAACAAAAAATGACACATACACGGCACGAAAGGTATTAATATTGACAAAGTAATGGAGCAAAAGGTCTCAAAATGGCACATACACGGCACGAAAGGTATTAATATTGACAAAGAAATGGAGCAAAAGGTCTCAAAATCGCCAAACTAGTGAACGAACGTCTTAAAATCGTAAAACTAATGGTTCTAAACATGAGGGAGAAGGGGGTCCAGAAAAAGCTAGTACTTTTCCCTTAACTAACTATACATTTAACTACACATTTTACACAACGATAGTCTTTAGAACAAAACAAAAAACAGTCGACAAGAAAAAATCAGATATAAAGTTGGCTAACTCGTACAACTCAGTCAATTAGGTATTAGTAACACCCCGTTCTTAACATTAATCATCAATTACAAACCCCAATGTACTTGAATAAACTAATGAAAGCATATGGTTCTCCCGGGATTCGGACTCGGGACACCACAACCCAGAACATAAGCATCTAATTCTAAACCATTACACCACCAACACAGTATACCATATTACATGATGATCAACGATATATTTGCTACAGATTTGTCATTGCTTAGTCCAATAATAGTGTTATTATAGATACCGTAGACAAATCGGAAATATACGATAATGGTTAATATATATAATTATATACTTGGAGATATGTTTCTCAGTCAGTCTCTCTAGAATTATGAACATATTGTTATAGGCTAGTTGCAATTATATTAAGGAACATAACATTAACATTAATCATCCGTTACAAACAAATAAATCAGATCCCCACAAATATATCAGATCCCCATTAATACGACAATGTAATTCATATTTTAATCTTGGTAAAACATGACAAATTTAATCAAATATGTAAACACCTCTATGAATCTATTACGTGTAAACATTATTGACACTTGCACTCCGACTCCAAATGTTCTTAACTAACCTGCATACAATTCTCTAACAATAGCGATAATTAAGTGGGCCCACCTAAGTTTTGTTTTTCTCTCTCTCCCACTCTCTCTGGGTTGTATCCATTCGGCCTTATTTAGCCTACTGTTTTAAGACATTTATCCCCATTCAGGTGTCGATTTTTTTCCTGGCGAGCGTAGCAAGCCAGCATGTTTAAAAAAACAAATGTTCACAACAGGCTAAATTTGTACATTTTTCGATAGAAAATGTAAGCCGGATTTCTCCATACAATGTTGTCTCGGTTTCGCTCGCCAGGAAGAAATCGACACCTGGATGGGGATACACGTCTTAAAACAGTAGGCTGAATAGGGCCGAATGGATACAAGCCAGAGAAAGAGAAAAGGAGATACAAAAAAGCAGGTGACCCCCCTTAATTCAATTTAATGTCGTCAATATGCAGTAAACAGTGTGGTGAGGACTACGTAATGTCGTCAATATGCAGTAAACAGTGTGGTGAGGAACTACCGTAATGTCGTCAATATGCAGTAAACAGTGTGGTGAGGAACTACCGTAATGTCGTCAATATGCAGTAAACAGTGTGGTGAGGAACTACCGTAAAAAAATAATTGAAATTTTAACCGCCCAATAAATGCCCGTGCATGTATCATAATTATCCCCTGCCTGGCCTGGATTACAGCCTCGTTAATTAAAGGAATATTTTAAGGCTAACGAAGCTTGTTAACCCTCAAATCAATAGCCTCCGGGTCGGGACAGGAGATACTTTATTTAATTATTACTTCTGTGTTTAGTTTTAGTTCCATCTATGTTGTTTCCTCGCAACTCAATCCTCATTAGGTACGTGGAAAACTAGACATCTGCCTGCATATAATTAATTGCTTGTGACAATGAGAATTGTTTCAAACAATTTAATGAACCGGAATAATCTATAGTCGGTATAGGGAGGCCCTACCTAAAGCCGGTATCACACGAGCGCTTTTTCCCTCAACACTTATCCTCAACACTGGTCTGGCAGCTTATGAGGCCAACATATATAATATTTCTGTCATCTAAGTTCATCTACCATCAGTCTAGTTTTATATACCATTGCACAATATTCCAGTGATGTTGCCAGAAAAATGTTTGATCATCGAATGTTGACTAGCCTAGGCTATACAAGCTCTCTTGCGATACCGGCTTAACGATTATTGCCATATGAAGGTAGATTTGTTAATATATCTGACCAAATCAGCGGACTTAAGGGGGTAGTACTCGCTTTTACTGGACCCCTTCTCCCTCATGTTTTGCATGTTAGTTTTGAGGTTTCAAGACGTTCTATCCGTTAGTTTGGCAGTTTTGAGACCTTTTGCCCGATTTCTTTGTCAATATTACGACTTTACGTGCCATTTAGGTGTTGATTTCTTTCTTGGCGAGCGATAGCGAATATGTAGTTTTAGAAGGAACCGGCCGTGCGGCCTTCGGCTGGGACATTTTTCTACGGAAAAATGTACACTTTATCTTGAAAGGGGGTCTAGGGCGTGTTTTGTAAAGCTTGATTAGGTCTAGTGAGGAAACTCAAAAATATATAAATAGATAAATATAAAGGCCAACAAAGCAAGCACTAACCCCTTAAACCTGGAAAGACAAGAAAGAGGTGTATGTTGATAAGTCCTAACCGTTACCCCAATGTTATATTATGCTATGGACAAATGAACAACTTACATTATCTCCGGTCCACTTACTACTAGGCTAACATAAAGCTACTCGGAGGCATAAACATCAGCTATTAACCCCTGCTTTACCGGCAACCTCTTTTTAGTTTTATTCTAGCTGCATTTAGAGGATTTTGTGCAGTTAAGAAGGATCTGTGGTAGTAAAAAGGGTTACCGTAAGTGAGATAGTTCGAAGCCTGTTCATTGCTAAATGCTCTTTTGAAACTGAATAAAATCATCTAATAGTAGCCAGAATAGAGTTAAAAGCCGTCGCCGGTACAGAAGGGGATAACCGTGACTATGGCCTGTTTATGGTGGATGTTGATGACATTATATTAAGTTACACCTCGTTCTTAATTAACCCTTTCAAGCTCCAATACGAGTTTCTGTTCTGTTTCTGAGTACTATTAGACGATTATATTCAGATTAGTAACGGTATATGGAACTCAAAGGGTTGATTGAGAGAGTGTTTACCCTTTTAATACCCACAGATACTTCCTAAGTTGCATAAAATCGTCTAATGATAGCCAAAATAAACTGCTAAAACGCGTCAGAGCTTCAAAGGGTTAACATTACTCCTCTATTATAAACCCCAATGCACTAGAATATACTAATGAAAGCATATGGTCCTCCCGGGATTCAAACCGGTCTGGTACTGATATTGGTGATTTATTAATACCTGAATGATGTTCACAAAACTTCTATTACCGGTACCCCGAATACAGGGAGCAAAGTCACCTCGGCCCAATGACTTACTCACTGTACCTATTGACTCTCTCGTTTTAGCCCATGTTAAGGGCGCCCACCTCGCTTGTTTTCTCCTTCTCCCCCTCTCTCTTTAGCTTGTATCCATTCGGACCCATTCAGCCAACTGTTTTAAGACGTTTACCCCCATCCAGGTGTCAATATGTTCCTGGCGAGCGGTAGTAAGCCAGCATATACTGTATATATTTTTGGTTTGACAGCAAGGTAAATTTGTACATTTTTCGATAGAAAAATGTCTGGCGAAGCCGGATTTCTCCATACAATGCTGGCGAGCGATAAATCGACACCGGGATGGGGATAAACGTTTTAAAACAGTTGACTGAATGGGGCCGAATGGATACAAGCCAGAGAAAGAGAGAAAAGGAGAGACAGATAAAACAATCCGGTAACCCCCCTTAAGTCACACCAACACAACCCCCTGCTGTACACTGTATAATATTGTATATAGTAATTGACCACTTGCGAGTTTCAGGCTATAAGGAAGTTGGAGCCATACACATCGATATTAAACAGAAATACAATAATAATGTGGGTTTCTGATGGATAAAAGGTATGTTGAATTGGGTTTTATGTATTTATGAATGTACTATGACCGTATTTATGAATGTACTATGACCGTATTTATGAATGTACTATGACCGTATTTTAGCTGGTAATAGTGCTAAATATTGATGTCTACAGCTCCAACTTCCTTATAGAACGAAACTCGCAAGTCGGCAATTGGTAACAAAATGGGCAGCCCTGTTGTAACTTAATATAATGCCTTCAACTGTCTTAACCCCTTCGGCACGATGACGCCGTTTTACCTTTTATTCTGGATAATATTAGACGAGTTTATGAAGTTTAAGGACCTGTGTTATTCAGAGGGATAATATGAGAAGTATTTACCCCTTTGAGTCCTAGAGGTAGTTTGTAAGCTTAAATAAATCGTCCGACAGTAACACGAATAAGACGAAATATAAGTCATCCAGTATCCAGTAATCATTATTACTGGATATTAAGTCATATTATCAATGTATAATGGAAACATAGATAACAAGGTAATTTTCTCGAAGGTTATACAATCTTATTTTGCTATTTTACCAATACGCTAATTTTTCCATTTCGCATCATTAGTTTCCTATTACAATTATTACATTCAATAGGAGCGTTCAATATGTGGACACACATGCCAGATGTCACCAGATTCTTTAATTGATCACGAATAAAATAATACAATGTGAACATTGCTAATACTTACTATATCTCTTGTGTTGTGATTTCAAAACATAATTTTTCCTACATTATGGTGTGTAACAGATACATCTAATGGATATATAAAAGTATATATACTGTATAATATTAAGGAAATCTCTATTTTTCATTGTAGAGTAGAATATTGTATACAGAAGATGCTGATTGATTGTTGATTGATGAGTGTTGATAAAGTTGAGATATCTTCATTATTCCATGTAGGCTATATTATTGAAACTAAAATTGTAAGCAATTTTAATGATAATGTGATATCTAAAGTGATATGCGAACCTTGAGAGGTAAAATATATCACATATAACACATTATTAATATAGGTATTATAAAGTGAACACAAGCGAAAATTGTTTTGATAAAGGCAACAAGTAAGCGAGATTTGTAGACTGAATGGCTTACATATGACTTGCCTTAGCCAATCACAAGCCTCTGCATTTTTAACATATGCAGTGGCTTCCTTAACACCAGGGTAAGTCACTACGGTGTTGGTAAGTTAGGTATCAGCCCCTGATTGGCTAATAGGCTGGATAACTCAGCCGTCTCAGCAGGCAGTCTCCTCTCTCGCTTAGTGGGCTTTTTCATATTTATTTATTTTGTCTGTGTTCACTTTATAATATTTACGTTAATAGTGTATTTTATGTGACATATTTTATACCACGGTGTTCGGATATATCTCTAGAACAAGACTCAATTGTTGAAATTACTCGTAATTAAAGTATTTAAAAAGTAGATATGAAATAATGAAGCTATCTTGATTTAATAATCATGCTCCTAACCATTAGCCAATCAACGACTCTATAAAAAAATAAGCTGCTTCTCAAGTCCGGCAGTCCTGCTCAGAGAAAAATAGGTAACTGAATGAAATGTCAATTTAATCATAAAAGCGTTGTTTAATTTAGATACCACTATTATAAATATATCATTAGCATACAAAAAAAGGTAAATTATATACTATTGATTTTTTGCAACCAGTGTTTACCGTTTTGTAATGGATTTATTTCACAACACAATATTTTTTCCTGCCTTCTTATTTTAATATACAATATAGTAGTCAGCTAAATTATATATGAGATTATTATAATATATATGAAGAATATATCAGATTAAAACCGCTTGTCATAAGACTCTATTAACTTCAGAAAAATCGCCAAATAATTTAGAAACTGACACTCTTCTTAGTCTTGTTCACATTTGATTACGATAATTGGCGAATCTGGTGACATCTGGCAAGCTTGTCTACAGATTTAACGCTCCTATTGCTTCATAATTCACTTAACCTTAAATTAGCTAAAGGGATAGATGAATGAAAACTACACTGACTATTCGCGTGTTTTCTATTCGCGAACCGAGAGAGAGAGAGAGAGAGAGAGCGAGAGCGAGCGAGAGAGAGAAAGAGAGATACCCAAATTTGCTCAAGCAAAAGAAACAAGCATTGATCCCCTTGAGCTACCTGGCACCCTGAGAGGCAACCACATCCAACACCACAGAATATATAATATACTAAAGGAAAGGAAAAAGCGAGTACTACCCCCTTAACCCACTGAGCCCCAGCTAGTTATAAATAAATGTACCACCAGGGACCAGCAGGTTTTGATTTTTTTTTTCCAGAAACAATAGCGAATGAGTTAGGAATGAAGGAAAACAAAAAAATATCAAAAAGGTCAAAAAGGGGTTCTATGGAGCCCCCGAAAGTCGATTTTACAAGAGTAAAAAATTGAAGGCAATAACCCCCAAAAACCATGTTTTTGCGCGCTCACGCACACACGGTTGGACTTTGAGAGTTTTCAACC
>CM064575.1:59714541-60077669 GCA_032716605.1 Paralithodes platypus | reverse complement strand
TTTGAGTTATTGATTGTCTTTGTAGGTAATTTTGTAGCTACCCCTGAGCTGGGAAATACCTACAGCTTTGCACTATATTAGAAAAGCAATTCAGATTGTCAGCTATATTCCCTTGTGAGTTTTAACTAATCTTTCCCTGTAAAATAATACAGAATAAGAATAGCGAAATATATAATGGTACACAAACTAATTATCCGCACTGTATCGATACTCGTTCCCCCTGTATACTGTCACTGTAGTTAATTACCACGGCCGCATGATAGGGTTTTAACCCTTCCTAATGGCTGGGCTGTACTGCCTACTGCTCCAATGGCCTGGGGGCTCGAGCGTGCCCGGCTTTCTCTGTGACCAGTATGGTGGAGTCATACGTATACATTGTTTTTGCTTAGCAACTCAATATTGGAGTTTCCTGCAAATACTTGTGAAGAAGAACCGTGGGAATGCTTGCTTGACTCTGCAAAGAATTGTAACCAAGTCCTTTTTTCGTAGGTGGTGAGATGATCTGTCCTATAGGGAGCGCATAATTGTCCCAACTAGAGAAATGTACAGTAGTAATAGCTTAAGTAATGCAATAAACTGTTATAATAGGGTGTGAGTTGTTATACAAGTGATTATATGAGTTACCACTAGAGTGTACCAGTCGCTCATCAAAATGCGCCTGATACAATATGGCATCCAAGTGTAACCTCACAAGCAAATGAATTGAATTTACTTGTACTATACCAGTTTCGACTGTACATAATATTGTTTTCCAAAGATGCCACCAATGTCTTGAACTGAATATATTTCATGTTAATTAACTAAATGTTGTAAGTTTTGGTGGTATAGTCCATTACAGGCTGTTGATGTTTTTTACTTATAGTTCATCAGTCGTGTTTACTCCACTACTTAAGCAAAGTGGAGGCCTGCGCCTGTTTGTTTTGGTCACCCTAATAATTCTTTATTCCATATATGTTTTTTTAGTTTCCGTCCCTTAGACCCTCCCATCAATCTCTAAGAAAAAAACGACCCCCTAGACCCGCCCTTCAAGATAAAGTATTTGTAAAGTTTTTTCGCTGTAGAGAAATGTCCCCCCCTTGGCCGAAGGCCGGTTCCTCTTAAAATTGCAGGTCTCGCTAATCTCTAGCTCGCCAGGAAATAATCGGAAGCCTAAATGGCACGAAAGGTCCGTAAAATGACAACGAAAGGGGTCGAAAGGATGTTTTCTGTTTAAAAATCGCCAAACTAATGGGCCAAACTTCTCATAATCTCAAAACTAGTGAGGCTAAACATTCGGGAGAAGGGGGTCCAGAAAAACGGTCTTGGCCTCCCCTTAACATTCCGGAAGACCTTAAGGGAGATGGGTTCCGTATTTATTTCCTCATTTATAGATTTGTTTGATGCATTGGGATTATTTTCGTCTTTAGGACCGCTCCATCAAACAATAGTAGTGAAGTATGATATTAATGTCAAAGGTTGAAACAAAGTACCGGGTATATAAATGTGGTGCTATATAATATATCAAATAGGCCACATATTATGTAAATTGCCAGGAATAGGGGTTTTACATTTTCCCCGAATGTCCCAAATACATGGGGACTATCCTATATTCGAGTTTACACTAAATTCCAGTGGGGTCTTTATAAGAGAGGCAACTCTTCAATAAGTGGCGGGCACAGCCCAATTAATGTACTGTACTAAGATAATATTACTTTTTGGTATTATAATGTTTCCTTAGGGCTGAATAAACTATTTCAATTTTTCAAATTTTCAAGTTAAAAATCACCCGCCCAAGATCCTCCTTCAAGATAAATTTGTACACTTTTCGATAGAAAAACTCCTGGCCGAATGCCGTTTTCTCTCAATTACAAGGCTTGCTATCGCTCGCCAGGAACAAATCTACACCTAAAAGACACGGTCCATAATATTGACAACGAAATGGGGTGAAAGGTGTTTAAATCGTCAAACTAATGGGCCGTACGAGTTCACATCTAAAAACCAATGGGGCTAAATATGAGGAAGAGGAACCAAAAAAACCAGCCCATCCCAACCTTAAGCCTTTGTTCACCCAATCCTGGTTTCCACATTACTATCATACAAATATACCGAGTTCCTTCATCTGTCTATGTAGCTATAGCTAAATCATCTACCAAACAGTCTTTTTTCCGCTTCCTTATTCCGACTTCCCACTATTATACCCACATATTATATCGTCCTCTGTTTAAAGGGCTAGGGCTTGTATTTGGGTGGTACTTATTTATTTATTTATTTAATTTTGGGTTTTCCTCACTATTCCTCCATCAAGCTTACTAAACCCCCCCCTATACCCCCTGGCAAGATATTTTTGTACATTTTTCGGTAGAAATTTTTTTCCGGCCGAAGGCCAGTTTCTCCTAAATAACAGGGTCTCTATCGCTCGCCAGGAAACAAAAAATGACACATACAACGGCACGAAAGGTATTAATATTGACAAAGTAATGGCGCAAAAGGTCTCAAAATGGCAAACATACACGGCACGAAAGGTATTAATATTGACAAAGAGATGGAGCAAAAGGTCTCAAAATCGCCAAACTAGTGAACGAACGGTCTTAAAAATCGTAAAACTAATGGTTTCTAAACATGAGGCAGAAGGGGTTCCAGAAAAGCTAGTACTTTTCCCTTAACTAACTATACATTTAACTACACATTTTACACAACGATAGTCTTTAGAACAAAACAAAAACAGTCGACAAGAAAAAATCATATCTAAAGTTGGCTAACTCGTACAACTCAGTCAATTAGGTATTAGTAACACCCCGTTCTTAACATTAATCATCAATTACAAACCCCACTGTACTTGAAGAAACTAGTGAAAAGCATATGGTCCTCCCGGGATTCGGACTCGGGACACTACACCCAGAACATAAGCATCTAATTCTAAACCATTACACCACCAACACAGTATACCATATTACATGATGATCAACGATATTTGCTACAGATTTGTCATTGCTTAGTCCAATAATAGTGTTATTATAGATACCGTAGACAAATCGGAAATATACGATAATGGTTAATATATATAATTATATACTTGAAGATATGTTTCTCAGTCAGTCTCTCTAGAATTATCAACATATTGTTATAGGCTAGTTGCAATTATATTAAGGAACATAACATTAAACATTAATCATCCGTTACAAACAAATAAATCAGATCCCCATACACATATATCAGATCCCCATTAATACGGCAATGTAATTTATATTGTAATCCTGGTAACACATGACGAATTTAGTCAAAAATGTAAACACCTTCATGAATCTCTAATGTGTAAACACTATCGACACTTGCACTCCGCCTCCTAATGTTCCTACCTAACCTGCATTAAATCCTCTAACAATAGCGATGATTAAGGGGGCCCACCTCTTTTTTTCCCCTCTCGCCCACTCTCTCTGGGTTGTATCCATTCGGCCTTATTTAGCCTACTGTTTTAAGACATTTATCCTCATCCAGGTGTCGATTTTTTTCCTGGCGAGCGGTAGCGAGCCAGCATGTTTAATAACAAATGTTCACAGCAGGCTAAATTTGTAAATTTTTCTATAGAAAATGTAAGCCGGATTTCTCCATACAATGTTGTCTCGGTTTCGCTCGCCAGGAAGAAATCGACACCTGGATGGGGATACACGTCACTTAAAACGTAGGCTGAATAGGGCAGAATGGATACAAGCCAGAGAAACAGAAAAGGAGATACAAAAAAGCAGGTGACCCCCCTTAATTCAATTTAATGTCGTCAATATGCAGTAAACAGTGTGGTGAGGAACTACCGTAATGTCGTCAATATGCAGTAAACAGTGTGGTGAGGAACTACCGTAATGTCGTCAATATGTCGTCAACAGTGTGGTGAGGAACTACTGTAAAAAATAATTGAAATGTTACCCACCCAATAAATGCCCGTGCATGTATCATAATTATCCCCTGCCTGGCCTGGATTACAGCCTCGTTAATTAAAGGAATATTTTAAGGCTAACGAAGCTTGTTAACCCTCAAATCAATAGCCTCCGGTTCGGCACAGGAGAGGATTTATTTAATTAATAATTTATGTTTTTATTTTTAGTTCCTTATATTTTATTTCCTCGCAACTCAATCCTCATTAGATACGTGGAAACCTAGACATATGTCTGCATATAATTAATTGCTTGTGATAATGAGCATTGTTCCAAACAATATAATGGACCGGAATAATATATAGCCCGTACAGGGAAGCCCTACCTAAAGCCGGTATCACACGAGCGCTTTTTCCCTCAACACTTATCCTCAACACTGGTCTGGCAGCTTATGAGGCCAACATATATAGTATTTCTGTCATCTAAGTTCATCTACCATCAGTCCCGTTTTATATACCATTGCACAATATTCCAGTGATGTTGCCAGAAAAATGTTTGATCATCGAATGTTGACTAGCCTAGGCTATACAAGCTCTCTTGCGATACCGGCTTAACGATTATTGCCATATGAAGGTAGATTTGTTAATATATCTGACCAAATCAGCGGACTTAAGGGGGTAGTACTCGCTTTTAACGGACCCCCTTCTCCCTCATGTTTTTGCATGTTAGTTTTGAGGTTTCAAGACGTTCTATCCGTTAGTTTGGCAGTTTTGAGACCTTTTGCCCGATTTCTTTGTCAATATTACGACTTTACGTGCCATTTAGGTGTTGATTTCTTTTCGGCGAGCGATAGCGAATATGTATTTTAGAAGGAACCGGCCGTGCGGCCTTCGGCTGGGACATTTTTCTACGGAAAAATGTACACTTTATCTTGAAAGGGGGTCTAGGGCGTGTTTTGTAAAGCTTGATTAGGTCTAGTGAGTAAACTCAAAATATATAAATAGATAAATATAAAGGCCCACAAAGCAAGCACTAACCCCTTAAACCTGGAACGACAAGAAAGAGGTGTATGTTGATAAGTCCTAACCGTTACCCCAATGTTATATTATGCTATGGACAAATGAACAACTTACATTATCTCCGGTCCACTTACTACTAGGCTAACATAAAGCTACTCGGAGGCATAAACATCAGCTATTAACCCCTGCTTTACCGGCAACCTCTTTTTAGGTTTATTCTAGCTTTGTTTAGACAATTTTCTGCAGTTTAAGAATGATCTGTTGTATAAAAAAGGGTTGAGTGAGATAGCACGAAGCCTTTTCATTGCTAAATGCTCTTTTGAAACTGAATAAAATCATCTAATAGTAGCCCAGAATAGATTTAAAAGCCGTCGCCGGTACAGAATGGGATAACCGTGACTATGGCCTTTTTATGGTGGCTGTTGATTGACATTATATTAAGTTTACACCTCGTTCTTAATTAACCCTTTTCAAGCTCCAATACGATTTTCTGTTCTGTTTCTGAGTACTAGTCGAACGATTATATTCAGATTAGTAACGGTATATGGAACTCAAAGGGTTGATTGAGAGAGTGTTTTACCCTTTTAATACCCACAGATACTTCCTAAGTTGCATAAAATCGTCTAATGATAGCCAAAATAAACTGCTAAAACGCGTCAGAGCTTCAAAGGGTTAACATTACTCATCAATTACAAACCCCAATGTACTTGAATAAACTAATGAAATCATATTGTCCTCCCGGGATTCAAACCGGTCCTGGTACTGCCTTTTGTGATTTATTAATACCTGAAATGATGTTCACAAAACTTCTATTACCGGTACCCCGAATCCAGGGAGCAAAGTCTCCTCGCCCAATGACTTACTCACTTTTACCTATTGACTTCTCTCGTTTTAGCCCATTTAAGGGCGCCCACCTCGCTTGTTTTCTCCTTCTCCCCCTCTCTCTTTAGCTTGTATCCATTCGGACCCATTCAGCCAACTGTTTTAAGACGTTTACCCCCATCCAGGTGTCAATATGTTCCTGGCGAGCGGTAGTAAGCCAGCATATACTGTATATATTTTTGGTTTGGACAGCGAGCTAAATTTGTACATTTTTCGATAGAAAAATGTCCCCGGCGAAGCCGGATTTCTCCATACAATGCTGGCGAGCGATAAATCGACACCGGGATGGGGATAAACGTTTTAAAACAGTTGACTGAATGGGGCCGCATGGATACAAGCCAGAGAAAGAGAGAAAAGGAGAGACAGATAAAACAATCCGGTAACCCCCCTTAAGTCACACCAACACAACCCCCTGCTGTACACTGTATAATATTGTATATAGTAATTGCACCACTTGCGAGTTTCAGTCTATAAGGAAGGTGGAGCCATACCCATCGATATTAAACGGAAATACAATAATAAGGTGGGTTTCTGATGGATAAAAGGTATGCAGTTGAATTGGGTTTTATGTGTTTATGAATGGACTATGACCGTATATTGTATGAATGGACTATGACCGTATATTGTATGAATGGACTATGACCGTATATTAGCTGGTAATTCTGCTAACTATCGATGTCTACAGCTCCAACTTCCTTATCAAACGAAACTCGCAAGTCGGCAATTGGTAACAAAATGGGCAGCCCTGTTGTAACTTAATATAATGCCTTCAACTGTCTTAACCCCTTCGGCAACGATGACGCCGTTTTACCTTTTATTCTGGATAATATTAACGAGTTTATGAAGTTTAAGGACCTGTGTTATTCAGAGGGATAATAATGAGAAGTATTTACCCCTTTGAGTCCATAGAGGTAGTTTGTAAGCTTAAATAAATCGTCCGCCAGTAACACGAATAAGACGAAATATAATTCATCCAGTATCCAGTAATCATTATTAACTGGATATTAAGTCATATTATCAATGTATAATGGAAACATAGATAACAAGGTAATTTTCTCGAAGGTTATACAATCTTATTTTGCTATTTTACCAATACGCTAATTTTTCCATTTCGCATCATTAGTTTCCTATTACAATTATTACATTCAATAGGAGCGTTCAATATGTGGACACACATGCCAGATGTCACCAGATTCTTTAATTGATCACGAATAAAATAATACAATGTGAACATTGCTAATACTTACTATATCTCTTGTGTTGTGATTTCAAAACATAATTTTTTCCTACAGTATGGTGTGTAACAGATACATCTACTGGATATATATATATACTGTATAATATTAAGGAAATCTCTATTTTTCATTGTAGAGTAGAATATTGTAATACAGAAGATGCTGATTGATTGTTTGATTGATGAGTGTTGATAAAGTTGAGATATCTTCATTATTCCATGTATCATTATTGAAACGAAAATTGTAAGCAATTTTAATGATAATGTGATAATCTAAAGTGATATGCGAACCTTGAGAGGTAAAAATATATCACATATAACACATTATTAATATAGGTATTAAAAGTGAACACAAGCGAAAATTGTTTTGATAAAGGCAACAAGTAAGCGAGATTTGTAGACTGAATGGCTTACATATGACTTGCCTTAGACAATCACAAGCCTCTGCATTTTTAACATATGCAGTGGCTTTTCCTTAACACCAGGGTAAGTCCCTACGGTGTTGGTAAGTTAGGTATCAGCCCCTGATTGGCTAATAGGCTGGATACCTCATCCGTCTCAGCAGGCAGTCTCCTCCTCTCGCTTAGTGGGCTTTTTCATATTTATTTATTTTGTCTGTGTTCACTTTATAATATTTACGTTAAAGTGTATTTTATGTGACATATTTTTATACCACGGTGTTCGGATATATCTCTAGAAACAAGACTCAATTGTTTGAAATTACTCGTAATTAAAGTATTTAAAAAGTAGATATGAAATAATGAAGCTATCTTGATTTAATAATCATGCTCCTAACCATTAGCCAATCAACAGCCTCTATAAAAAAATAAGCTGCTTCTCAAGTCCAGCAGTCCTGTTCAGAGAAAAATAGGTAACTGAATGAAATGTCAATTTAATCATAAAAGCGTTGTTTAATTCAGATACCACTATTCAAAATAAGTCATTAACATACAAACATAGGTAAATTATATACTATTATTATTTGTAACCTTTATTTACCGTTTTGTAATGGATTTATTTCACAACACAATATTTTTTCCTGCCTTCTTATTTTAATATACAATATAGTAGTCAGCTAACATATATATGAGATTATTATAATATATATGAAGAATATATCAGATTAAAACCGCTTGTCATAAGACTCTTATTAACTTCAGGAAAAAATCGACAATTACTTTAGAAACTGCCACTCTTCTTCGTCTTGTTCACATTTGATTACGATAAATTGGCGAATCTGGTTACATCTGGCAAGCTTGTCTACCGATTGAACGCCCCTATTGCTTCATATCACTTAACCTTAAATTAGCTAAAGGGATAGATGAATGAAAACTACACTGACTATTCGCGTGTTTTCTATTCGCGAACCGAGAGAGAGAGAGAGAGAGAACGAGAGCGAGCGAGAGAGAGAAAGAGAGATACCCAAATTTGCTCAAGCAAAAGAAACAAGCATTGATCCCCTTGAGCTACCTGGCACCCTGAGAAGGCAACCACATCCCAACACCACAGAATATATAATATATACTAAAGGAAAGGAAAAAGCGAGTACTACCCCCTTAACCCCACTGAGCCCCAGCTAGTTATAAACAAATGTACCACCAGGGACCAGCAGGTTTTGATTTGTTTTCTTTTCCAGAAACAATAGCGAATGGGTTAGGAATGAAGGAAAACAAAAAAATATCAAAAAGGTCAAAAAGGGGTCCTACGGAGCCCCCGAAAGTCGATTTTACAAGAGTAAAAAATTGAAGGCAATAACCCCCAAAACCATGTTTTTGCGCGCTAACGCGCACGCGGACTTTGAGAATTTTCAACCATCGGCATGGTTGCGTGGGATACTTACACAGTTCCCATACAAATCTGAGCCCTCTAGGTGCCATAGGACCGGAGTAATTAACACTGAACCCAACGTATGTGACGCTGGGGTTTAGCGTTACATACATTGCCGACGCACTGTTTGCGTCGCTGGGGCTCAGTGGGTTAAGGGAGCCCACCTCGCTTTTTTTCTCTTTTCTCCCTCCTCTCTCTTTGGCTTGTATCCATTAGGCCCCATTCATCCTACTGTTTTAAGAAGTTACCCCCATCCAAGTGTCAATATTTTCCTGGCGAGCGGTAGCGAGCCAGCATATACAGAATACTGTATACTGTATATATTTGTTTTGACAGCAAGCTGAATTTTGTACTTTTTTCGATAGAAAAATTTCTCCGCGGAAGCCGGATTTCTCCATACAATGCTGGCTCGCTATCGCTCGCCAGGAAGAAATCGACACCTGGATGGGGATAAACGTCTTAAAACCATTGGCTGAATGGGGCCGAATGGATACAAGCCAGAGAAAGAGAGAAAAGGAGAAAAAGATAATAAAAAGCCGGTTCCCCCCCTTAATGTCTATTTGTTTTTTCCTATGTATGAGAAGAAGACAAAGGGCAAAACTGTCTGTAGCAAGTGTCTCCCTCAAAGTTGAAAGAGTGACAGAGAGCCAACATTAAAGTATATTAGAGTCAAAATGCCTGGACTGACAAAGTCTAAAAAATTCCAAGTCATAGGATGAAGGAAACATTGATTGAGGGAGAGAGATCCAGAGTTCACTTGATGAGTAGAAGAAAGACTGAGACAATGTGTGTTTTTTTTTTAGCTGGACAGGATAGGACTGGGATTGTGTTCAGAGGCTTGTATAGTCCAAGGCGGTAAAAGCTGGATCAGGGGATGAACCATTTTCTACCCCACACACCGTGTTTTTGAATTAATATCTATATTTTCGAAGTACCGTTATTTCATAAATTAAAATTAACACAAGTGAATTATAGAATAGCTCAAAGTATTGCTTATACTTCAATACGTCAGTCTGCACATGTTTTTGACACATCCCCTGGTCCAGGCATTTACCGCCGTGACTGTACTGTACAGTACCTCCCACTCGACGTAATGGAGGGATTATGCCCTGAAAGAGCCTTGAAGATATTGATTGTCGTAATAGCGATAGAAGAGTGAAACACATGCAACATTGCGGCGTATAGAAAGAGATTGTATGAGACTATAAATTATACAGTATATGGATTGCATTCATATGTGCCAGTCAACCAAACACTGGTGCAATTGATCGGTGTTTTCGCTGATAAGGATATTGTGTTCAAGGTACCGGTATGTAATACATTACTAGAAATAAGACGCAGGTGCAGAAGTAAGCCCTCTCTAATGCTTATGATTTCCCATTGAGTCCATCCAAGCTCTACAGGTAGATATAATACAATATATAAATGATATAGATGGGCTGTCACGAAATTTTAATGGTGACTAAAGCCGGTGTCCACACGAGCGCATATTCCGGTAATTTTCAATAAACAAGTATTTTCTCGCAATATTTTGAGGCTCTTTCGCATCGGAATCGGAAACTAGATCGAAAGAAGATTATGTTAGCTAGTTTGATGCTTATGGAACTTTTAATTTGAAGCTGCCAGACAACAATTTCCCGTAAAAAAATACGGAAAAATCGCCTTAAGCCCCATATCTCCCATCAATCAAACAAATCTAACAAATATGTGTGAAAATGCTGATTTTGTTAAATAACTTATTTGTTTTAATAATATTTGACAGTACTGGTAGCTGAAGTAAAATTTCTAGGGGTGTTCTGAATCTTGTGTTTGAATAAAAAAACAAAATCAAATAAAAATAATAAAACACAAAACTTAAATGTAAATACTACTCTACGATAATCTGAGAATATAACAAACATAATTTCAATTATAGGTCTGTCTGTGTGTGTGTGTGTGTGTGTGTGTGTGGCAGAATGTTTGTATGTATGTATGTACCCCAGCTTAATGATCAATGTGCGTGTGTATGTGAGTGTGTGCACGTTATTTAAACATTACATATTTTTTAGGAGCAGGAGCCCGACACCTCCAACAAGGCCCAGAGGAAAATTGTTTAATGCATGTAATTCAAGGTAATAATTTAGCATAATTGTGAGTAATTTCCTGGTGTCTCCACAAAATAGTGAAATTGTTTTGCGTAGGAGGGTCACGAACATAATGAAGAGAGAGAGAGAGAGAGAGAGAGAGAGTGTGTGTGTGTGTGTGTTGGGTGATGTGCAACGTTGTACTGTGTCTTGTACACTCGAATGCCCACTCACAAGAATTCGGGGACTCCTTATGTTTTACTGTATGCAATTATTACTATTTGGATTGATGTTTGGGTGGACCAAGCGTATACAAAATATAGTATGAATATTTTTGTATTTTATGTATAGAAAAATATATTAATAAATTCGCTTCCAGAGATATGCTTCCATCATTAAAAATAGGAGAGGTCCACGGATATACTCTGTTTCATTTCATCTGACGGTAAATTGAATTCCTCAGCTGCTAATTTATCGATGTTTAGTGGGAAAATATGAAACCACTATGTCTCTGCATCATATTAAGACCCAGTATATATAATTAGCACCATATTTCACTACAACAACTTCAAAATAACTGAAAAATTTGTAGGAGAACTTTGCAATTTACAGTCAGTTGAAAAGCAAAAGGGTATCGATACTATGGCATTCGAGTGTACGGCATGAATTGTCGTGAGCCACCACCACCACAAACTCCATCTTCTCAATTCAGGACCCAACTATTTTCACCGTCACTCCACTTTTTCATCTCCCCTCCACCACCAACATGACCACTGTCCACCAACTCCACTATCTGAAACACCAACACCACTATCTCCACCATCAACACAACCATCTCCACCACCAACACCACTATCTCCACCACCAGCAATACCACTACCTGAAAGACCAACACCACTATCTCCACCACCAACACCACTATCTCCTCCTCCACCAACACCACTATCTCCTCCACCACCAACACCACTATCTCCACCACCAAACCACTATCTCCTCCACCACCAACACCACTATCTCCACCACCAACACCACTATTGCCTCCACCACCAACACCACTATCTCCACCACCAACACCACTATCTCCACCACCAACACCACTATCGCCTCCACCACCAACACCACTATCTCCACCACCAACACCACTATCTCCTCCACCACCAACACCACTATCTGAAAGACCAACACCACTATCTCCACCACCAACACCACTCTTCTCCACCAAACACCATTACCATTCCACACACCTTCACTATTATCACCCCAACACCTCTACTATCACTACCGTCACCATTACCGCCATCACCACCACTACTATAAAACCTACACCACATACCACCATCACCATCAAACACCATTACCACCACTACTATCACCCCCACCACTATCATCCCTAACACCACTATCACCATCACTACTATCATCCCTAACACCTCTATCACTATCACCACCACAACTATCACCCCAACCACCGCTATCACCATCACCAACACCATTACCGCCACTACTAACACCCCCAACCCCTCTATCACCATCACACCACAACCACTATCACCACCACCACCTCTATCATCACCATCAACACCACTACCACCATCACCCCCACCACTTCTACCACTATCACCACCACCACCTCTACCAACATCACACCACAACCACTATCACCCACCGCCACCTCTACCACCACCTCCATCACCACCATTTACCAATACCACCACTATCACCACCACAACCCCAAACACTCCTCCTCTCTGCGCCGTCATGAAAGAGTCTTCCACGAACTTTGGTTAACGAGATGCTCAGAGGGCCAACGACTGCTAAGAAGTCGACTCATGAATAACCATTTCTTCCGCCTCTTCGGTATCTTTTTAGTTTCTTGACCCTCCTCTTCTGAATCTAATTTATCCTTTTGTTTTCTTAAGTCTGCTTCTATTTTCCCGTTTTCTGTTTCTTCTATTGTTTTCTTCCATTCGTCCTTGTCTTTCTCTTTTTCGTATCGTGCCTATATTTGTATGGAGTTCAAATGCATTCTACTACCTCTTAACCCCTTCTGTACCGGCAACGTCTTTTTAACCCTACTCTGGCTACTATTAAACGATTTTTGTGCAGTTTAAAAAGGGCCTCCAGCAATTAACTGGTTCGAAGTATCTCACTTGATCTTTTTTTACGAACACAGATCCTTCCAAAACTGCACAAAATCATCTAACACAGCTACATTAAATTCGAAAAGACCGTCTCCGGTATAGAAGGGGTTAAAGGGAGATGGGTAATTTTTCTAGTCCCCCTTCTTCCTCATGTTTGGTCCCATAAGTTTTCAGATTTTATGACGTTCGGCCCATTAGTTTGGCGATTTTAAGACCATTTGACCCACTTCTTTGTCAATATTAAGAATGTTCGTGTCATTTAGGTGTCATTGTTTTCCTGGCGAACGATAGCGAGCCTGTAACTTAAACTTTTTACAAACTGTTTGCCATTTGTAGAAACGGACTAAATTTGTTTGCACAAACAAAAATTCACGCTTGCAACCCATCTTATATTATGTTGCTCAATTATTGTGTATATATATATATATATATATATATATATATATATATATATATATCTATACAGTATAATATATATGTATAGATATATATATATATATATATATATATATATTATATAGATATATTAATAGGCTATTATTATTATATTATGTTGGCCTATTTTTACCTGGCTACGCATCAAACTCTTGCTCGGGAATTATTCAACACGGTATATTCCGAATTCAGCTGGGCTAGCAAACTTAAAAATTAAGTTTTATTTTGGAAGAGCACATGCTGAATAGAGTACGCGATCTCCTCTTCACATAATATTATTTTTATTAATCTTACCACCACATCCTCAATGAAATTAATTAAAGTATATATGATCCACCGGGATTCGAACCCGGGTTATCACACACATATTTTTGCCACCTTAACCATTACACCACCAGGACGGTTAAAGGTTTATGCACACGCCTACGACTTATTATCCATTCTCGAATACTGGATATTAATCTAATCATGTTCATATTCCCAACCGCACTATGGTAGCCTACTGTTTAAGTGAGAGGAAAGAATATTCATGGGGCACAGATCATATAGACCGGCCTCTCGAAGAAATATCCCTAAACCTACTAATAATATTAAGTAAGATCAAGTTCATCTTACAGAGCGAAATAAATGGAGACGAACAAGAAATGCGTACCGTACTATATATATATTTTGTTTTCTTATAGCCTAACTGGATAACCTGGGATAATAATGCACGCTATATATATATATATATTTTTTTTTTTTTTTTTTTTTTTTTTTTTTCTATGTGGATGAGGGAAAGATGGATTCATGGAGAGAGTTCCAGAGGTCAGCTGTTGAATAGAAGATAGATTGGGAGTACGGTATCGTTTCACTCGAGTTGGAGAGTTGCACAGAGTAGGGATGGGATTGTGTTGCAAGACGGGTACTACGTACCCTACGTAGTGGAGGTGGCATACACTGGGAGAGCTCTGAGGAATACTGATTATTGTAGTACCGATAGAGTCGCGAGAGAGATGCAACATTGCGGCGAATAGAGAGATTGCTGAGAGTTGGGGAGTGGACGGGAGTTAATCTTTCCCTCATCCTATGACTTAAATTGCTTCAAACTCAGTGTGTCCAGACATTTTGGCTGAACGTTCCTTGATTTTGGCCCTGTCACTCTTTTAATTCTGGGGGGAGGCACTAGGCACAAACAGTTTTGCATTTTATCTCCCTCATAAAAAAAAAAAAAAAAAAAAAAATAGAGTATATATTATATATACTGTATATACTGTATATATATATATATATATATATATATATATATATATATATATATATATATATATATATATATTAGAATATGAACTAATTGCGAGTCTGGTATATTTATATTTTCATCTGACTAATGAGACGAGTTAACCACTACATATTAAACTAGCTGATCAAACAGCCTCCTTTTCCTCCACGTCTAGGAATTTCTGTATGAGAAGCATACAGATAATGTAGGATATATAATGATTATAACAACATATAATATTACTTATAGCCAATACAATAATATCTACGGTATAAACAATAAAACATCTGATAATATGCCTGTTATTATATTAATTATCAAATATTGCCATTGCTTTTTACTCCCTCGACTCAATTTTAACTTTGTTTGTAATAACTTGCACGTGGTGTAACACCAAAAATATGTAGACACCACGAAAGTCATTTAGCAAGATGTTCTTACTGTGTGAGTGGGGGGTGAGGGTGAGTGGGGGTAATTGTGTATATTTTATACATGTGTGGTTATGTCATATGAATACAGTTAATTGTAACCGTGTGAGTGTGGAAGTGTAAATTACAAATAGGTCTATGTGGTTTGTTAATTGTGCAAGTAAAGGTGAGTGGGTGTATAGTATATGAACGCAGTATATAACATTCCAGTAAAGGTGAGTGGGTGTATAGTATATGAAACGCAGTATATAACATTCCAGTAAAGGTGAGTGGGTGGATAGTATGAACGCAGTATAACATTCCAGTAAAGGTGAGTGGGTGTATAGTATATGAACGCAGTATATAACATTCCAGTAAAGGTGAGTGGGTGTATAGTATATGAACGCAGTATATAACATTCCAGTAAAGGTGAGTGGGTGTATAGTATATGAACGCAGTATATAACATTCCAGTAAAGGTGAGTGGGTGTATAGTATATGAACGCAGTATATAACATTCCAGTAAAGGTGAGTGGGTGTATAGTATATGAACGCAGTATATAACATTCCAGTAAAGGTGAGTGGGTGTATAGTATATGAACGCAGTATATAACATTCCAGTAAAGGTGAGTGGGTGTATAGTATATGAACGCAGTATATAACATTCCAGTAAAGGTGAGTGGGTGTATAGTATATGAACGCAGTATATAACATTCCAGTAAAGGTGAGTGGGTGTATAGTATATGAACGCAGTATATAACATTCCAGTAAAGGTGAGTGGGTGTATATATGAACGCAGTATATAACATTCCATTAAAGGTGAGTGGGTGTATAGTATATGAACGCAGTATATAACATTCCAGTAAAGGTGAGTGGGTGTATAGTATATGAACGCAGTATATAACATTCCAGTAAAGGTGAGTGGGGTATAGTATATGAACGCAGGATATAACATTCCAGTAAAGGTGAGTGGGTGTATAGTATTGAACGCAGTATATAACATTCCAGTAAAGGTGAGTGGGTGTATAGTATATGAACGCAGTATATAACATTCCAGTAAAGGTGAGTGGGTGTATAGTATATGAACGCAGTATATAACATTCCAGTAAAGGTGAGTGGGTGTATAGTATATGAACGCAGTATATAACATTCCAGTAAAGGTGAGTGGGTGTATAGTATATGAACGCAGTATATAACATTCCAGTAAAGGTGAGTGGGTGTATAGTATATGAACGCAGTATATAACATTCCAGTAAAGGTGAGTGGGTGTATAGTATATGAACGCAGTATATAACATTCCAGTAAAGGTGAGTGGGTGTATAGTATATGAACGCAGTATATAACATTCCAGTAAAGGTGAGTGGGTGTATAGTATATGAACGCAGTATATAACATTCCAGTAAAGGTGAGTGGGTGTATAGTATGCAGTATAACATTCCAGGTAGTGGGTGTATAGTATATGGACGCAGTATATAACATTCCAGTAAAGGTGAGTGGCAGTATAGTATATGAACGCAGTATATAACATTCCAGTAAAGGTGAGTGGGTGTATAGTATATGAACGCAGTATATAACATTCCAGTAAAGGTGAGTGGGTGTATAGTATATGAACGCAGTATATAACATTCCAGTAAAGGTGAGTGGGTGTATAGTATATGAACGCAGTATATAACATTCCAGTAAAGGTGAGTGGGTGTATAGTATATGAACGCAGTATAACATTCCAGTAAAGGTGAGTGGGTGTATAGTATATGAACGCAGTATATAACATTCCAGTAAAGGTGAGTGGGTGTATAGTATATGAACGCAGTATATAACATTCCAGTAAAGGTGAGTGGGTGTATAGTATATGGCCGCAGTATATAACATTCCAGTAAAGGTGAGTGGGTGTATAGTATATGAACGCAGTATATAACATTCCAGTAAAGGTGAGTGGGTGTATAGTATATGAACGCAGTATATAAACATTCCAGTAAAGGTGAGTGGGTGTATAGTATATGAACGCAGTATATAACATTCCAGTAAAGGTGAGTGGGTGTATAGTATGAACGCAGTATATAACATTCCAGTAAAGGTGAGTGGGTGTATAGTATATGAACGCAGTATATAACATTCCAGTAAAGGTGAGTGGGTGTATAGTATGAACGCAGTATATATTCCAGTAAAGGTGAGTGGGTGTATAGTATATGAACGCAGTATATAACATTCCAGTAAAGGTGAGTGTATAGTATATGAACGCAGTATATAACATTCCAGTAAAGGTGATGGTGTATAGTATATGAACGCAGTATATATTCCAGTTGAGTGGGTGTATAGATATGAACGCATATAACATTCCAGTAAAGGTGAGTGGGTGTATAGTATATGAACGCAGTATATACATTCCAGTAAAGGTGAGTGGGTGTATAGTATATGAACGCAGTATATAACATTCCAGTAAAGGTGAGTGGGTGTATAGTATATGACGCAGTATATAACATTCCAGTAAAGGTGAGTGTATAGTATATGCAGTATATATTCCAGTTAGTGGGTGTATATATCGCAGTATATAACATTCCCGTATAGTATATGAACGCAGTAATAACATTCCATGCCTCGTTATAACTGCGTTAAAACATTATACGTTGAACTTGACAGTGTATGTTTTTCATTCAAAATAGTAATGTCTCTGGTTTATTTAGATGCCGGGAGAATATAATATAATAACATATATTGAAGGTCAAGGGTTTATGAGGACACACACACACACACACACACACACACACACACAACAACACACACACACACACACACACACACACACACACACACACACACACACACACACACACACACACACACACACACACACACACACACACACACACACACACACACTCTATACCGAGGATTAACCTCCCATTGTAGTAGGTTGTACCTGACCATACGGACCATATACGGACTTGAATTGCTGCACTCTCTTTACCCTTCAACTCTTTACCCTGACCATACCAAAACAGTTTCTGTATGTTTGTGTGCATACGTGAGCGTTTGTGTATACGGACATGTGCACACTTACTGCATGTTCTTATGTTCTATGTATGTATATGTATGTGCGCACGTATGTGTATATACGTATGTTCTGTATATGAATAAGTCAATAAATGTGTATATGTACTGTATATCACTTACTCTCATGGTTATTTTATGATAATTTGTATTCTGCACATGCATCATTATTTATTTATTTATTTTGTTTGTAAACTGAGCTTACCATCCTCATAATTATCTGTACATCTCATGTTCATCCACTAAATTGTAAAATGTGTATTTTCAGCTCATGAGGCTGCCATTCTTTAATAAACCTTTATTATTATTAATGTTATGTTTTTATATTATTATTACACACACACACACACACACACCACACACACACACACACACACACACACCACACACACACACCCTTCTATGACCCACACCAGATAGTTGGAGTAAAGTAGGAAAGAAGAGCAATTGGACAGAGGATGTTATCGGAGAGGTGAGCAGTACAGTAGAAGACTGAAAGTTCTCGGGCTCAACCAAGTTAATTGCTTCAATGTATGTAAATTGTTAAAATAGGACTTCAGAGGCTATCAACCTTATTGGATTATTAAGCCAGCACACTGTAAGTTAAGAAAAATTTCAGGACTAGAGCCTCTCTGCGAAAACTCCAGTCCCTTGCATTGTATGTCCAGAGAGACCAGATGTCTGGAGTAAAGTAGGAAAGAAGAGCAATTGGACAGAGGAAGAACAAGCTGAGAAGTGAGAAGTACAGAAGAAGACAAAGTACTCGGGCTCAACAAGTTGCTTCATTGTTATTAAATTCAGGCACTATTTTTGTATACCAGTACTGAAAACGTACGCGTTTCCTTTCTACCCTGCAAACTAGTTCATCCCCTCTTAGCCGATCTCTTGAATAGTAAGATAAAGCCAGTATGGCTTCCATAACCCCTTCAGTACCGTGTCGTCCTTTAACTTTATTCTGGCTACAAGTAAACGCTTTTATTCAGTTAAAAAAGGGGCTCCAGCAATTAACAGGCTTCTATTGATCCCACTTAACCATTTTTACTACCACAGATCCTTCTTAACTAAACAAACACGTCTAAATATCGCTAGAATACACTTTAAGACGTCGCCGGTATAGAAGGGGTTTAAGGGCCGCTCTACTGGTGATTTTCTTTCTTATCTTACTAACTCTTGATCATCATCCATTCAGCACTTCGGTGACTTTTTTCTGTTGTGCTAGAATATCAAAGGCCTTCGATAGAGTCTGGCACAAATCCCCATTTCCAACTACCTTCCTTCGGTTTCTATCCCTCCATCTGTGCCTTTGTCTCAAATTTCCTTTCTGGTCGCCTTCCTTGTTTTAGTAAATAACCATAATTAATATTCTTGGAACCTAAAATATATCTGGCGAACATGAAGGGGGGAGGTGGGTCGTTATTCTGGACCCCCTTCTCCCTCATGTTTAACCCCATGAGTTTTCAGATTTTCAGACGTTCGACCCATTAGTTTGGCGATTTTAAGACTTTTCGCCTCATTTCTTTGTCAATATTAAGACTTTTCGTGTCATGTAGGTGTCGATTTTTTCCTGGCGAGCGATAGCGAGCCTGTGATTTACGAGGAACCAGCCTCCGGCCGGGACATTTTTCTATCGAAAAAATTTACAAATTTATTTAAGGGGGATCCTGAGATGTTTTTTTTAGTTTAATGGAGGTCTAGGGAGGAAACTAAAATACGACAAAAAAATACATGACAAAATTCGACGAAATATGAACCATCCCCCTTGAACTATTTTACCAAGTTACTCTCTATCCAGCGTGGAGTAGGGGGAGGCATAATATGAAAGCCATACAGTATACGAGAGGGCATGGATCCCCCACTGGGCCCGGGGATGGAACACCCACTGGATCTATCAATTCCTCTCTGTAATGGCAGACGTCAGGGGTGCAGTAGACCAGTATCGCATTTTAAGGGGAGATGGGCCTTTTTGTTTGGTCTATTACGGTAATTATTAATTTATTCCATTATTTCCTAGTTTCCTCGCTAGACCTGCATCAAGCTTAGAAAAACACCTCGTAGACCCTTCTACAAGATAAATGTGTACATTTTTCGATAGAGAAATGTCGGTTCCTCTTAAAATTTCAGGCTCGCTATCGCTCGCCAAGAAATAATACACCTAAATGGCACGAAAGGTTTTACAATTGACAACGAAATGGGGCGAAAGGTGTTAAAATCGCCAAACTAATGGGGCGAATGTCTTATAATCTCTAAACTAATGGGGCTAAACATGAGGGAGAAAGGGGACCAGAAAAAGGACCCATCTCCCCTTAATGTGAATGCTAGCACCTGATCACCATGATTGATATGATCACATTGGTTACAGACTACATTCACAACCAGTCATTCCATGAGTACGGTACGATGACACTCTATATACTACCCCCCCCCCCCCCCCCCGCGCACGCACGCACACGCACACACACACACACACACACACACTTACTGTACACAACAATGGACGATTGGGATTGCAACCTCCCTCTAAGCAACCTAGAACATCGAATTATTTACCTCTATGGAGAAGATTCATTCGTAACCACATCCTAGGAGATCAAGACGTCTGGCAATAGATAGAGATAGACAATCTTTATCAACCCTCTATTACACGTTCTTCCTAAACTAACTATATTCGCCTAAAGTAAGCTATATATATATATATATATATATATATATATATATATATAAAAAGACGCTGTCCTGCTAACATTCTTTAAGGGGGGTGACCTGCCTATTTTCTCCCCTTTTTCTCTTTCTCTGGCTTGTATCCATTCGGTCCCATTCAGCCTACTGTTTTCAGACGATTAACCCCATCTAGATGTCAATTTCTTTCATGAAGAGCGAAAGCGAGCCAGCATTGTATGAAGAAATCCGGCTTCGCCGAAGACATTTTTCTACCGAAAAATTTACAAATTTACCCTGCTATCAAAAACACGTTTTTTATCAAATATGGAAAAAATCGACACCTGGATGGGAATACACGTCATGAAATAGTAGGCTGAATGGATACAACTCAGAGAGAGAGAGAGAGAGAGAGAGAGAGAGAGAGAGAGAGAGAGAGAGAGAGAGAGTACAAAGGAGTACAAAGGAAATCAAGTAACAACAGGTCTAGCGACCCTTCTAGGCTGCTTGTCCTCCAAAACACTGAGGATCAAGTGTCCAAACAGTGGTTTAGAGTGGGTAAGGGAACATTGGAAAGGGAACTACTGCCCTAGAACTAATGTCCGTGGCAGGATTAGGAAGTTAGTAGGGGACAGATGGGTTAGTAACTGAGGGGGGGATAAAATAAAGTTATTCATTTACAAACGCAGTCAGTCGCGGTTTGATGCGAGATATTTGTCTAAGCGGAGTTTAAATGAATCAACGGTGCTGCAGTCTATAACGTCTCGGGGAAGCCCATTCCACACGTTGACAACTCGATTGAAGAAGAAATTCTTAGATTCGTGTGAGTTAAAAGATTTACCAATAATTTTGCAACCGTTTCCCCGCGTGTAATTAGATTGGTCGATAGTGAAGTACTTACTACAGTTCATATTGTCGATGCCTTTCATGATGTTGAACACTTGAAGTAAGTCACCTCTTAATCTGCGCTGGGTTAAAGGAAATAGATTTAATTCTCTAAGACACTCTTCGTATGGTTTGTTCTTTAGGCTAGGTATCATTTTGGTAACTCTACGTTGAACTCGTTCTAGCTTGTTTATATCTTTTTGGTAATAAGGGCACCAGGATTGAACGCAGTATTCCAGAAGAGGGCGGACTAAGGAATTGTAAAAGGTTAGGATAACTTCTTTGGATTTATGCTCAAATGACCTGCCTATAAAGCCAATTATTTTGTTTGCCTTCTTAACAACTTCTGAACATTGTTGAATCGGTTTTAGGTTACTCGATATTGTTACTCCCAGATCAGTTTCTTTGTTTACATTCTTAAACTGAGTGCCATTCATCGAATAGTTTGCTTCCTCATTTAGGTATCCGATATGTAGTACTTTACATTTATCCGCATTGAAACTCATTTGCCAAATTTGGGCCCAACATGACAATTTATCTAGATTGTGTTGCATATCGTCAACTTGTTCTTTTGAGAGTACGCTATTTGCAATTTTTGTATCGTCAGCAAATTTTGAGATTGTACAGGTGAGACCCTCATCTATGTCGTTCATATAAATTAGAAAGAGAATTGGTCCTAGTACCGATCCCTGGGGTACCCCGCTACTTACATTGGTCCATTTAGATGCCTTACCGTTTATGACTACTCTTTGCTTTCTATCGCTGAGCCAATTTTCTATCCATTTCAACACACCGTCTTGTATTCCATGCGCTTTTAGTTTTAGCAGTAAACGTTTGTGGGGAACTTTGTCAAAGGCCTTTTGAAAATCAAGGTATATAATATCTACAGCTTTACTCTCATCGAAGAGGTTGAGGATATCGTGGAAGAAGTCTAAGAGGTTTGTTAAACAGGAACGTTTTTTACGAAAGCCGTGTTGAGTATCTTTAAGTAAGTTATTTGCCTCTAAGTGATTTACAAGTCTGTCTCTTATGACCGTTTCTAGCATTTTACATACAATTGAGGTTAAGCTAATTGGACGATAGTTACTGGGTAGGGATTTGCTGCCTTTTTTGAATATCGGTGTTACGTTGGCTAGCTTCCACTGATCAGGCATAGTCCCAGACTGCAAGGATTCATTGAATAGCAATGTCAGTGGTTTGGAGAGCTCATCCTTAGCTTCCTTTAGAACTCTAGGCGAGATTGTATCAGGTCCAGGCGTTTTATTTACCTTGAGTTTATCTAAACAATTCAATACTTCTCTCTCTGTAACGGTGATATTGCTTAGAACATCTGAATTATCAATCTGAATCGGCGATAGTGTAGGGATATCACTGGGGTCTTCGGTTGTAAAAACTGATGCAAAGAAGGTATTGAGGGCATTACTCATTTGTACTTCGTCTTTGGTGTATTCTCCATTTTCATCGACTAACGGTCCAACAGTTGAAGTAACTACTTTTTTCTTTCTGATATAACTATAGAATTCTTTCGGGTTAGTTTTACTTTGATTCACAACATGTAACTCCAGGGTCTTTTTACTTTGCTTAATTCACTTTTTGGCTTTGCGTCGTAGGTCTACAAATTTCACCCATTCTTCGTCATTTTGTGAGGATTTTAATCTATCATTAGCAAATTTTTTAGCAAGCAGACAGTCTGAAATATCTTTATTCCACCATTTGGGCTTATCATTATGGCCTGGACGCCGTATTTTCGATGGTATGCAGTCTTGAACTGCCTTAAGGTAAGCGGTTGTGAAACACTCCCAAGATGTATTTATGTCGTTATTGTTAGTCAGAAAGCTCCAGTCAGTTTCTTTAAGCTTTGATTTAAGTTTATGAAAATTTGCTTTCTTGAAATTAGGGACTTTCTCAATGCTGCTATTTGATTTGTTACTAGCAAACTTTAAAGTGAAAGTTATCGTACGATGGTCGCTGTTACTGAATTCATCACCAACATTCAAATTCTCTACTAATTCTTCTTTTGTTGCGAGTACAAGGTCAAGCACATTAATACCACGGGTCGGAGATTGTACAAATTGAAAAAGTGAACTCTCTTGCAAGTTAGCATAGAGGTCGTGTCCAGAGTGTGAAGTAAGAATATCGCCCCATTTAGTCACGGGTAAGTTGAAATCGCCAAGAATTACGGTATCTTGTATGTTAGTTATTTCTGCAATTTGTTCATAAATTTCACTGTCAGTTTGCACTGATTGAGATGGGGGTCTGTATAATAAAGATAGTGTTATTTTAGTTCCTCGTTTATTATTTAATAGTACGTAAGATATGTCTATATTCGCAATTTGAGGTTTTGACATTAAGACGGGATTAAGACTTTCCTTTATAAAAAACAGAACTCCTCCTCCATTTCTATTGATCCGACTTTTCTCAAACATTGTATAACCAGGAAGCGTATATTCGGCTAAAAAGTCTCTGTCTTCCGTATTTAACCAAGATTCTGTAATGCCGATTATATCATAATGTTCTGTAAACACGATTTCCTCTAGATCTGAAAATTTATTGCGTATGCTACGAGCATTTACATAAAACACCTTAAGAGTATTAGAGTTCGATGTTACTGATTGTGCATTGTCTGAATTTTCAGTTCGTATTTGACTTATACTACCCTGTCTGGGGTCTGGTTGACCCCGTTTTTTGAACGGAAATCCTTGACTACATCGTTCAGCAGACGACCAAGACGTGCAGCTCCTACTTCATTGAGATGTACACCATCTCCTGAAAACAAAGATTTATCATAGTAAAAATGATCCCACGTGTCGACAAAGCCGATGTCCTCCTCCCTGCAGAGTTTGGCTAGTCGGCGATTTGTACTGGTAGCTATGTTGTAGAATCGGTTTTCTACATCAATCCGGGGAACAATTCCTGAAATTAAGATTCTATTAGATTTTTCCTTGAAGGACCTGATCAGCCGCCGGTACTTGCAAAGTAGTTCCTCTGACCGCGTCCGTTGGACATCGTTAGATCCAACGTGGATGACGTACATAGTGCTTGCGGGGGCGAGCCTGGAAACCTCTTCCACAGCCGCAACAAGACAGTCCACGCCGCCACCTGGGATACAGAATCGCTTTCTGGTCCTGGGTGCCCTGGCGCAGAACTCGGTTAGTTGGCCACGGACCATGGAGTCACCCACAAGCCGAACTTCTTCCGTTTCCTCTTCCTCGTCAATAGCAAGAATTTTGAAGCGGTTTTGGCATGTTGTCAGGATGACCTTCCTGGTACTGGTACTGGGATGCACATTGTTTCTCACTAACTGAAAATTGTCCTTGGGGGGAGTGAGAGTAGAGTTATTATTATTTTCTGCAACATCTAAGGTAGCTGCTGGTGTGGGTACCGGTACCGGTACTGTATGCACTGGAATGGCTGTTGACATCGTAGTGGTTTCTTGAGCCGAGGGCACTCCTACGTTGAGTGTGGCAAATTCTTGAAGGGATTCAAGCTTCGTAGTCAGGGCATCGATCTTGCGGTGAGCTGCATTCAATTCATCCGCAATCTTCTCTCGGAGCTGGCAAAATCTACAAATTTGGACATCAGTATCAACAAACATGGTAGGGCCAAATTTACCGGAACAACTCGTGCAGGTTCGTTGCGGCGCCATGACGATATAATCACAATGTGCCTGAAAATCACACAAATTTATGTTAGCAAAATGGTACAATTAAAGCCTGAAAATCACAAAAAATGTATGTTAGCAATGTGATACAATTAATTCCTGAAAATCACACATTTTTTTTTTAGTAATATGATAAAATTAATATGCCTGTAAATCACAAAAAATATGTTAGCAATAGAACACAATTTATGCCTGAAAATAAAACAAAAATTTATGTTAGCAGTATGACACAGTTAAAGCCTGAAAATCACAAATGGACTAGAAATTTGTTACAAAATGTACTGGCAAAAAAAGTGGGAGAGGGTTAATGTAGCCTAGTGAAAAAACTGGAAAACAGTATACAGTACAGTAACAAAAAATATTTGTTAGCAATATGGTACAATTAATGCCTGCAAATCACAAAAAGAATATGTTAATCACAAAAAGAATATTATGGCTGTAAATCACAAAAAATATGTTAGCAATAGAACACAATTTATGCCTGAAAATATAACAAAAATTGATGTTAGCAGTATGACACAGTTAAAGCCTGAAAATTGCAAATGGACTAGTAATTTGTTACAAAATTTACTGGAAAAAAAAAGTGGGAAGGTTAATTTAGCCTAGTGAGAAAACTGGAAAGCAGTATACAGTACAGTAACAAAAAATATTGGTTAGCAATAAGGTACAATTAATGCCTGTAAATCACAAAAAGAATATGTTGATCACAAAAATAATATGTTAGCACTAGAACACAATTTTATGCCTGAAAATAAAAATAAAATTATGTTAGCATTATGACACAGTTAGGCTAAAGCCTGTATATTAGTTTATACAGTGGTCGACACAATACTAATAATAATGGAGTTAGTAATATCCCTGGCAAAAGTGTGAGAGGCCTATTAATATGGTGACAAGTATCTGAAATGTGATTAATAAATAGGCTATCAAAAAGTATTACAGTAACTAAATTATTCTAACCCAATATTAAAACTATCTTGACAAATGTTAGTGTGTGCGATTTATATAGATAACCAAGATAAAAAGTTCAACCAAGTACAGTATTGGCTAGACTTTGATATATAAATACAAGAAGAGGGTTTGTTTATGCGTACACAGGTGGCGCTGGTATCGGCGGCGTCTCTACTAACTTGACAAATAGAATTTTGAAAAACAAACGTTTATCAGTCAAAACTACAGTACAATGTCATGCAAGATAACTACTGGGTGGTTTGCTAAGCACTTAACTACAGTGAGGGCTAAAATATCTACAATAAGTGCTAGAACTTTATAATATGAAAGAAGCAAATAGTTTGTTTACTTTAGAGCGTCGGTCGTCACTAACCGGTACAAATGTAAACAAAAGCAGTCTCGATAAACAAACGTTTATCAATCAAAAACACAGCAAAATTACATGCAAAGCAACTACAGGGCAGTTAAGCAAGAGCTTAGCTATATATATACATATTTACAATCTATAAGAGAGAGAGAGAGAGAGAGAGAGAGAGAGAGAGAGAGAGAGAGAGAGAGAGAGAGAGAGAGAGAGAGAGAGAGAGAGAGAGATAGAGAGTGAGAGGAGAGAGGAGAGAGAGAGAGAGAGAGAGAGAGAGAGAGAGAGAGAGAGAGAGAGAGAGAGAGAGAGAGAGAGAGAGAGAGAGAGAGAGAGAGAGAGAGAAAGAAAAAAAACAAAAAAAAGACCCCTTTAAATGACGGTAGACCGGCCGGACTCAAACAGAGCCAAGGGACCTCCAAGGAAACTGTAATTGTTTGTTGGGAAAGTTTTCACCGTCCACTGAAGGACGGTACGCTTTCTTTTAACCCCTTCAGCGCCATGGCGTCTTTTTACCTTTAATTCCGGCTATAATTTGATGATTTTATGCAGTGTAAGAAGTACCTATGTTACTAAGAGGGTTTATTGAGATCGTATTTACCAGCTGGAGTCTTATAAGTAGATTATAAACTAAAGAAAATCGTCTAATGGTAACCAGAATATGATGACATTTACGTAATGGTGGTAAAGGTGATAAGGGGACAGTGGCTATTTTGGGGGGTACCGGTATATATATACTGTATATATATACATATTGTGTACCGGTATATATATATATATATATATATATATATATATATATATATATATATATATATATATATAGATATATTGTATATATATATTCATATATTTTTATAGTTTCCTCCCTAGACCTCCATCAACCATAAATACACATCCATTAGATCACCCTTCGAGATCAATTTGTACATTTTTAGGTAGAATATTGTCAGGCCGACGGCCGGTTCCTCCACAATTACAAAATCGACACCTAAAGGGTACGAAATGTCATAATATTTACAAAATGGGGCGAAAGATCTTAAAATCGACAAACTAATGGGGCAAACGTCTTAAAATCTCAAACTAATGGGGATAAGCATGAGAAAGAAAGGGGACCAGAACAACGGCCAATCTCCCCTTAATATATTTGTATTATTTATTACCCAGGCTCATAGCAAGTGTTCATGCAGTGTCTGGTATTCAACTGTACATTGTTGGTCTGTATGTGCGAATCCGTAATGTGCGTATATTGATTTCTCAGCCAATAAATAACATAATATACAACGAAGGGAGGGGGCAAGTGGTACGGTACGTGTAGCCTACAATAAGTTCGTGCTAGTTTTTTCAGAAATATGTACGTGGAAATAACCTGCGAACTTGTTTCCCACGAACCAATTTTCCGATTTTGAACAGGGACTTGGAAATAGGATCGTGCGTAATATTTTCTAATCGAGTTGGAAATGCGTACGTGGTAATAAGTACGTGTTGATAGTGCAGGGTTTGAAACATGTACGTGATCGAATATCTTAAAAATGGTATGTGCTATCTGAGTGCCCTGAACGACATTTTATTGATGTCACCAGTACTCGTAATTCACCCTTTAATTACCACACATCATTCTTAAGCTGCATAATATCGTCTATATCATCATCATCATCTGCACCTCTAACTGCAGTTACTGCGCCTCCAATGTCCGCCAAGGCAGGTAGGCCTAGTGGTATGTAAGAACCTGGTTAAACTCAAGTAAACATGAGCAGTATCAGGTGGGATCGAACACGCGTGTGGGTTACACACGCCCATCAGTCAGTAGTCAGCCCTTACTTCCATAAAAGAGTAGGGAGGATCAACGAGAAACATATTGATTAAAGTTGGATAAGAATAACTAGCAAATAAGACAAGACAACACAAGCGTTGCTCAATTATTGTAAACTGCTGTTCTCCAGGTTGATGTGGGCACGTCCAAGGCATCCACTCTTGAACAAGTGGCAGCATACGTGGAGCTTGTCATTGTACTGCAGGGTGCCAAAACAGAAAATATCCAGTTCTGGATAATTTTTCTAAGCTTACAAGGATCAACTTTGCGCGGCGCGTCCGCGGGGGGTGCAGGGGGTGCAGCCCCCCGCTACATAACAGGGGGTCCGGGGGGGCAGAGCCCTCCAGCCGCCGGAGAAATTTTGAGATGTGAAGGTAAATATACGCACAATACATGCTCAACATTTATTAAAAGGAATGAATGATATTGTAAGTAAAAGGGATGTTATGTATGTTTACTGGTGTTTAATCAGGATACTAGGGGAGCTGGCTGCCTGTACTTCAGTGACAGTGTGCCAAAATAGGTCGTTTTATATCTTACTACCGACGAAGGAAAATTTTCTTAATTACTATTTTGAGATCGTTCGGAGGCTGGAGGAGCTGAGCAGCCCAGCAGAGGACAACACACGCGTTCTTGGTACATTTGATAGCTAAATAAATCTATGAACATTAACTAATAAGTATATTTACTAACCTACCTACAAATAGTTAAGCTTGGAGTCGTGAAAAGCTTTTAATCACACACATTAGCTCCGGACCTCCAAGTACAAAGTAATTAGCCACATTATCATATTTCGTAAATGGCGTTAAGCGCCGAAGCCACCATTCCAAATTATAGACGAACGAATTTAATATAAGTGAACAAATAATATCAGAGACAAGTTTCAGATATTACCAGATCCTAAAATTAGAGTACTGAATCCTAAGATCCAATACTAGGCCTATACATGATCCCCTTATGAGAGTTTATTGTTTGGCGCCTTCAGTTGGAACTGGTCTATAACTTTTATCGGTCTTCCTTAATTACTGTGAAGTCTGAAAAACCCATTAAAATTATAAGCTGACGGCCCAGAAATGGTTACAGGTTAGGTAGGAGGGTATAGATAAGAATGCGCACGTTGGATTTGGGTGTCAACGCCGTTTTAAGTGTTTCCCGAGTGTTAAATATAAGGCGGTTCAGGCGGTTCAGGCATGGTGACACAAGCTGTTAATTACTGTTTTTATAGTAATTAAGAGCGAGATTTTTTTAGAAATCTTTCTAGTCGCCATTTTTTCTGCAGTGTGACTGGATTCTGATGTGTATTAGTGTGACATTAGAGTTGGAAATAACTCAATATATAGAATATTGTACATCTTAAAAGCTGAAACAATATGTCAAGTCACTTGTGTCACTCATAAGTAGTGTCTTATTGTTATACAGTATATGTATGTCAAATGTGAGATATGTGATTTGGGCAATCAGCTGCTCAGCCAAATGTGGCTGGCTTGTAATTAAGTCACATAAATGACAGTGAGCAGTAACAGTACTAGTCAATCACCATATTGTTATTCCTACTCTTAGTAGATCATCTAAGGTCAAGGACTAGGCTAAGTGTAGCACAGTGCACATATTTACACTGCCACTGGCACTCGGTGTCTGAACATTGAAACCTTGGACTTTCATCCTGCAGATAATCAGATTCCAGCTTGAAACTGCTCCCAGGATTTCATGAAAAGTGTAAGTAGGCTATCCTATTCCTAGGCCTAAAGGCTAAACCTAGCCTAGTTTAGGCTACTTGACTCTTGGATTATGTGACCTAGACAGCTAGGCCTAGGCAATTTTGGATTTTTTAAAGCTATTGTGTTACGGTAAGCTACAGTGTTTGAACTAATTTATCAGTTTGGTCGCCTAGTTAGGGCCTAGCCTAGCTTAGGGCCCTAGATCTACTTGTAAATTATATTTTATATAGGCTAGGCCTAAGGCCTAGAATAGAATTATAGTAGTTAGAGCGCTAGGTTTAGGCTAGCCTATAGCCTACTATACTAATCATATAATGAGTCTTTCATGACTCAATTTATTAAATTAATTTACATTGTCGTTACCTAGTACTGTACAGTCATTTGACAGTGTTAGCCTGTTAGGCTATTAGCCTACTTACCGTAACTTACGTAACTTACCAGTAGCCAGGTAATAGCCTAGCCTATGTATGGACAAGGTTACTTTTACCTTCCAATGCAGGTAGCTGCTCGGTGATTTTATCAAAGGCCTAGCCGCCTAGGCCTATAGGCTTTGTAATTTTTGCTGTAATATATGTTAGGCCTATTACCGTCGGAAATTATATTTTCTATTAGGCTCAGTCACGGCAGGTTAGGCTACTGGCTACGTAAGGGTGGAACCGTGGAAGCAAGAAACAATAAAGGCAGCCAACTTGAATCAATAGATCCAATTCTTTGTTTTCTCGTTTTCGAATCCACACAATTTTGTCATGTACTAGGCCTATATCAATACCAACTACCAATTCCAGTGGGGGTCTGGGTAAAAGGGTCAATATAAAGATGATGTAATTAAATTGCTAAAATATCGCTTCGATTGTTGTTATCTAGTTTAGAGTTGTGTAAGGGTGTTTTGATGTGTGAAAATAGGGGGAGATGCATATTTACCCATTAAACAACAATCTAAAAACACGCCCCTTCACTCGCGAAAAATAACTATTTGGCCATAACCGTTTGCTGTGGGATACAAAATATGTTGAGGGAGGCAAGCCCCCCCTCAGTATTTTACAATCAGCAACGGAATGTAGGAAAAGCATACTAGGCCTAGGATTTTTTTTTTTTTAGCCTATAGCCTAGCCTATTATCTTTTTCAAAATTTGTCTAGATAACCTTATTTTTTTAACAGTATCTGAGCCATTTTATGGCCTTGAAAAGTCGCTAAATGCCCTCTCTGACACCCTAAAATGTCAAAAAAATCCCGGGGGGGCATGCCCCCGGACCACCCTATAAAACCCGGGAGGCATCGCCCCCCGGACCCCCCATCATATCGATTCCTTAACCCTTAACTGGCGGTGCGCAACATAAGTCGAGTGAAATAAATTTGGACTATGTGGCAGCGCGCGACATAGGTCGTGTGGCAATTTCAGCACGTAATGTTGCTGAGAGAGAGAGACAAGTGGTGGCAGGAGAGTAGCGATCGTATGTATGACTGCTCCAGACCACCGCGGTGGACCAACTGACATGAATTCCACCCTCCTCCAACCTCCCACACTCGCTACATAGTGAATTGTATGGGGAAAGTACCGAATTACATGGTTTTTGAACTCGTGTTGCACGGTTGTTGCAAGAAAACTAGCGGTCATACAAGGATCGTTGTGGTGTCATTGGAAAGCTCTGTTTATGCCCTTTCAGGAATAGATACTTGTTTTACGCTCTGGGTCTTATTTAGGCATGAAAATGATCACATAAACAGCCCTATTTTGGGTAAAAACACCCCGCTGGTGGCTACATATTATTTACCGCCTAGGCCGCTCTTTAGGTGTTAAACTCTATTTTTCTCTAATCCTTAATTACTACTGACATAACTTGTTTCTCTATTGGCACCCTGCTTCAGTCTCAAATGGATTCACTTCAGGTCCACTAATATAGGCATTGAAAACAGTTTTTTTAAATTATTCTTAGCAGTCCCTGTTTTAGTTTTGTAACTTTTGTCCAATAAAGATTTCATGTATATTTGTTGTTGCATTCCAAGAACTATTACATACTTAATTTATATCCTTTCATATGATACATGAGTTACTATAGAGTACTGGTTAAAATACATACCGGTACCAAGTTTCAAGAATAAACTTTGATTAGAACATTTGTTTGTCTATTATTTTCCCTGGGCCGAGTAAAATACCTGGGTAGGCTATTCCCATCTCGGGTTAAGTACAATCAGTAGGAACGTAGAAACTTACTTTAATTTTCACAAATTTAAAAGACTCAAGATTCTGCTAGGCTAATTCCGAAAATATTCAATCAAGTCTCCGTTACCCCCATGAAGTCAGGTTATAGTAATGACAAGACATACCAATTATATATGTTAGTTAGCGGGTGTGTGGCCATTGTGGACTGTGGGGATAGTGGCAGCCCCCACTTTGGACACTAAGACTAAGTAGAGTTAGGTTAGGGTAAGGTACCGTAATCAAATTTATCTACTCATAACATGATAAACAATTGAACAATAAACTACTGTACTATATTCATTGAAGAAATAACAAAAACAAAATTGTACATAAGGCTGCGGAAAGATTCTTTAGTGATACCCAAGTCATGGCCGGGATTCCGGGAAATCTATAAATGCACTGTAGGCGGTAGGCCTAGCTGCTGGCTGTACACTTATTAACCCGTGGAGCCCCGGCTAGTTTTGTAATGTTTGTTCACCAGAACCCGGCCGGTTTTCAAAAAATGGTTTTATTCCAGAAACAATAGCGAATGGGTTAGGAATGAAGGAAAAACCACGAAAAACCGCTCAAAAACCTTAAAGAATGGTCCTACAGAGCCCCCGAAAACGTATTTTATAAGAGTAAAAAATTGAAGGCAATTACCCCAAAAAAACAGGTTATTGCGCGCTCACGCACACGCACGTGGACTTTGAGAGTTTTCAACCATCGGCACGGTTGCGTGGGATACGTACACAGTTCCCATACAAATCTGAGCCCTCTTGAGTGGCTACACCTGAGGTTACGGTCGGCGCAATTAGGGTGACGCGTCAGACGCGTCTCTGGGGCTGTGCGTTACATACATCGCCGACGCGTCAGACGCGTCGCTGGGGCTGTACGGGTTAAATTGTACCGGTAATCTGGCTAAAAAGTTACCCTACCGGTATACAAAATGAGAACATAGAGGCAGGGTGCAGATCCCACTTTGGACACTAAGTTTGGACTTTGGTTAGGGTAAGTTATTGCAAATCTTCCACTCATAATATAAACTACAATAAAATAAGATACCAGTAATATGTACTGTAGCCTATTCTGCCTATAGCTTGTACCTTGAAAACAAAAACAAACGGTAAGACTGCGAAAGTATTCTTCAGTGACAGGTCTACCCAAATCATGGCCGAAAACTCTATAAATGCACTGTAGGGCGGCAGGCTTAACCTAGGCTAGGCCTATACAGTACAGTATTGGTACAGTGTACACTCTTCATTAAATTGTGCCGGTACTCTGGCAGAAAATTTTATAAGAACATAGGCTACCAGCAGACCTCACTTTGGACACTAAGGTAGGTTAGGTTAGGACTGTCTGTTACGTACCGTTGGTAAGATCCTGTGTAGCGGCCCGCGGTAACTGTTTTTCAGATGCCTATTTACTAAGAAACATTGAACAATATCTTTAACCTAGCCTATCCTAACCAAAACCTAACCTAACCTTAAATAACTAGTATAGCCTATTAGTGGAATATTTATGAATGTAAAATGTAAACAAATATTGTAACATTACCAAATTATTGAGATATAGCCTATGTACAGGTTCACCCGCTACACAGGATTCCGTACCGTTTCATAGACTTCAGCTTATATACCGGTACCGTACCTAAAAAATAATGGTAAGGATGTAGTATTCGGGCGTAGGCTACCGCCTGCCAGGCCGTGCCTTGTTTACACTACTTGCATGTTCGCATCTATTTTGACTGTCGTGGGATACAATAATAGGTTGACCGTTGAGGAACTAGGCAGTAGGCTAGATGAGAATTTCAACAAGTCCTGGGGAGGGGCAAGGCGGTGGTGAGGGCTCCTCAATAAATCCTATAGGCGGCCCCTATAATCCCACGGCATGACGCAAATTGTTATTGTCATAGGCTAGGCCTAGGCTATAGACTATAGCCTAGCTAACCTTATTTTTTACTGTCTTTAACCTCAAATCTTCCTTGATCTTCATTAGCCTATCAATACATTATACATAGTTCCACTAGTGGCGGCAGTCCTAAGATTGTTGGATAATGGGTTATCCTAAGCCTAATACGCCTAGCCTCAGTCTAGGCTACTCATTTCTGCTTCAAATCATCATTATCATCATAGGCCTAGGCTAATACAAGTAGGCCTAGGCCTATACAACACTAGGCCTAGGCTTATCTGAAAAAATAATATGCTTGGCTACTTACAAAATCGCTGTTTGGTGCTTGCTAAAAGTCAGGTTTATCCAAAGTATCACCTTGAACTTATACCTTATATATAATGAGTTCCCCAAGATTAATATGCACAATTTTAGAATGTGTAGGGCACTCGCAATTCACATAAAGTCAATGTTATATTCCAGCCCCTTAATTCACTCTATTTTTCACAAATCTATCGGTAAATAACAGCTAAACACATTTCCAAGTGTTCCACAAATGACCACAATTCACTGGCGCGAAACTAATGACGTCATTAGTAGAAACAAGAAAAATGGCAAAATACCTTTCGGTTGGAGCGATCTGATCCTGTCATAATATATACCCTTGAAAAAACAGTAAATCATCATAAAATCGTACTAATTTTTAGCTTACCTTATGCCTCAAGGTCTTGCGCTCTTTGTCAAACACATAAAATTGATATCATTCACTATTTTTGAGAAATTAGAGACCCCTTAAAATTTATCCATACGACAAAATATTGTGTATTTTGGCGGGGGGTTAACTGGGATCATTTTTCGTCAGAAAACTAACATTCAAGCTTAAATTAATATTTTACATTATTCATTTCAGTCAATATATTAAACACATGGAGTAGTTTAGTTAATATATACATAGTTTTAGATAAATACCTATTATTATCCTTTAATATACATATTATTGAGCATTCGAGTGCCAATAAAATTACGGTAGTTGTGTTCGTCTTGACTCAGCCTTCGGCGCAATATAACATCGGAGTGTAGGGGTACATTGGTTGTTTGTTTGTTTGTTTTTGGCGCACTCTCCCATCCCGGGGTTCGTTCTATAAACGATGGCTGTTTCCTTATTGTTATTTATCTTTGTTATATTGGTGCTAAAGTCACACTCACCTCATCCGTACAAGTTGCTTTATCACAGTGTAAACAAATAGCTCAGATGACTCGAGCTCTGGATTTATCCGTTTATATTTACATTAGTAGCTGCATTTGGACTTCAATACAGGTGATATATTATAGCTCTAAGATCATAGAGCAAAGCAACTATCGTTTGATGAGTTTAATGTAGAAATAGAATGGCAGGTTTAGCGGGCTCCCGGGACAGTCACAGCCAATTTCAGGATCAATATTTTTTCAGATGTTAGGTTCGGGATCACGAAGAAAATGGGCGAATTTTGGCACACTGTTGTACTGGCGATCCTTGTCATAAGCTTGGTTATCAGCAACATACACCAATGAACCAAACCTCTGTCCCGCGATTGTTGTGACCTGCCTTGCCTCGTCTTGATTACCTTCACTCATTGTCAAAGTAGCACAAGGCACGATGTTAGCACCATAGAGTACATATGACCTAGAGACGAAAGCGTGACGTCACACGGTTAGTTTGCTGCGCATCCTAGGGATTTGGTGGCAGCACTGTTGTACTGTACAACAACCAAAGCACCTCAGTGGCCTGTCCTTATTATAGATAGTCTGTGCGCCGCGCGCGCCTGCCAGCTAGCTTGCTGCAGTGTTATCAAAGTTAAGGGAATATCCGCAAAACGAGGGAGCAATAGATTAACCCGTGGAGCCCCGGCTAGTTTTGTAATGTTTGTTCACCAGAACCCGGCCGGTTTTCAAAAAATGGTTTAATTCCAGAAACAATAGCGAATGGGTTAGGAATGAAGGAAAAACCACGAAAAAACCGCTCAAAAAGCTTAAAAAATGGTCCTACAGAGCCCCCAAAAACGTATTTTACAAGAGTAAAAAATTGAAGGCAATTACCCCAAAAAACCAGGTTATTGCGCGCTCACACGCACGCACGTGGACTTTGAGAGTTTTCAACCATCGGCACGGTTGCGTGGGATACGTACACAGTTCCCATACAAATCTGAGCCCTCTTGAGTGGCTACACCTGAGGTTACGGTCGGCGGAATTAGGGTGACGCGCCAGGCGCGTCTCTGGGGCTGTGCGTTACATACATCGCCGACGCGTCAGACGCGTCGCTGGGGCTGTACGGGTTAAAGAGGGAACGTATTTAAGAGTTAATTAATGTTGGTAAAAACACTTGTAAATTAGTTAGTATAAATTAGATATATATAAGCAAGATGAAAACATTAAGTATAGGCTACATATACACTATAAAACATAGGCTACTCATATATGATGCAAGCTGTATACCTTCAAGCAACACAACAAGAATTAAAATGTCATTTTGAATATATATTATTGTTACATGTTATGTAGATGTTAATTTGTCAAGTAGCACTAAAACTGGACGTTTATACTTATGACATCTAGGGATATTTTGTCCCACCATTGACGTTGGCAACTCCCGAATCTCACATCAACAATGGCGGGTGTTGGAGGAGTTTTGCTTGTGTACCTCCTCATAATGACGACAATTACACGATGACTGGCCTTTACAGTAGCCTCTACTTATGTCTATTTAAGTATGTCATGTCTGCAGAGTCTCTGGATAATGTTCAATTGATTATGAATAGCGTTATTAATACAAGGTAGGGATTATTACGAATTAATGGGCACCAAGGACAAGGATAGTCAATATAATGTCTTTGCGGGGACCCTCCCCTCCCATTGTCCTTTGCGATCGTGCTGCCTTCTCTCGAACGCGCGGATCCCTATTTACAGATTTGTGGCGTCTTCTTTCGCGTCTAGGTCATATGTACTCTATGGTTATCACCACTTAACCCGTCCAGCCCCGGCTAGTTTTGTAATGTTTGTTCACCAGAACCCGGCCGGTTTTCAAAAAATGGTTTTATTCCAGAAACAATAGCGAATGGGTTAGGAATGAAGGAAAAACCACGAAAAACCGCTCAAAAAGCATAAAGAATGGTCCTACAGAGCCCCCGAAAACGTATTTTACAAGAGTAAAAAAATTGAAGGCAATTACCCCAAAAATCCAGGTTATTGCACGCTCACGCGCACGCACGTGGACTTTGAGAGTTTTCAACCATCGGCACGGTTGCGTGGGATACGTACACAGTTCCCATACAAATCTGAGCCCTCTTGAGTGGCTACACCTGAGGTTACGGTCGGCGCAATTAGGGTGACGCGCCAGGCGCGTCTCTGGGGCTGTACGTTACATACATCGCCGACGCGTCAGGCGCGTCGCTGGGGCTGTACGGGTTAAAGGACCCCACCTCGCTTTCTTTCTCTTTCTTCCCCTCTCTCTTTGGCTTGTATCCATTCGGCCCCATTCAGCCTACTGTTTTAAGAAGTTTACCCCCATCCAGGTGTCAATATTTTCCTGGCGATCGGTAGCGAGCCAGCATATACGGTACCGTACCGGTATATATTTTTGTTTTGACAGCAAACTAAATTTGTACATTTTTCGATAGAAAAATTTCTCCGGCGAAGCCGGATTTCTCCATACAACGCTGGCTCGCTATTGCTCGCCAGGAAGAAATTGACACCTGGATGGGGATAAACGTCTTAAAACAGTTGGCTGAATGGGGCCGAATGGATACAAACCAGGGAAAGAGAGAACAGGAAAGAAAGATAAAACAAAAGCCGGTGATCCCCCTTAACTCCAAGGTACTGTACAGTCTACGATAGAACTGCTGTCATGGCCTGAGGCAATGTATTAGTTCACTTATCTTTTAATAGATGGCCCTTTAATCGCTTCTAATAAAATGAGGCGGGGTTAATATAGAGGTTGGAAGGAGGAGGAGTCAAATGTGTGTTGTGTGTGTGTTCTAGAACAGCACGCAGAATAAGTGTATTTTAACATAACACACAGGCTATATTATTAGATTAACCCATGCTGGATCACAAATAAGTAACACACATCAGGTGTTGCGTTATTTATGGAATTTAAACAGACAATCAGTTTATATCTTTCGCACTTCCCATTCCCCCTCCTCCCCCTTTCACTCACTCACCACTCACTCACTCACTCAACTCTCTCTCTCTCTCTCTCTCTCTCTGACGTAAATGATACCCTCTAAAATACGTAGATTAATACTATGCAATTGTTTTGAATTTACATATACATAATAAATGTTAGGGATGACTAAAATAACTAACATATATTGATTAGGAATAGGATAACTAGCGGGGCAGCGAACAACACCTGTTGCTTGCTGCCTCGCTAGTTATCCTATTCCTACTTAAGCTACGATTCCCGAAGAACACGTCTATATTTGTTTGTATATATAATATTAAGTGTAACAATAACACTTAGGATTCAAGTTATTTGTGTTGGCTCAAGGAATAAGTTGAATAATACATATACTTATGACGTACACAATTTGTAATATTTGGGGAGACGGCGCTTCAACCTCTCTCCTCTGTCCATCACATGCAAGCACCAACCCACCCACACCCACACCCACACAGGATACAAAACACACACACACACTCACACCCGATAACATAAAACGTACATCACACACATGATCACATACAACGTAATGGGCACAAATCACTCACACATGATAACATAAAACGCACACACCCACACACAAACACACACACACACTGGTCCAGGCAAACTAGAAAAGGTATTAGCATTAGTGAGGAAATGCTGCTGTCTTCAGTGCGTGCCATGGCCATCCTGAGCCTTACGATGTATACAGACTAATAACACACATAACAAAGCCACTACAACAACTTCGTCTCTCTCCAACAACCCTTCTCCCCTCTCTACACTCTTCAGACAATAGGAAAAGTAGAAAGTAGCTACGAGGTGCCGTAGTAAAGGCTTATCCTTCAATACCTTCACCTGACCTGACCCCATCCGGGGTTTAGCTGGTCCACAAGGGTGTGTAACATGAACCCAATAGAGAATTTGTAGGTCATCATGTCATGGAGTGGAATGTGGTCCAGGTTAGGATTGGAAAGGGCGGGAGGAGTGGGATCAGCAGGGGTCAGGGGGGGGGGGGGGGGAATCCGTCGCCGCCCTAATATAAGTTGGACAATTTTGTAATCAGCTCCAACGAAAATAGAAGAGGTAGTTGATGTAGCTTGTAGGTGATCATATTGATTGAATACATATAAATTGTAAATGTTTACATTTAAGAACCCTTTATATATATTATATAATGTGTATGTGTTTCCAATGTTCACCATAACATAATGATGGTGAAATAATACATATTAAATTAAATTCAAGGTAACATACACAGAGCTATAGTATACTTTTAATTATGTTTGGAGGATAATTTAAACAATTCGAAGTAAAAATATAAAAGCCTAAACAATTTATATCAACTTTAAAACAACATAACCAGATTGCTTGGATTAACGTTAATTGTTCAATTCGATGACTTACTTTATAGTAAATCATTACAATGGGTAGCGACGAACTGTTCACTGATAATGGGAAGCCACAGTAATTAAGCTAGTAATTAAGAATCCACTGAGAAAAGTATAATGCAATAATCATAGCGTGTCATATTACATGTTAAGGTAGATTATGAATTGGTCAACCACAGTGCTGTGAATAGTGGTATGGAAGAAAACAAATATTTACTCTAATATCAACATTTGTTTTTATTACAAAGAAACACGTTTCGGCTCATCTAAAGTGTTTTCTCTAACTGAGCCGATATTATCTTGTCTGTATGATACATATATTTGGTTATAATTTGGTCCAAGCTAGATTACAATGTGATCCAACTTGTCTTGATGCGTGGATTGTAACATCCCGTTTCAATTACTTATATATTTATACGAATGTTCAAACTAACCAGGATGCTAAGGTTGGCAACGTTGAGTGTTTTGCAACGGAGCATATCTATTTATTTTCTATAACACATTGTATAAGGTAAAAAATAGAATACGAGTTAATAATTGAGAATCAGTAAAGGTAAAAAGAACAGTATTATTAAAACACCAAAGTAATTTTTATGGACAGCTTTGAGCACGATGATGAGGACAATTATATACTCGGTTAGGAAAGAGAAGGGGGAGAGAAAAAGAGAGAAGGGGGGAGATAGGGGAAGGCAGCAGAGAGAAGGGGAGGAGGGGGGAATGGGAAGTTCGAAGGATAGAACCTTGATTGTCTGTATATTAAATTCCATAAGTAATGCAACACCTGATGTGTGTTACTTATTTGTGATCCGTCATGGGTTAATCTAATAATATAGCCTGTGTGTTATGTTAAAATAAACTTATTCTGCGTGCTGTTCTAGAACACACACACACACACACACATTTGACTCCTCCTTCTTCCAACCTCTATATTAACCCCGCCTCCTTTTATTAGAAGCGATTAAAGGGCCATCTATTAAAAGATAAGTGAACTAACACATTGCCTCAGGCCATGACAACAAGTTCTGTCGTAGACTGTACAAGGTGGGGAAGGTGAATTAGATACGCGCGAAATATATTGGTTGATGGGTTCCAAGGAATTTCGAACTTATTTCCGAACCTCGAATAATACCGAGTGGATATTTTCGAACATAATTCCAGTTAGCACTTTTCGACCCTAGTTCAAACTAGAACATTTCGAACATAATTCCAACAACCATTGTTTTGTCCTTTTCGAACTTACTGACGTTTACTTGGAAAACAAATTCGAACACGTACAGTTGGTCAAAGTTCCAGCTGACCCACCCTCGTCCTGGGGCTCGCAGAATTAGCTGGCAATACTGGTGTAGTGGTGCCGGGATACCACTTGCCATTAATGTGTTACCTGTGTTTGTCCTATATATTACTGCAAATAAGACTATGTAATGTTCACGTTGTGAAGACTAAATGTTCCTTCATTAAGCAGCCACCAATAAAACTGAAATATGTATTCGTATAAAATCGAGTAAAGTATGTTGTGGCAGCCAGCAGGTTTTATATGCGTTGCCAATCAGTGGATATAATAACTTTAATATTTAAGCAAATCTACGAACTGTGGGTGAATGTTCGGGATCATACATAGCGATGTATGCATTTTTATTTGAGATAGGCTTACTTTCCCTTGTTTAGTAATATGTTCTAACAATTATATAGCCGAAATCAGATCTACCAATCCCAATCTTTGTAAGACACCTTTCTACACCAGTATTGCCAGATAATTCTGCGAGCCCCAGAGCGAGGGTGGGTCAGCTGGAACTTTGACCAACTGTACCTGTATCATACCCTGCACTATCAACATGTACTGTACTTGTTACCACGTACGTATTTCCAAATGCATATTACATACGATCTTATTTCCAAGTCCCTGTTCAAAATCAGAAAATTGGTTCGTGGGAACAAGTTCGAAAGATGTTCGAACTTATTTCCGAATTTCAAATTTAATATACGGTAGAGTGGATATTTTCGAACATAATTCCAATTATCACTTTTCGAACCTAATTCAAACTAGAACATTTCGAACTTAATTCCAACAACCTAGTTTTTGGCATTTTCGAACTTACTGACGTTCACTTGGAACGAAATTCGAACACGTACCTGTTTCATACCCTGCACTATCTTATTGTACACGTACTGTACCTAATTCACCCTCTCACAACGAATGGATGGATTTAAATACAAACATGATTTCAAGGCAGTGTATTGTTTTCTTATAAATCAACTTCAAATACCTCCAACACATTTTATGAAACCTTTATGAAAACTTGGGGCTTTTCCGTAATAAACAATAGCCAAGAATAACTTGGTCAATTTTAATGACGTTGTAATACTGGAAACATCAATACCGTAGTTCAGAAGATTTTGATATATTCATTTGCGGGCATAATTCTTCTACAAAATTCAAAATATAGTGCCTACTCACACTAGCATTGTAACCCTTTGAACACAAGCGACGTGTGTTATATTTTACACTAGCTGTATTTAGACGATATTATGTAGCTTATTACCACAGATCCTTCAAGATATAGTTCAGCGGATAAGGAAAGTTGTTTGGCCAAATCGTGCACTTTTTGATAGAAGCATTATACTTCGTACACTGATACTAGGACCCATGAGCAACATTTTAAAGATTGGAGGCAATCTGTATCTTCATGCTGGTGTCTGTGGCAGCCCCTTTTCAATTTATTTCCATTGCAGTTCTGAAACACTGATTTTTACCCCAAACTGTATACCGTGGTACAGATGTCAAACTAGTCTCAAATGACTCATCTGGACAAGGGAAGCAACTTATATTCAGACAATGTTTGGCTAATGTTGACCGTTTAACTTATACTGGTTCCTGTAGTTTAACACCTAATTTCGACACCTAAATGACGCGAAGTGTTAATATCGACAAAGAAATGCGGTGAAAGGTGTTAGCATCGCCAAACTAATGGGCCAAACGTCTTATAATCTCAAAACAAATGGGGCTTAACACAAAGAAGAAGGGGGGCTAGAAAACCGACCAATCTCCCCTTAATTGGGTGGCTGAGAAGATAAATGCCTCCTGGAGGGCAGCCAAACGCACGAGGCTATTTTTCTCTCATTATGGGGGGTCAACTTCTTGTTCTCTCTGTCTCTGGCTTGTATCCATTTGGCCCCATTCAGCCTACTGTTTTAAGATGTCTATCCCCATCCAGGTGTCGATATCTTCCTGGCGACCGATAGCGAGCCAGCATTGTATGGAGAAATCCGGCTTCGCCGGAGACATTTTTCTATCGAAAAATGTACAAATTTAGCTTTCTGTCAAAACAAATATATATATTTATATATACTGTATATATGCTGGCACGCTACCGCTCGCCAGACAAATATTGACACCTGGATGGGGGTAAACGTCTTGAAACAGTAGGCTGAATGGGGCCGAATGGATACAAGCCAAAGAGAATTGAATTGAATTTAATTTAATTGAAACTTTTTATTTAGCCAGTAGAACATACACATGGTAATCATAATACAAAATTAACATTACATTGGCTGAGCCTTGTGAGAGGTATCTCTCTTAAAGGCACGTCAAGCTTAAACTCGAAAGCTTTTACAGTAATAATATGAAAACAAAGTAAATAATTTCAAAATTGTACACACTACAAGACAAATACCCGGGTCAAAATTAGATTTACTAATCAAATAGATATAGCAAAGTTTTTGTTTCTTCATAATTTTTATGTCGTTATAGTTCTTTAAGATACTCTACAGTTAAGGTTAATAAATAACTTGTGCAATTTAGTATCTGTATACTAGCGAAAAAAAAATATATATTTCCATAGTGAAAATATATAATCCAAGCGACCCCGAGATATTAGTCCAGACCCATGTAATTATTCTGTCTCTATTAGAAATTTAAAATATGGAAAACGATAGTTATTATATACACGCAAAATATGGAAAACGAGAGAGGGAGAGAAAGAGAAAAAAAGCAGGTCACTCTCCTTAACCTGGCACCACAATGATTGGAGGAGTTGTATGTATCATCCTTGTTTATTTGTCTGGAGATGAAAGTATACCGTAGTAGATATGCAATGCTAATAACTGCATGATTATTACTGGTATCTATTTGTACCATTCCCGTATACCGGGCACTTTGTTTTAAGATCTCGACCACCATAGAACTGATAAAATAAATATATAAGCTAAATTATGTGATCATATACCGGTACTGTATAATTATCAAATCGGGAATATTTGTAATATCATCTTTTGTGTCACAACTGAAAACATAATTCATAAAAAAAAAAAAAAAAAAAACTTATCTATTTATCTGTCTATTTCCAGACGCCGTGGCCCCTGAAGGGGTGGTCACGAACGAAACGCCCCCATGCACCTCTGTCTCGAGTCAGTCGACGTTCATCCAGCCCCGCCTTCACGCTTATACTTCTTAACTCCATCCTTCCACCTTTCATTCGGTCAACCTCTCCCTCTCAGTCCTTCTACCTCACTTTAGTACACTCTCTTAGTCATTCTCTCGCTTCCCATACGTTCCACATGGCCGAACCATCTCAAGGTGTTCCTTTTCACACTTTCCATCACATCTACATCCGCACCACCCCTCTCTCATACTTCCTCATTCATCTGTCGATCCCTCCATGCAGCCTAACTTCGCACGCACTTCTCAAGTAACACATTTCCACCCCTCTCACTCTTGGTTTGAGTCTCTTCACCGTCTTTCCCTGTTGCACCCTCTCCCGCACTTCTTCATCCATAGTCCAATCTTTACTCAACACACTGCCCAGATACTTAAAAGAACTGACGATCTCCATAGCCTGACAGTTCAACCTCACCTTACACTCTGTGGCTGCACCCCTTTCAAAGACCATAACCTTGCTGTTTCCCGCATTTACCTTTAAATTCCATTTTTCAAACCCTGTTCAAAACATATTTACCAGACCCTGCAACTCCTATTCACTATCGCTCATCAGAACTGTATCATCAGCAAACAGGCGATTTCCACTCATTTCCTTCCCTTATCAGCGGTGCACCAACATCCACTGCTCTTCCTTGAATTTCTTTCATGACTCCATCCATATATATATTGAACAACCAAGAGACCATCACACACCCTTTCTTTAACCCAACATTCAGAACAAAGAAATCGCACTGTTCATTCTCCACATGCACCGACGGCTTTCAACCCTCATACATGCTCTTCACTGCTTTCAGCAACTTGCCATCTACCGTACTCAGTATATTCTCAGTACTTTCTACATACCTTCTCTATCAGCTCTGTCATAGGCCTTCTCCAAGTCCATAAAGGCAGCATACAACATTTGTCGCTTCTCCAGATATTCTCCACGACATATTTCAGGGCAAAAATCTGATCTACACATCCTCTTCCCTTCCTAAACCCTCACTTTCTCGATCACTACCCTACTGTACACCTTCCCTAGTACGCTTAACCCTTAACTGGCGGCGCGCAACATATGTCAAGTGAAATATGTCAAGGCGGTGCACGACAGCTGTCGAGCGCCATTTTCAGCACATTATGTTGCTGAGAGAGAGAGCTGAGCGGTGGGACGAGCGTAGTAACCTTATGACTGCTCCACACGACCACCGTGGACATACTGAACTGTATTCTACTTTCCTCCCCCCTTTCTCACTCGCTACACAGGGAATTATGTAAGGAAATTACCTTATTTCAGGGTTTTTGCACTCGTATTGCACGATCGTTGCAAGAGAACCAATGGTCGTACAAGGATGGTTCGGGTGTCATTGGAAAGCTCTGTTTACGCCCTTTCAGGGATAGATACTTGTTTTACGCTCTGGGTCTTATTTAGGCATGAAAATGAGCACGGAAAAGACCCTAAAACAAAAACGCTGTGCGGTACGGTCAAATAGACCGCCTAGCCCGCCAATAAGGTGTTAACAGACATATCCCCCGGTGGTTACCACACACTCCTCTTTCCCCTTATACAGGGGGACTATTATGCCTGTCTTTCAGTCGTCAGGTGCACTTCCCTTCTTCCATGCTAGTTTACACATTTTCAATACCCATTCAATCACTATCTCACCACCATTCCTCAGCATTTCCCCACACACTCCATCTATTCCTCATGCTTTCCCCATCCCCACTCTTTTCATGGTTTCACACACTTCTGATCCCAACCTCCTCCATGTCTCAATGTCGCTGACACCAAGTATATTGCACAATTATACTGTATTATAGTATTTCAACACAAAGTTCAACCAGTGGCTTCAGTCATTTCTCATATATGAACCCCCCTGGTGAAGGCCAGTTGAGATGGATGGCCCTGACCCCGCTCATCCTTCTTTCTCATATGACGGATGAAGAGAAAACACACCGACAGACGTGTGTGGTTTGTCGGCTTGAGAGTATATTTCATGCAACCCAGTTCTGACCAATTGAAATGATTGGTTTGAATACATGATTAGATTGATATCCAGTATTCGATAAATGTACGGTATATTTAATCATAGTCATGGACTTAATTGTTAACTATCTTGATGGTGTAAAGGTTTGAGTGTTTAAGATCTGTATCATCTGTATGTGGTAACCCAGGTTCGAATCCCAGGTGGAACACATGCTTTCATTAATTTCATTGGGTGGTGTTTGGTATTGTGAGTGAAATTATTAAATTATATTAAAACCTAACATACCATTAGGCTACCTATATTCTATTCAGTTGTGCGGAACGAAATATATCATCCCCTAACAAGTGGTTGTTGAATTGGGAACTGCTAAATGTATATATGGTTTTCATAAAGGTTATAATTAATGTCAATAGAAAAAAACTTCCAGAGCTTAGTAACCAAGATAGGAACATATCAATTTATCATCTGGTTAATATGAAGAGAACATCATTGACTCTAACTGATAGCTATATTATGATTGAGGGTAGGCTTAATAGAAAGGGCACTCTAACTTTCATCCAAAATAAGATCAATGAAGTTATATGAATTTACGCTAGGCACCATTGTCTTCAATGTTTTGCTTCCAATATATTTCTTACAATTTAAATGCTCGAAAATATAGCCCATAATACCGACACTCCTATATTACATAATTGTTACCAAAATATATTATTGATAGTTTTCCGCCGGGACTTGTGGGGTATACTAGTGTGTTGATTAGGCATACTTGGAAGTTAAGGGAATTTTAGTGTATTTGTATATATTTTTTTTTTTTTTGGGGGGGTGACCCAGTGACCTAATATGGCGTAAGTGTTATGGATAGATGCCATTTCTGTTTCGTCTAGCGAACATTTAAGGAAGACAAAATATTCCAGAGCATTTAGTGCATTTTGTGACATATCGGAGTGTCCGCTGGCTATGGGTGGTTGTGCTGTACTGGAGTGTTACCATCACATCTCATAGAACTCTATATGACAAGGATTTAACTTAATTGAGGAATATGTTTGGTGCATAATTGCATATATTGTGTTGTCATGCAGGTGTTCCCTTCATGCTTTTCACTATGTAAAACAAAATGATAATTAACCCGCTGAGTACCAGCTAAATATTTATAAGTGTACCACCCAGGACCAGCTGATTCTGAATTTTTTGTTTTTTCTAGAAACAATAGCGAATGGGTTAGGAATGAAGGAAAAACCATGAAAAACCGATCAAAAAGCTCAAAAAATGGTTCTACAGAGCCCCCGAAAACGGATTTTACAAGAGTAAAAAATTGAAGGCAATTTCCCGAAAAAACATGCTTTTGCGCGCTCACGCGCACACGGTTGGACTTTGAGAGTTTTCAACCATCGGCATGGGTGCGTGGGATACTTACACAGTTCCCATACAAATCTGAACCCTCTAGGTGCCATAGGACCGGAGTAATTGGGACCGGAGTGACACTGACGCAGACGTCTGCGTCGCTGGGGTTTAGCGTTACATACATTGCCGACGCACTGTTTGCGTCGCTGGGGCTCAGTGGGTTAACTAAATAGATAAATAAATATATAAACCCAAATGTACAAACTTTCAAAATCCGATTATGCAATTCCGTTCTGTTTTCTGGCTAAGTTAAATCAATATTACCCTTACAATTTCCATAGATCCTTCCTAAATTGTGTAAAATCGTCTAATGATAGACGGAATAAACGGTCAAAATACGTCCTAATCATCTAGGGGTTAACTATTTTAACCAAGTATAATATGCTATTTTCAACTTCCTTATCACATCCTATATCTTCTGACACAATCCCCGTAAATCAGTAAATCATACCGAGAACAACACCCTTGTGGTTACCAACTAACTGTATATTGATCCTATACTTGCCACACAACATCGTGAATCTCCTACATAAGACCATCTACTGTATGTGTTACCATATTATGGCAACTCTCGGCTGGCCTCATAACACAAGCTGTTCAATTAAGGGGGTCACAGGCTTTATTTCTCTCCTTTTCTCTCTTTCTCTGGCTTGTATCTATTCGGCCCCATTCAACCTACTGTTTTACGACGTTTACCCCCATCCAGGTGTCAATATTTTCCTGGCGAGCGCCGAGCAGTAGCGAGCCAGCATATATATATTTTTGTTTTGATTGCATGCTAAATTTGTACATTTTTCGATAGAGAAATGACTCCGGTGAAGCCGTAGTTCTCCATACAATGCTGGCTTGCTATCGCTCGCCAGGAAGAAATCAACATATGGATGGGGATAAACGTCTTAAAACAGTTGGCTGAATGGGGCCGAATGGATACAAGCCAGGGAAAGAGAGAAAAGGAGAGAGATACAAAAAAAAAACGGTGACCCCCCTTAAGACACTGACCCTCCTGACGCGGTGCCTGCCAATTACTTAAGGGCCCTTCACACAGTCAGGAGTGCAAGCTAGAATCTCTAGGAGTAGGTGAAAATTCAGACTCCTGGGCCTATTCGCGGTGAAAATCGATGACTCCTAGTGACTCTAGCGATTCCTAGTGACTCCTGTTAGACTCCCAGTGACTCCCGACCAGTCGCAGGCGATTGGTCCTGTCCGACAAAATGTTCACCGTGTATAAAGTTCTTGCCGCGAGTCTGAACACTCCCAGTGAGTCCTGGTGACTCCCAGTGACTCCTATCTAAAACAGTGTTCTGTTTCAGTTTTAGTTGTTGTTGTTGTTGTTGTTGTTCCCCAGGCTGCCTGGCCGAACAGCCCCAAGGTCCCGAGCAAGGCCAAGACCATAGAGTGCCCCCACAAAACCCTCCCTGCTTACCACTAATAAAGCCCGGGTGACCGAAGCCACTCTAAGGCAGGGAGCTGAGGAGGGCGCGGAAATGCCCGGGAAACCAAAGCCCCACCCAAGGCCCTGTGCCCCTCAGCAATTATGAAGGGAAAGTTGAGGGGCAAGGGATAAATGTGACACTTTGTCTCCCAATCTGCCAACTTTTAGGTTGGCAGTAGGGAGGTCGATCCACGGAAAAGACGCCGTCACTCGAGATCTAGAAGATACACAAGTAAAAGGAACAGTCAGAATAAGCTATGGGTATGGCAGAGATCACTCAGCTCTCACTCTGATAGACCAGCCCATCACCACATGACTAGAACCCAATCCTCTCAGCATCAGCTAGGAAAGGCCCTAGAAAGCCGCCTTTGGCGGGGGGATAGCTCCCCTATTTCAACTCCTTTCGGAGTTGGGCACCCGCCCAAGTTTTAGTTCTCAGTTTCACCGGGAGTCACTGGGATATAGATAGGTAATACATGCGAGTCACTGAGGGTCACTGGGAATCGATGGGAGTCACCAGAAACCACCAGGAGCCACTGGGAGTCACCGAGCATGCTCTCCAAGTGGCAGGGGCGCCCACAGAGATACCTGTGGTGGGCGCACATGTAATAAAGGGGCCACTATTCATGGGTGTGGGTGGTGAGCAAAGCGAGCCTACCTAGCTGGGGATTCCCCCCCGCCCCAGACAATTTCGCAGTATTTATTAATTGTAGGTGCATTCTCAAGCTATCTCAAACTGAAATGAGGGTGGATTAAAAATCATTATTCATATAAAACTGTAATACTCCTCACCTGAAAGTATAATATATACGGGTACTTTACTTTTCTTGGTCAAACATTATAAATAGACCTAGTATGAACCTGTGTAAGTACAATTGCCCACAAGACATTGTATTTAACACAGTGATTGTGTGTAGAGAAGGAAATTACTGCAGGTGAGGTATTTAATAATGTGAACAATGTATGGTCAATGTTACACTAGCCTACTTCTAGTTTACAATTTATCCAACTCCCCTGACCTAACCTAACCAAGCTAACATAACCTATAATTAATTGTTACCCATTTTAAGTAATATTATGAGATATTACAGAACTTGCTAACGAAGGAAAACGAAATTGTGTGAAGGATTAACTAGGCACTCTTTAGACAAAACTTTACATATATTTGTTTCCTAAATTATAGTAAGCATTGATTTAAAGACCGTACGGTACATAATAATACAGACTTATCGTATTCTATTATTGTCTTCAATCATGTATGAATACAGTCATAATACTTAATGATAATATTAGAGGACTGTAGTTATAGCCTACAAGAGACATACTTGAGGGATGGCAACTTTAAATTATAGGGTCACACACATGTCTGGAGGCTCACAGTGGATGCACGTGTGTCCAGTGTTTCAGTCTGTGGGAGCCCCTGCGCAAGCGGAAAGTCTACTGTGAGTTGGTGGCAACACCGCACCACGAGTTGGCAGTCGCAAGACACAGATCATTCCTAACAATTCCCAGTGATGCTCGGTGACTCCCAGTGACTCCTATCTAACTCCCAGTGACTCCTGTATTACTTGTATCGACTCGTATGTTGCACTAATCAGAAAACGACCGTTAATTTTCAAATTTTCAATAACTCACACTTCATTCCCTGCTTTATCTCGGTGACTCCTGGTAACTCCCAGTGACTCGCAGGGACACTCCCGCTGACTCATACTCTGTCGTGAGGGCACGTGGAATTTCGGACACTCGCGGTCATATTCCCAGGAATCAACAGGAGTCATTACTCCTAGGGATTCTAGCTCGCACTCCTGACTGTGTGAAGGGCCCTTTAGTCAAGCTTCGTATACTCCAGCTTCCCATGGAGTATAGCTAAACTTTGATTAATATATTCCACAACGGGGTAATGGGTAGCATATTACTAGACTTGGTAAGTGCAAGGGGAGGGGGTAGTCTCCATCTAAAATCATGTCCTACCTGCATATTGACAACTGTTTTTCTTTTCTAAATTGAAAATACAAATCTTTAGTACACTTGAACGAAGCCATTAATCGCTGTTCAATTTTGTCAAGGAATTACTTGTTATTTCTAGTAGCCAAAGGAGTTGTTGTTGTTCCCCAGGCTGCCTGGCCGAACAGCCCCAAGGTCCCGAGCAAGGCCAAGGCCATAGAGCGCCCCCACAAAACCCTCCCTGCTTACCACTAACAAAACCCAGGTGACCAAAGCCACTCTAAGGCAGGGAGCTGAGGAGGGCGCGGAAATGCCCGGGAAACCAAAGCCCCATCCAAGGCCCTGTGCCCCTCAGCAATTATGAAGGGAAAGTTGAGGGGCAAGGGAAAAAAAAATTGATGCTTTGGCTCCCAATCTGCCAACTTTTAGGTTGGCAGTAGGGAGGGCGATCCACGGAAAAGACGCCGTCACTTGAGATCTAGAAGATATATAAGTAAAAGGAACAGTCAGAGTAAGTTATGGGTATGGCAGAGATCGCTCAGCTCTCACTCTGATAGACCAGCCCATCACCAGCCAAAGGAGTAAAAGGTGTTTATGTAATAAGGGTAGAACATTACTGTTGAGTGTGACTGTACTGTGTGAGGAAAGTTACTGGAATTACGAGTATATACTGTTATCACTATGTATCCTTATCACCAACCAAAATATTGAACAATAATGAAGCTATAATTGTTACCAGTAATAACACTATTTTGCAGTACCGTAGCATATATTATCAGGGGTTCCATGTCATCTCAACCAGTAGACCATTTCAACCAGTAGCTCTCAACCAGTGCCAAATTAACCCAGACCAACCAAACCAGTGCCAAAATATAGTACTAATCTAACCTAACCGTATTGGTTGATTTGGCACTGGTTGAGAGCTACTGGTTTAAATGATCTACTGGTTGAGTTGGCCGGTCACCATTATCAGGAGAACAGTCAAGTACGGTACGCTTGTCACAGCATCAAACATCGCTCCAAAAAAATGTATTTGGGAATAGTATTCTAGTATTTGTGTGATTTACAAAACAAAACTGTGATTTACAAAACAAAACTATTTGAAATATTTAGTAGGTCACTTTTCAAACAAAATAAATCTACGTAACTGTGATGACCAGGCATAGCCTACAGTTACGGGAAATTGATTGGTGCAGGAGAAAGATAATGTGAGGAATGTTTTGTATTATGAGAACATTTCGCAGTATAGATTCAAGAATGTCTTAACTGAACATGTTTTTACCTTATAGCCAAGCGTATGGAGGGGTAATACTTATAATAATAATCTTCAACACAATGCTAGTAATATTGTGAAGATATTTATTTTGCAAAGATGTTTTTCAATAGGCTATGCATATGAATGAATGCACTCGTTAATCGGAGTTTACGTTTAAAATTTACCAATTTTGATGGTATTGTACCAATTTGATTTATTATAATGTAAAACTTGCAAAATAAACAAACCAAAACTTTGACGAACACAGTAAAAAAACAAAACAACTTATACAAATTTCCGGATCTGGCTGTGGACCAATGTTGTTGCCATAAATCAAATATCATACTCACACAGTGCTTCTATTGTTAATTGTGTACTGACCTGTAATCCTCTGATGACTGTGTGACAATCGTCCTGGGACACTTTATCGGAGACCTCCACCACCAAGCCGTCATAAGCACCATCCCGTAGTGCAAGGTGGTTGCTGCCCGGCCACTTAGTACCGGTACTACTAGGTTTTTCCTCCTCAGTTCCTTTCTGTCTTTCCGTTGAAGAAGCCGGAACGTTTGCTTCTTGTTTTTGCCATCTGCTTTTGGATGTATGGATGTTTCTATCTCCTGTCTGATGCCACTTGGAGAGAGACCCACCAGCATGCAATTTCTTCAGTTCATTCCTCCTACCACTTTCCCATCCCGAAATAGTCTGGCTCGGGACAGTGCGGATGTTCAATTCGAGCTGTATTGGCTGATCTTGTTGGTTTTCACCGTGCCCATGCATGTGATGATGAGTGGTCATGGGTTCACTTGAAGTGGTCTGACCCTTGGCTTGTGGTGCAAAGAGGGTCAGGAATACGAGAAGGGCCGAAAAACGAAGTACAGCATTGAGTTTTCTTTGTTTTAGCATGCTGGGAGTGGAGTTCCGCAACAAGTAAGTATGAAGTATGTCACACATTTGGTTATTGGTAAAAATGTAATACCCTTTTGTTGTGTTTTCTTGTTAAATGATTAACATAGTAATTACGGTACCAAAAACATGTTATTTTATATAAATAAATTATATGTTGCCTCAACTGTTTCAAAATAGTAATTAAATTTTCTAGCAATCACTTCAATTTTCTTTTAAAATAATGGTTATATTTTGCTTCAACTACATAATTATGTTCTTCTTAAACGATGTTTAAAATTTAATATGTAACTCAATCTGTTTATAACTATCGCACACTTAATAATTCACTTAAGTACCGGTATATATATATTGTTTTAAGAAATAGTATAGTACACTCATAAACAAATTCACGTCAAACTATTTTCTAGTTCAATAAAAAATAGTTTTCCATAACACATTACTAAACACTTATTATCGTACTGCAAAATGAAGGTGTTCTTTTATTTATCTATGTTCATTCATTTCAGAAAACATGAGGCTATTATCTACTTTACTAGCACCTGAACCAGAATTATCGAACATATTTTCAGATTTTTCACATTTCATATGTAGCTGCTTATAAGAAATAATTTGCAAAGGCTACACTTCTACATCAGGACAAAAACGTTCAGTAGACATGAATCAGTAAGATCTTGGGGGAGAATTCCTACACAGGCTACCAGAGGGCATGACACAGTCTGACATAATTATACTGTTGCAATAGGCCTATTTGAAAATATTTCTTATATCCCAATATAGGAAGATAGTGTTTATATTTATTGTATTGTATTTATAAATGTTCATTTATTATTGTGTCCAATATCTCACAATTATAAGTAGCATGGCAGAAACTTGCGCACATAATTGTAGGCTACTAGGACCACCTTCACTCCTGGCTCTTCCACCGTTTTATTTTTACCATTGGCCAGAACCTGAAAGAAAAAATAAAATAATTAGCAATAGTCTAGTTAATTTGTATTCCCAATTTCCCAATGGATATTAATTATAGATACCGGTATTTCTATTCTTGATGGGCAAAGTTATAGGTTACCTATTGGATGTAAGAATGAAGAAGTCCACCATTAATGGGTCAATTATTACATTATAATCGTCTTACAAAGTATACACAAAGTCCGAATGTCTTACTTAATGAAACGCAAGGCTTATTAGACATGCCAAAGCTTAGATCAAATAACTAGGCCTATAAAAAACATGTAAAAATGCACACAGCAATAGATAGAACCACATCAAAAATACATGTAACTAATTAATATTGATAAGTGCAGCCAGTTAGGCTACATGTGTTTGCATGTTCTCAACACCATCTTCATCACATAGGCCTACTAGAATAATTCTAACTTAGGCCTAACCTTTCTAAATTAATGTAGCATTTTAAACATACAGCACATTGAAAAGCTCGACCTACATCGAGTTCGACCGTCATTGAAAGACGAATTGCGTACGATACCTAGATTTAGTAATTTAATCATATTCAACAAAGGTGAACTAACTTACTCATGTCTTTACCTTTAATACAAAGAACAGCCACCGTTCAAACACAGATCCTACGGCTTGAGCTGGTCATATTTACACCTGAGTATCTAAACATGTTGTAGAAGAATATCGCTAATCCTATATTGAAGTAGCCTAAGTATAGCAAACTAACACTTATTAACGATCTAAGATACGTTCATATATTTTGAGTAATAGGCCTACATATTTATTTCCACAATACAGTACTTCAACAGATCACAGTATGTTTTGTATTAGGCTAGGGCCTAGAAATATTGCCCTGAATCGCTCCCCTCATAAGAAATACAGATAACATCATGCAAATTAGGGGAGGTGTGGTGGAGTGGTCATGCCACTGGATTGGTAATCCAATGGACCCGGGTTCAAATCCCGATATGTCAATGGGAAGATATTATTGGGATTGAATTTGTGCTGTACCTAGTATTAGTGTATTACCACAAAGCCCACCGAAATGCCAAAAAAAATACCCTCATTGCTTCCTGATTAAATAACACTGTATGAATATTCCCATATTCAAAATATGTTACAGGGGGACAATGCCTAGTGAGTTCACTGCTCAATAGGTGGCGTTCTGAGAGTGAGGGTCTGAGTCTGGAGGATGAGACGGTGAAGCACTTGAGCGAAGCAACCAGCCGCTTCAGAGATGGAGCTGCTTCGAGCCATGATGGATGCTTCACATGTCTCACTCCCCAGACTGGAACAAGACCTCACGAGCTTCACCGTGTTGAGCGGTGGAATTTACAGGCTCTCAGCCTATGCCCGAGAGGGAATATAGAAAACAAAATATATATATATTTTGCAAATCCTGAAAACCATAATAATTATATCGCCTACATTACGTTGGATGTTAGGCTACTTAAAAACTGCACTACTTTCACAATGATCATTATTATTTTGTGGTTAGTGATTGCCTGTTTGTAACATTCTACGAATAAATGTCTTCATTAGGCCTAATCAAATGTTATGCTCTGCATAATTGCTAAACATACATAGAACTTCCTTTTAACAGCACTCCTATTGTTTTCGTCCCACATGAAATTATATATGGAAAACGAAAGGTTCCAATATCACTACCACATAAACTGCTTGTCCATTGCATAGGCTATAGCCTATGACTGAGAAGATATAAACAACATATTTTCCAAATATATATTAAATAAGTATTACTTCCAGCATTTATAAGCTAACATATTGTTTCAAATTAATGCCCATGCCAAAATGCTTACGATAATTGTCTGAATAAGGTGAAAAGACCAAATTACGAAATACATATGAAATGCCTAATGTCTATTCTTAATTATGTCAACAAAATTATAGGTGAGTTTATGTTATTGTTCAAAGTCTGTCTTAAGCATTTTAGAAACATAGCCTACTAGGCTTACCACTTTTCTAGCATCACCAGACGAGTTTCACGTATTTGCCATTCTTCCAATTAAATCTACTTGCTAAACTCAATAACAACCACATTCACAAATTTTTTACACCATAACACGTACAATCCTTCCTGATTATTGAAACAAGCCCTGTCGGGAGGAGTTCTCACTGTAGTTCTGGAAGGGACAGATCAATAGCGCGGGCGGCGACGCACCACACCTCACAACGGTCACACTATCACTAGCAGTGGCATGGCTTACGATCCACTCCTAACTCTACCAACTCCTGGCTCTGGCTGGCCAGCAGGGTTGCCAGCAGTTCACGGATCCCCAGATTTAAGGGGAGGTTTTTAGTTTGCTTCCTAGACCCCCATCAAACTTTATACAAATACCCTAAGACCCCAAGGCCCTACTGGGACTAAACAAAAAAGAAGGGGGGCCAGCAAAACGACCCATCTTCCCTCAAGATCATCTACCAGCAGCAACGGTTTCTCTAGCTACAAGGTGATAATACAGACAGACTGAACACATTGCGGTAATTATTATTTGTAACATCGGTCTTCACACCATTAACCTCAACATTAAATTAATGGAAACATGTGATCCTCCCAGGATTCGAACCCAGGATACCTCATACAAAACTTAATTACAGGCTCTAACCATTACACCATCAAGACAACTGCAAGTAGGCTACAGCACATGACCGCGATTAATATCCATTTATCTATTATATATTAATACAATCATGTATTAGATATCAGTATAGTCACGTACTGGACCCAACTGCACTATGACTAGCCTAATGCTTACGCAAGAGGAAAGAACTTTTTTTTATGGGTCAGATCGCTAATGACCAACCTCGCTACGAAATGTTCGTGAACCTATTAATATAACAGTATTATATAAGGACAGGGATGAGGTGGACGAGGATGACTGAGCCAAGATGAGAAAGATTATGCAAGCAGTAAGCTACTTCATATTTTAAAGGCCACCGATCCTCTCAGATCAAAAGTGAAACGTCTCAGGGTGATATCCACACATAATTGTGAGCGAGCAAGAGAGTATATGCATCCGAGTATGACATAGCTTGTACGCAGGGATACTGCATAGTGTCCAGTTTACCTCTATGCAATGCAGATGGGAGACGTCACAATTCTCCGCTTACACCATACTACTATGTACTGCCAGCTAGAGATGAATTGCGTTTGGGGAAACTGTTCATTAGTGTTTCAGGATGCGATGTCAGTTTGATGAGCGGAAATATACTGTAGATAGCCAAAAGTTAAAGTGAAACGGCATGCTATGTATGAAACTGGAATATAGCTGTCGGGCACAATGCTAGGAAGCAGAAGCAGTGAAAAATACATTCAAATAAATAAAGGTGGAATATTGATAGTGTAGCCTTGATTCTGTTACTTGATAGGTAGGAATAAAGTTAAACATCTGGGTGTGCCTGTGGGAGTGTATACCCATCCATTAGCATAATTACACCCTAGGAGTTTTAATAGGTGAAATTACGCATATCCAAAGCATATGTCTGTATGATGGCGAACTTTCCATTGCATTATGGCCAGCTCTAGACGAGTTTCTTTTTCTGATGGTTGAACTTTATATCAACTAATAAGGAAAGGTGAGCAGTATATCAGTGTACTGTACCTTATCACATCCACCAATCTTTTCCAAAATATATGATGTAAGAGTAGCCATTATACATGGTATACATTGTAAAGAATAAAGTGGGTGCATGAAGGAATATTGAAGAGCCGTGAGGGAAATGGTGGAAGGCGTGTTGGGGATGATGAATGGTCAAGAGTAATGTGGTGGGCAGGCTCGGGTTTACACATTCAAACCACTCACTTTTCCCGAATTTTGTTGGCACTTCAGCTGTGGCAGATTCTGGATGTATTTTTGGTATTGGAGGTGTTTGGTGTTGTGGTGAAATTAATAATATATAGATTATCTAAAACAATATCCGATTCCAGTGGAAATTAATGATTAAATGACGTAAAAAATGCCGTTACTAAGTCTGTGACTAATTTCCATTTGAATTCCCCTTTAAATTAAGGACACAACTGGAAACATTGGGAGGTCTATTGGCCACCCGTGTTTAATTTATGCCCCCATGGAGTCGTGTCTTAAACTTTATAATACAAATGTGGTAACAGTGAGAACAAAAAATCACATTGATTTCATTCGTGTTCTAATAAGCTGAATTATACTATTATAAATTTATCAATAAATTATATATTATAATACATTTTGAAATGTATTATACAGTCTATCCTTTCGGATGAACTTATGGATATTCTTACAGTTTCTCAGTGCGTTCAATTACAAAATGTGGATATTAATACGCGCGATTATAAATACATATATATATCCTATCATTATAGAGTTTACTCAACAGTTATTATCCCCTTCTGTACCATCGACATCCTTTTAATGTTATTCTGGCTACTAGGAATCGATTTTATTCAGTTTAAGAACCATCTCTAGTAATGGGATGGCTTCGAACTCTCTCAAGTAACCCTTTTAACTACCACAGATCGTTCCTAAGCTCCATAAGATTGTCTGCCTATAGCTAGAATAAGTGACAACAGACGTCGCTGGTACAGAAAGGGTTATGTAGTCTGATGTGTGTGTTGTATTAGTGTTGTAGCAGAATCTCAGCCTCACTCACAGCCATTTATGTTATGTTGATTATTCTAAAATTTGGGATTAATAATTGCATATACTCCTCCTGAATGCTAGGCTGTTTAAGGGAGCCCACCTCGCTTTGTTTCTCGTTCTCTCCCTCTCTCTTTGCCATTCGGCCCCATTCAGCCTACTGTTTTAAGTAGGTAGTTTTAAGTAAGTAGTAGGTACTGTTTTTTGTAGGTAGTAGGGGTAGGCAGCCCCGCCCAGGGAAGTACTACCGCCAAGGTTTTGGGAGACTCAGGGAATAGCCTGAATTCCATTTTCTCTCCCAGGCCTTGGTAGCTGGATACATATCTTTCTGCCTCACACATCAGGGGTATCAGGAAAACCCTCTTTATATAACATACACATCCAACTTCACGAAATTGCCCTACATCGCTATTCTCTATCCATAAAACACTACTCTTCCCACTACATATCATACATGTAACACCATACACTTACCTAATAAATATGGCAGTACAATTGTTAAGAGCAAACCTGGTGGTCCCTCGGATATCCACCCCCGGCAGGGTTGGGTCATTGACACAGGGCCCTCCCGGTCGTCATCATGCGACTGTGTCAAGAGCATTGCAACGTCCCAAAGCTGCTCGTCGGTGCAGCTTTTTCTTTAGTAATATAAGGGGACTTCACTCTAACATCAATTTTGTATACCAATTTCTTCAAGCAGAATCCCCTACTCTCCTTTTTTTGACAGAGACTCAAGTAACATCCACATCTGACACGTCTAGATTTAATTTTCCAGGTTATCAACTGCTCCAAAATTTCAGACCTAAAGGAGGTGTATGTTGCTTCGCAAAATCTGAAATTGCCCTGGAGGAGTTTACTAGTTTCAATTGTCCCTATTTTGATTATTCTATATACAAATTAATTTCTGCTGGTAAATTTAAATACATATGTTGCATCTACCGTTCCCCAAATACTCCTACAGAGCAAAGTCTTTTTGATTCTCTGTCCTCACAACTCAGTGTCCTCAACTTAAATGCTTCTTCTGAAATCACTGTGTTGGGTGATTTTAATGTCCATAATGTTGAATGACTCACTCATTCAGCCAGGACTGATGATGCTGGTCTTGAATGCGAGCTATTTGCAGACTCATTTAATCTCATTCAACTAGTCAACCAACCCACCTGTGTACCAGATAATTCTAATCATAATTCCCACCTACTGGACTTATTTTTAACAACCAATTCAGAAAATTATGATGTTACAGTGAGGTCCCCGCTTGGATCTTCTGATCACTGTCTGATACAGGCCACCTGTCTATCACCTACCACACCTTCCCACTCTGAACCTGTTTTGGTGACTAAATGGCATTACGATAGGGCAGACTAGGATGGTCTTCAAGGTTTCTTTATTGATATTCCCTGGACCTCTTTCTTTTCTAATGATGCACACTCCACCTTGAGCCACATACAAGATTTTGTAAAAATTGGAATGGAAACTTTTATTTCTCATCAAAAGTACAGTAAAAGATCTAATTCACCTAAATGGTTTGACCATAATTGTGCTAGAGTAACTGAACAAAAAGCAATAGCCTACAATGCATACACAAGATCAAAAACACATGAAGCCTTTAATTACTTTAGAAACATCAGAAATCATGCCAAAACTGTATTAAACCTAACTAAATCAAACTTTCTCCACAAGCAGGCAAATAAACTTCTAAATAATCCAAATGATAACAAAATATTTTGGTCTACTCTTAACTCATTCAAATCCAACTTCACTACTGCTTCATCCATTCCACCATTAAAATCTCCGACTGGCAATCTTGTAAGTGACCCACGAGGTAAAGCTAACCTTCTTGCGGATATTTTCTCCACCAACTCAACCTTAGATGAAATAAATCAAGATGTCCTTGTACTTAATTTTAATTCGCCTGAAATTCCCTCACTTAAGATCCACACCAGACATGTCAAAACTATTTTGCAGAATCTCTCAGTAGATAAGGCTCCTGGTCCATATGAAATTCCTCCAATAGTACTTAAGAATTGCTCCTTGGTGCTCGCTCCTGTATTGGCAACATTTTTCCGTCTGTGTACTCATACCTCATGCTTCCCAGTACCCTGGAAAGAAGCAAACATCCATCCAGTTCCTAAAAAGGTGCCTCTTCAGATCCATCAAACTACAGACCAATAGCTATAACTTCTACTCTTGGTAAAGTCTTTGAAATTATATTAAATAATCACATAATTAAGCATCTTGAGAATAATAAATTAATCAGTGATAGGCAATATGGTTTTAGACGATGTCGATCAACTGCAGACATTCTTTGACTTCTTACGCATCAAATCAACCAAGCTACAGACCAACATGGTGAAACACATACAATAGCACTGGATATATCAAAGGCATTTGATAGAGTCTGGCATCAATCCTTATTGTCGAAGATGTCACACTACGGCCTTGCATCATTAGTTCCACTAATTTCTTCTTATCTTCATAACAGAAAAATGTGTGTAATGGTAGATGGCCTTTATTCTCAATTTCACTCAATAAATGCTGGTGTTCCCCAGGGATCAGTTTTGGCCCCAACTCTGTTCCTCATTCATATCAATGATCTCATATCTACCACTCATAATCCAATACATTCCTACGCAGATGACTCAACACTCCACAGTTCCTTCACATTTACCAATTCTTTCACCCAACCCGATCTTATAAATTCAAAAATAAACACTGCAATTTCTCTGAACAAGGACCTTTCTAGAATTAATGAATGGGGACAAAAGAATCTAGTTTCCTTTAATGCACAGACAACCAAGTGCATTCAATTTTCTAACCGACAGAATCTCACTGATTCCCATATATTTTTTAATGATGTAAATATTACCACTTCCCCTAGTATTGACATTCTCGGTGTAACATTAACTACTAACTTGAGCTGGACACATTATGTTAGAAGCATTGCTAAGAATGCCTCTAAAAAACTGGGACTCCTGTACAGAGTTCGAGAATTCTTTACTGACGAGCAGTTGGCCGTAATATATAAAAGTCATGTGCGTTCTCAGATGGATTACTGTTCACCTCTGTGGGGTGGAAGTGGAGTGATTGCATTGAGGCAGTTGGACAAAATTAAAAATAAAGCTATTAGATTAATCAATAACCCTGCAATCACACAGTACCTTCCTACATTATCCATACGAAGAAACGTTGCATCCCTTGCATTATTCTACAGATATTTTCACAGCAATTGTTCCGAGGAACTTGCTTCAATTGTGCCACCTCTCCACATCTTTCCCCGTAGAACTAGGGCAGCTGAAAGTGCCCATGAATTTACACTTTCTCCTCCACAATGCAAAACTTCTGCTTATCAGAATTCATTTATCCCCAGAGCTACTACTCTTTGGAATTCACTTCCCTCGAAATGCTTTCACCAAACTTACAATCTACAAATGTTTGAATCCAGTTGTTACAAATATTTTATGAATGGAGGATGCCTTTAGGTACATGGATCTTTTTGTTTTGTCTGTGTTTTTCCTTCCTCCGTTCATTGTCTCTTAAAAAAAAAAAAACAAAAAAAAAAAAAAAGACGTTTACCCCATCCAGGTGCCAATATTTTCCTGGCGAGCGGTATCGAGCCAGCATATATATATTTTTGTTATGACAGCAAGCCAAATTTGTAAATTTTTCGATAGAAAAATTTCTCTTGCGAAGCCATATTTTCTCCATACAATGCTGGCTCGCTATCGCTCGCCAAGAAGAAATCGACACCTGGATGGGAATAACAGTCTTAAAACAGTTGGCTGAATGGGAACGAATGGATACAAGCCAGGGAAAGAGAGAAAAGGAGAGAAAGATAAAACAAAAGCCGGTAACCCCCCTTAAGTGTACGTATTTTGTCTTTCAAATTATCACACACAATAACGATATACTGTATAATATTATAATGAATATAGTATTATTATTATTATAATTATTATAATCACCAACCAACTTCACTTCTAAACTCAATTAATGAAATCAACAAATACATGTGGCACTCCAAGGACTCGAACCTGGGATACTCACATTGAATTTCCGCGCACTTATGCATTACGCTATCAAGACAGTTAAAGAAATATGAACAAGCCTACGATTTATTATGCAGTTTCGAATCCTGCATATTAATCTGAGCATGTACATATATTCTAGTATTATTAGTATTAACTTATTGTTGACAAATTTAATATACTTGACTTTTGGAATGTCTTACACAAACGGGTAATTCGTTTCGTGTTTGACTTTCCACTTTGCCTCGTTTCTTTACCGAACGAAGGTAAACAGTTATGAACAGAAAGAAACAAGTCCACAAGTTAAATGAGTTTCAGACTAGTTTTGACTTTCAGATGTTGTTTTGGAGATCGAGGTAATGTTTGGTTTACTGTGATGTTGTTCGTGGACTTAGGGCCTAGCGGTGGCTGTTTTTGTAGTCTATTAATGCATATATTCATTATTTGTGTTTTTTAGTTTCTTCGCTAGACCTACCTCAAACTTAGAAGAAGAAAAAAACCTAGACCCCCCACAAGAACAATGTGTACATTTTTCGGTGGAAAAAATGTCTCGATCGAAGGCCGGTTCCTCGAATAATTACAGACTCGCCATCGCTCGCCAGGAAAAAAATTACACCTAAATGGCACGATAGATCTTAAAATTGAGGACGAAATGGAGCTAAAGGTGTTAAAATCGACAAACTAATGAGCCGAACTTCTTAAAATGTCAAAACTAATGGGGCTAAATACGAGGGAGAAAGGAATCCAGAAAAGTGGCCTATCTCTCTTTAGATAATTGTTCTGTACACTACTATATCTTGTGTTTATTTAGCTGGCGTTATCTTGTTATGTCAGTATCTTGATCATTCAACTATTACAACGATTTTGAAGCGAAATGCTGGTCTATTAATTATGAAAACCTGATAAACATATACCATTACTGTAAGTACCGAGGCAGTAATGCAAATCATAAATGAAAGTGGGGAATTCAGCACTGTAAATATATAGCACAGTAGGCTTATCACAGTGTTCCAATTTCCAACCTAACGTAAATCAGCATCAATCAGAGCATCTTCCGTTGACACCTCCCGGCCATTCCATTTATCCTTGTTACCTCCAACTCCGGCCATGGTTCAGACAATACACGTTACCGACATCTATGGGGAGAATAACCTGTCCGAAGTACATGTTGTGTTGAAAACATTTTGTATTCCTTGTATGACCTTTTGTTTGGATTGTACACTCGGATACCATAGTGTCTAGCCCACTCATAAATATTCGGATACTTCACCTATTTCTATTTATGGAAGTAGCTTATAGCTCTGGAAACGAATTTATGAATGTAAGTGTCTATACATCAACTATAAAACTATAATATACTATTTATTGAAAAGCTAGTTTATAAAAAAATCAATGCAGAGTTATAATTGCATACAGAAAACATATGGGGTCCACAAATTGTTATGGGTGGGCTAGAGACTATGGTATCAGAGTGTACATAGGGATTATCAGGACATATAATCATACGACAGAGTCAAGTACTTTGCATATGAGATTTTATACCGATAAGCACAGTTTGAGTTGCATTGAAGATGAAAGAACATACACATGTATATTATATATAATATAATAACATATATAGCATTGTAATTCACGTCTAGTTGTAACACGATGCCACCTCATAGTCACAAACATATACAAACTTAATACTAAATGACGTTTACCGGAAGACCAAAAGAAAACAAACTCAATATTCCTCATACAGGTGACTTAACCTGTATTGTTATATTAAATTGGTGTATGCTATATTTTAATATATTATATTAGGTTAAATATTCCTGTGTGGTTGTGTGTGTTTTCCTTTTCAAAGTTCAATATTTAACTCCCAACCAGCAGGGGGGAAGGGGTGTATCATGGTAGCGCCTGGCAAGTATAGATACTGAAAATGAGCCTCATTCCTTGCTCTTTTTCATGCATAAGCAAGAGCCAGAACGTAATACAATTATATATCCGTGAAAGGGCAATAATAGAGCTGTCCAATGACACCTGAATCATTCTTGTACGACCACGGGTTCTCTTGCAACGATCGTGCAACCGAAGGCGAAAATACCCTAAAAAGAGGTATTTTTGCCGATTTGCCGTGTAGGGAAGCGAGGATGAGATACAATAGTCCCCAGTGCCGGCCACGGAGCGGTGGCGAGCGGTCCAAGGCCGCCTATTGTCCCCCCAACGCTCAATCTCTCTCTCATCACACATAATGGCCTCAAAATGTCACCCGTGATATGAGTCATATGACGTTGCCGCAGGGGTGGCCAATATTCTCTTTCTCGTCATATGACGGTCACCGAGAGTTAAGTGTTAAATAATTATTACTCTAAAATGGTAGACTACCATCAACAGTGGTATAGAATTGTCATGTTAAGTTACGGGTATCAACTTTTCTTGAGTTCAACCAGTTATCTCTATAATGTGTGTGTTCTAACCAAAAACTATTATCTCTAATTTCGAGAATATTGGACAAAATTAAATACTAATAATACAAATAACAAATTAGGCATAACATAGGAAGGCCAACACAAATGCGAGTGGTTGTCAACAGCATCATTGAGTAGCAATCAATAGGTACTTGGATTTTGTCCGACACCAAATATAGGTGTTGGGCGACCTTCGTCCTCGAGAGGTTCTGCGAACAACCTCACACACACACACACACACATACACAAACACAGCCAGAAGCAGGCACTTACAACGCAAACAAAGAAGGGAATAAGGCCTTGCAGTCAACGTTTCCGAAGAAGGACAGCGTAAACATAGTATATAGGTTATCATTATTGATATGTGCTCTTTAAGGGGGTAGTCAATTGAATTTAGCTTGAAAATACAAAGGACCAGAGTATGAATATGAATCCAAATATCGTAAAATGTTGATGTTGGGCGTGAGAGCCTTTTAATAAATACAAATGATAACAGACTTATAACAAGCAAGTTTGTTTCTGTATCCCCTTTTCACTGATGTTTATCCCCATTAGTTTGGCGATTTTAAGACATTTTGTGCCATTTAGGTGTGATTTTTGTCCTGGCGAGCGACAGAGAGCCTGTAATATTGAAGGAACCGGCCTTTGGCTGGGACCTTTTTCTATCGAATTTTGTTTACACAGTTGTCTCGGAGGGGGTTCTTGGGGGTAATTTATATATCTTAATGGAGGACTTGGGAGGAAACTAACAATGATAAATACATTAATATATCAATGAACAAATAAACACAAATATATATATATATATATATATATATATATATTGTTACGGCTTGATCGGCAATACATATTCGGGATTCTTGATCGTAGGACAGAAATGGCTTAAGTGACAACGACACGCTCGATTCCACTCCCAAATACTATATGCTCCAGACAACAAAAGCACCAACGCCCTACAGAGTTATCGTCTACGGTAACGAGGTACCTTAACTCGGCGAAAGTGTACAACAGGGGTAGGCTATGAGGCTAAACTCCCTCAGACATTTATAGGTTACGTTATTACTAAAGAAATGCAATACTCAAGAAACTACGTTAATATTAAGCCTCTAATAATGTAGAATAGAAGCAGGCTAAAGGTATGACAGTGAAATGCTAAATGACAAATGTACACGCCTACTTGAAAGCGCGTGCACTACAATAACTGTCCCCTACTAACATGCACTAGCATGTAGCATACAAGATGTTCATGATCCAGTAGTTACCTAATAATACACATGGGAGGAACATAAATAGTAGTCACTTATTATAATAATGAATCTATACTTGGAATAACTAAAAGATTGCAGGCAACATTACTGCGCCGGTAGCCTACTACCGCATAGGCTACTTCGCTTCTCTCACTCTGTCTCCCCTCCGAGTCCGTATGCGCCCTACGCAACAGAACTCCGGACACAGCAGCAAAACGACAGTGCAGTTAATTGATACATGAAAGTATTAATAGTGTTGTCTTGTGTGTGAGTAATGTGTATTGTAAAGGGTTACATACATATACTTAAAGAGAGCTGCAATGCATAGTAAAATAAAGATATATCCCACTCATCATCCCCATGTGTTCTAGCTAGCAGGCCAAGTCACAGGAACAACGAGTCCCAGCACCGAAAGCGAGAACCCAGGAGAAGACTGTAGAGAACACAAGGACAGATAAATTACGTTACTCTACTATACCGGCACTACGAGCGAGCTGTAGTCTCGGGTACTACACTCGCTCCTGGCTCGGTATGCAAATCAAGGCTAAGTCCTCGTCCCTCTACAGACAACTCCTGGGCATGGTCGGGCTCTTACACATGGCACCAGTCTAGTCACAAATGGGATGATGAGCGGGGCATATAACTCGTGAACATGTAGAACGTTCACCAACTATCCTCATCAAGAAGATTGCTGTTCACATTAACCCCTTAAATCTAATACATGTAAATATATGCTTGTCCTAAGAGTAATACGAGAGGTGAGTGCTGAAACTCCTTTAGGACCTCAAGGGAAGGTTATGCATTTAAATAGAGAGAAGAATGAAATGAGAGTAATGTCGTCAGAGAGAAAGAGTGCAACAGTGAGAAGTTGGGAGAGAGGGCAAGGGATGTTAGAATCTCAAAGGTTCTAGGCAACCTGGTCATGGAACACGCAGCCAGCCTCCAGGCAGTGTGCTGTACGACAACATGGGCCCAGCCCAGGCAGCGTAGGCAGGCAACAATGGACTACCAACCCTGTCGCGCCTAGCTATAAGCGCAGGGCTGCCAACCAGTCCATACGTCTGGCAACCAACCCGGCCGGCAGCATGGCGCGTTGCTACCCTCTTGCTCTGAAGCCTAACTCACTCTCTCTCTCTGAACTCCCATTGTCTTATCTATCAACTTCTCTATTGATACTACATATTAAATGGAAGGTCTCGACATGGCTTAAAACAAAACCCACCACTGGTTAGCACATGACAAGACCTTTGCAGAGATACAAAGAACATAGTTATAAGTTGTCACACTCAATATACATTGCGGCTGACGGTAGCCAGATCACGGGCGGTACAGTCGAGTACCAAGGAGTACAATCAGGTTGCGTTGCAAAGCACTGGGGTGCGTCACAATATATATATATATATATATATATATATATATATATATATATACTGTATATACATAGCCTACATCCCTTAATTTAAGCGAGTCTACTTGAAGACAAGAGGCTACCTTTCTCACTATAATAAACTATGTTTTCACCCATAATCCACCACCGAACCCAACAAACAGTCCTAAATTACCTAGGGAATCTTTGGGACCATTTATCTTAACCCCTTCTCTGCCGACGACGTCGTTTTCGTTATATTCTGGTAATTATTAGACTATTTTATTCAGCTTAGGCAAGACATCTACCTATTAAAAGGCTACAGACATTCTTAATTAATCGTTTTAGCTACCACATATCCTTCCTAAGCTTCATAAAATCGTCTAAATGTAGCTGAAATCAAATAAAAAAGGTGTCACCGGTAAGGAAGGGGTTAACCAGGTGTAGAAATCCCTAACCATCTGTACCAACAACACAACCCACTATATGAGACAGCTACTTCATGGAGTTTAACTTTTGTTGCTCCCTCCTAAGATTGTCTATTGATACCTAAAATGACACATTTGCCAATAGACTTCTTATTGTTACTTGTGCTATTTGGTTGGTCTTATATGCCAGTAATCCAGTTATCGTGACTCTTACATACTGTAGTTTACAGTCATAGTCATTCATTCTGCATACAAGGCATCCCATAATATGTATGCCAATAATCAGCATATGATTATATGGATCAGTCTAATAATTGATTGGATTCTGCCCTTCCGGGTTTTCACGGAACACCGACTTGAGTTTCAAAATAGGCTGATTGCAGTTTATGTTGATCTCAAGAAAGCATTTGACTAGGTGCACTGATAGAAAACTGGGAGCTACTATGGCTACGTGGGATCCTCACGGTTATTATTGATCTGGTGTCTGGACTTAATACAGGAACAGAGAGTGCTGTCAAGTGTGGTGAGGGAGCATCCTCCTTCTTCCCTGTGAATTCAGTTGTTAGACAGGGATGTGTCCTAGCACCTACTGATTTCAACACTTGTATGTATAGGCTACTGGGCAGGACAGTTGGGCAGTGTCGCTGTCAAGCAGACGTTGGCCATTTCAGGATTGCTGATCTTGATTTTGCAGATGACAAGGTGATCTTATCGGAGACAATGGATGTTTTCAAATTGGCCATCGAGACACTACATGAGGAGTCAGAACCACTGAGTTTACAGGTCTCTTGGACTAAGACCATAGTCCAAGTAATTGGTGACTTATTCGATGGTGCAATGCAATCTGTTCATGCTTGTGGCGAGGACTTAATAATCTTGATAAATTTACGAATCTTGGTAGCGTGATTAAAAAAAGTGGTAAGCCGGGCTATGATGTCAATTGTCGCCCCGGATTAGCATATGGGGTTATGGATTCACTTAACAAAAGTATATGGCATTGTCGATACCTGCGTAGAGGAACGAAGCTGCGGATCTTCAAGACACTGGTACTCCCTGTCTTATCATATGGATGCGAGACATGGAAACTTGACAGAGAGTTGAAGAAACGCATCAACTCCTTTGGTACTATATGCCTTTGCAGGATCAAGGCATGATTACATCTCAAACCAGCAACTACTTCATGAAACTGATACACGATATACTGTATATGTTGCGCGGTATGTGAGCGCCAACTTCGGCTATGTGGAAAAGTGGTTGGCTTCCCTGATGCTGATCCTGCTCACTAGGTGATCTCTTTAGAGGACATCCGTGAATGGAGGAGTCCTAGAGGAAGACCAGGGAACTAATGGCTGAGGCAAGTCGATCAATCTTGCGATAGGATATTTGATGTGGGCCGGGTAGATGCCTGGAGTCTTTGCTCGCGGGGATCCCACAGGGTGAAGTCGTAGTGAGAGTGCGGCTACGAGCTGTCACGGCATATGCCCCCACTAATTGATTGATTGATTGACCATTTCAAGCACAAAATGTTCGATAAACAAATGTCTTATCTCAACCATAAAATATATATTAGTTATTATATATAACATCTCCCCACACCACTGTAATGGATACGCCATGAAAACCGTTTTGAGGCTTCAATGTGTATCAGAATGAAGGATGGTGACTGTACCTATATTTAATCACACATAAGTCTGCCTAACTTTTACTGCGAGTAACCCTCATAGGTTCACCTCAACACTTTGCGAATTTGTTAAGCTCTAGACAGACTTGTAATAGTCACACGATGTAACGATATATCGGTGAATGAGGAAATAATAAATCCTGGTCAATTTAGCTCATGCTCAAAGTAAACAGTTATTTTAAGTAAGTATTTTAGTACAAAGAAGCTTTGCGTTTTAGTACGCTGACTACCACTAGACATTTATATATATTTCAGCAAAACCATATCATAGTCAAGTGTGAAAATTACCTGGAACTTATTACTGCCTAACTCCTAACACCTGTTCAGATAAAATGTCACCGAGTGTAATGTTATTTCAAATTACATAAAATAATACACCCAGTTGAGTGAAATCATGCTTTTTGGCTTACAATATAAGCTAGGAAGAAAACGCGCTAAGCTAGGACATAGTATATTTCCTCTGCTGAATAAGAGAGAGAGAGAGAGAGAGAGAGAGAGAGAGAGAGAGAGAGAGAGAGAGAGAGAGAGAGAGAACGCGCAAAGTTACCATGGAGTTTAATGTAATAATTATTAGGTAGAACAGGATTTTTTTTCTCGAATCTAACCGTAACTTTTCTCATTATATTATTTACTTAGAAAAGTCCTAATGACATCTGGCAAACAAAAACCGTCAACTATCCCTTCAGCACCGTGACGCCTTCTTACCTTTGATTCTGGCTAAAATTAGATGATTTTATGCAGTTTAAGAATGCTTTATATTACTAAGAGGGTCTATTGAGATCGTATTTTGTACCCATTTGATTCGTATAGGTAGATTATAAACTAAAGGAAATCGTCTAAAAGTAACCAGATTATGATGCAAATTACGTAATGGTGGTGAAAGGGGTTAAACACTGTTATTTAGCATGCACAATTGCACATAGAACGAGCCTTCTGAACGGATTATCGTGTGCTTCCATGCTAAGTAAAACTGAATGGCACTTTTGACTGTGTGGATTTTTCGCAAGCAATAAAGGTTAAACTCGCTTTATATGGACCATAATTATATCAAATAATAATATGTTATCTTGATTTAAACTAATTTGGCCAATATACTTTGTACTAATATCCAACTGATTCAAGCTCCAAAAGTACAACACGGAAAGTATTTATGTACTTAGCATAATGTCGCCTCAGGCAGTAAGGAATTTATATTATATTCTACTCATTAAACTTAGGACAACATTCTAAACCACTAAGTTATATAACTCAAGAACGACTAGAGCAATTGAGCTAATATTTCTACCATTTGGGAAGAGGTATGGACATTCACAGTCGATTTGCTCTAGCCTTTTTTTAGTTACAGAATTTAGAAGGATCATGCTTTCTGGCCTATTTATATGAATAGAGTAAAGTAAAATCAACCAATATCAACTCGACCAGGGCAATCTTAGTGCAACAGTGTTAAGTTAAGGCCATATTTGTATATATTTGTGCATATCTATATTCATATATTATTTAGTTCAGTTTTCTCCATAAACAACCATCAAACATTAACATAAAACCCTCAAAACCCCCTTTCGATATAAATGTATGCATTTTTCGGTATAAACGTGCCCCGGTCAAAAGCCCGGATCCTCCTAATCTGCAGGCTCGCAGGTAAGGTCTTAAAGTTGCCAAGCTAATGGGGCGAATGTCTTAAGAACTTAAAACTACTGGGGCTAAAAATGAGGGAGAATTGTATCCGGGAAAACTTTCCCCTTATAATCATAGCAAAACATAACATAGCCTAACATAAGGATAATGTCGGACAGGTTGGGAGAGAGGTATCCTGACCAGAATTCGAACCCACTCAACTCCAAGTATTTTCGGAATATACGGTCTATATAAATATATATAAGAGAGAGAGAGAGAGAGAGAGAGAGAGAGAGAGAGAGAGAGAGAGAGAGAGAGAGAGAGAGAGAGAGAGAGTATCTGTAGATAAAAATTATATTATGTATTTTTTGTTCTTCTATATTCCAACTATTCCCTCTCGGGCATAGGCTGAGAGCCTGTACATTCAACGGTGAAGCCCGTGAGGCTTCGTTCCAGTCTAGGGAGTGAGACAAGTGAAGCACTTTGTGATACAACCAGCCCCACTATCTTGCCTTCGCAAGATGCACAGGGCCTGTTTGTCCACCCAGCCCCATGTCTGGAGCTGCTTCGCCCCAGTGCTTCACTGTCTCATCCCCCCAGACTTGGACCCTCCCTCTCAGAATGCTACCTATTGAGCAATTAACTCACTAGGCATTGCACCCCTGTAGCATATTTTGAATATGGGAATATTTATACAGTGATATTTAATCAGGGAACAATATGGGTATTTGTTTGGCGTTTCAGTGGGCTTTGTGGTAATGCACTGATACTAGGTACTGTACAGCACAAATTCCATCCAAATAATATACTCTCATTGATTATCAGGTAAAGGTAAAGGAAAGTATCATTCTAAGTTTCTGGACGTTGGATATTGAGTTGGCTGCCTTAGTTAATATAGGAATCGGAAATTACAGTTTGAAGGAATGTGTTCATGTCACTTCAACTTTAGGAAGAAAACAAATATATATGATTCCTTTAATGTCTTAGAATATGAAATGTATGTCCTAATGTAATAATCCACTTGTTTACGGCAATTGGAATTGTTTTTTAACTTTACGTAATATTCTGTTGAGCTCGAAAACACAATAGGACACACCAATCATAATGTTCCCATGATTCAATGAAAAGTTAGGCTTATACCTCTCTGATTTGATTGCCAGTTGCTCAAGTAGGCATATGATTAATTTCTCATCATTTATAAACCTCACATACAATAACACTGCACCAGTAATATTGGAGTTCAACATAGAACCGTGAACTTAGGCAAACTCTTCACACACACACACACACACACACTCAATTTCACCGGATATGAAATCCAGAACGGATAATCTGAGTTTCCATAACAAGCTCCGCTGTGAGTGGCAGCATCGATTGGACTCTATGAATAATGTAATCCATCAAACACCGTTAATTTGACACTTGGTATTGAGGGAGAGTTGTTGGAGGGGTTGGGAGTCTATAAAGTGTGTGTGTGTGTGTGTGTGTGTACATGTGTGGGTGTGTGGGTGTAGTTGTGTGTGTGTGTGTGTTGTGCGTGTTTGTATGAGGATGCATGGGAGTATATATGTGTGTATGTGTGTGCGTGTGTGTGTATGTGTGTGTGTGTATGTACTGTATATGTGTGTGTGTGCGTATATGATGTGTGTGTGTGTGTGTGTGTGTGACGGGAGTTGGTCAGGTGGGTATTAAACCCATTCAGTACCGGTGACATCCTTTTCATTATATTCTGGTAACAAATATAAAAAAAAATTCAGTTTAAGAAGGGCCTCAGGTAATTAACAGGCATCGAACTATCCCAATTAAACCTTTTTACTACCACAGATAATTCTTAAGCTGCCCAAAATTGTCTAAATATAGCTAGAACAAAATATAAACAGACGTCGCTGGTATGTGTACAGTACATGCTCAGAGTAATATGCAGGATTCGAAACTGCATAATAAATCGTAGGCTTGTGCATCATTCTTCTACTGTCTCGATAGCGTAATGCATAAATGCGCAGAATTTCGGTGTGAGTATTCTAGGTTCGAGTCCTTGGAGTGTCACATGTATTTGTTGATTTCATTAATTGAGTTTATAAGTAAAGTTGGTTGGTGAAAAAATATGAATAGAAGGGATTAAAACTATAACGTGAGCCATATTTTAGTGGACGTTATATATTGGTTGTTCTGAGGCCTTCATCGCGTCAAACCTGGCGATCATTATTAGGATTGCTAAACTATCTGGGCAACGGAATTATCTTCGACATGATGACCCTTTGAAACTCGTGACGCATTTTGACATTTTATTCTAGCTATCATTAGACGATGTTTACAGTTTAAGAAGAATATGTGGGAATTATAAGCATAAAGATTGTCTCAATTAACCCTCTGACTTCCATATACACTTCCTAATATGAATAACATTGTCTAATAATAGCCGAAACACAGAAAAGACATGCGTATTGGATCTTGAAAGGGTTAAGTCTTACTGCCGAATTTGCTATACAAAATTTATATTTATGATTTATCTCAGATTAGATAAGTGGGTACAGTCGCGCTAATAAGTGATGTCTCGGCACCAATTATGTTTTGATCAATAATTGGTATCATCAATATCTAAGCTTCATTTCTTCATATCGGGTGAAATATACAAACATGTTCCTACACTTGCCCACCCTATTCAACATCTGAGAGACATTAATACAGCACAGAGCAAGCCAAACGTAATGCCAGCTGGGACATGACTTATTAGCGTGACCGTACACCCTAGCTGGCTTATTAATAGTAACTAAAGTAACATATCAATTGAAAGGGAAGAACAATCTTCTCCTTTATATAATATTGAGAATACAGTAGCATTGTAGATTGGAAGTAAAATATGTTAAATAACCAAATCTAATACACTCTTGTTTCTGAGGGTGCAAGATAAAACTTGGCGATATATTTAGCAAGGGAAAGTGATGGTATGAATCCGCCTTTAAGGGGATAGGGTTTATTTATTATGATAGTTATATATGTATTTAATATTGTTTTGTTTTCCCCTCTAGACCCCTATCAAGCTTAATAAAATATCCTTAAGACCCCTTTTCGAGATAAGTTTGTAAAAATTTTGGGTAGAAATATGTAACGGCCGAAGGCCGGTTTCTCTCAAAACTACAGGCTTCCTAACGCTCGCTCGCCAGGATAAAATCGACACCTAAATGGCATGAAAGGTCTCGATGTTGATAAAGAAATGGGATAAACAAGTCTTACAATCAACAAACTAATGGGGTGAACTTCTTAAAATCACAAACAACAGTATGGGTAAACATGATAAAGAAGGGTGTCCATAAAAAATCAATTACGTCACCTTGAATATCGAGTATCAGTGTGGGAGAGAGAGCTGTTGTGTTGACAAGGACGTGTTTGGGTCCAGTACATGACACATCTGGGTGGCACGACAATTTAACTTGGAATATTAGCTTGACTGACGATTCGCTGGCCCGGATTGACTTAACCACTCTTTATTTCTACTATTTTAGACATTTTAAACTATGAAAAATATAGAGAATCTAATGGGATCAGAAACTATATACAAATCTTATACTTGCATTTGTGCGTACTTATCATGTTATTAATTATATAGTAAATATACAGTACAAGTGAAATAATATTAAATAGAAAGAGCAACACAGAGACAATCACATACAGTATATTAGAGAACCTACATATCATATTTATTTAAAGAAATCTGTGTATAGGAATCCAAATAAATATGTACTACACTGGGGAACACAAACGAATGGAAAACAAATGGTTAAATCACTATATTTACATTCTGAACTGTTTGATGAACAAGGGGAAACTATTTGAAAGATAATAATAACTGTGGATATAAAACGCTTAAATTACCTTTTGAACAAGAATCACGTTAGGTCTTCAATAGGATTAATGAACATGGTAGTTAAAACAAAAATAATAAACAGATGGATATTTGAATGTCCTTATATAAAATGCATTTATCTCATATTTCAAATAAGTAAAGAAGTATTTCTAAAGTGATTACAGACGCCGTGATCCCCGAAGTGATTGTCACGAACGAACGGCCCCATGCACCCCACTCAGTCGACGCCCCTCCTCCCATCCAGCACCGCCTTCCACTCATTAGATTATTGCATACAATCTAAGAAGAATCTCCTGGAAGCAAAGTAGTATTTATATACCATAACCGTCAAACTCCCACAGATCCTCCGTATGCGAAAAAAAAGTCTTTTACTGTTAGCCAGACCGAAGCAAAAATGACGCCATCACTTTTTTGTGATACCTATTTTAGGAATAGAGCACTGATAAATCAACAACGTAGAACTCACTATTATATCTACACTTTTGGAAAATTCAATGAACCTCGTCTGTCAATGCTTTGATTAAACTTCCCCATGTTTTGCTGTTAGCTTAAGGGAGCCCACCTCGCTTTTTTCTCCTGCTCTCCCTCTCTCTTCGGCTTGTATCCATTCGGCCGCATTCAGCCTACTGTTTTAAGACGTTTACCCCCATCCAGGTGTCAATATTTTCCTGGCGAGCGGTAGCGAGCCAGCATATATATATATATATTTTTTTTTTTGACAGCAAGCTAAATTTGTACATTTTTCGATAGAAAAATGTCTCCGGCGAAGCCACATTTTCTTCATACAATGCTGGCTCGCTATCGATCGCCAGGAAGAAATCGACACCTGGATGGGGATAAACGTCCTAAAACAGTTGGCTGAATGGGGCCGAATGGATACAAGCCAGGGAAAGAGAGAAAAGGAGAGAAAGATAAACAAAAAAACGGTGACCCCCCTTAATGTGATCCATCCCACTTGCTGCCAGAGATAATACTGGCTGTTAATCTGGATCTGCACATAGAGACCATAATGGAAGAGGAAATGTGAAGACGAGATATGGCCCTCACTTAGATTTGAAGACATTATTTGTTCTCTGTGTGAATATTGACCCAGGACTTTAAGATTGTCTAGTTTCTCTTGCTTCAGATAATGAGTTCATAATGATTTTAGTTGGAATATACAGTGATGTTAAAAATGTTTTTACTTTTTTCGGTATAATCTATAAATATATTCTTCTTCATTATGAAACGTCCCAAAAGAAGTCTAATTTGAATATGTGAATACTTGTACGCTGTTTATATCGTCATAAGAAAAATATTCGAAGATTACCTTACTGTATAGTAGTACATTGATATGGAGCCTAATATATATATATATATATATATATATATATATATTCGGTATATTATATATATATATATATATATATATATATATATATATATATATATAATTATATATACATATATATATATATATATATATATATATATATATATATTCTGACATACGGAGCCCTGTATGTGTATTTAGGAGTTAGAATTAAGAGTTGAAGGCCAAACTACCCAGGCGGCGAAGCAGACCAGCGAGCGAACCAGCGAGGGGGAAACCAGCTCGTCCGCATACCAGCAAACAAGCCTTCACACCTACGTGCGTCATAGGGGACCCTGCAAACTACTTCGATGACCCGACGCTATGACGATGATCACGCCAGGAGACTCCATTGGACCACGCACCTGCTACGCAACTCGAGGAGCTGTGATTGGGGCGCGCACTATCCCCCGCCTCCTGATTCGTTCCTACACCATCATTGTTTAGTATATAAGACCCGAGTAGTGGGCATTCAAATCAGTTCCTTATTCCTGCAACTTGTTCCAAACCACTGTCCCAGGCGACTCGTAAAACAGATGTTCTGCTGATAGAAGGTTGCTAGACCAAGCTCTGCAAACTGATCAAATCAACTTGTTCCAAACCACTGTCCCAGGCAACTCGTAAAACAGATGTTCTGCTGATAGAAGGTTGCTAGACCAAGCTCTACAAACTGATCAAATCAACTTGTTCCAAACTACTGTCCCAGGCAACTCATAAAACAGATGTTCTGATGATAGAAGGTTGCTAGACCAAGCTCTGAAAACTGATCAAATCAACTTGTTCCAAACCACTGTCCCAGGCAACTTGTAAAACAGATGTTCTGATGGTAGAAGGTTGCTAGAGCAAGCTCTGAAAATTGACCTGAAGGAAGACAAATCACCTTACTCGAGACCACTACCACAGACAGCCCTTAAAACAGCTGCTTATGAAGATAGAAGGTTGCTAGAGTATAGGTTTGACTCATGTAAGGAGATAAAGAAAACCTAATATTTATTAGTGGCCCCGTAATCATTGATGAACATGCCTATTACATAAGGCATCCTCTTCAAACACTAATCCGCCGTAGTTTGAATCTACCGCGCAGAGCATTTAAAATCTGAGGAGCCTTCATCATGAGCGCACGCGACCTCACTCATGGCTTCAGTCATTATGAATTGGGTTCTCACTACGAAAAAACTTTGTAAAAAATAAAAACAAAAAGAAAATAAGAATAACTATCCAATAAGCTTTCCATCATATCGTGGATGTACTTGTGTGGATCTTTGACCAGACGCTGATTCAGGCGTCATTCTTCCTTCACTGACATATCAAGTAAACTAAAATCCTTAATACATCAACGAATGGGAAGGGGATGGTCGGGAGGGCCCCAGTCGTCAATGATTACGGGGCCACTACTAAATATTAGGTTTTCTTTATCTCCTTACAGGGGTCAAACCTATAATTTATTAGTGGCCCCTCCATCATTGACGAACATGCCTGATTTCTAAGACTGGAGGGGGACATTCGTAATCATATCATAACTCTAGAAAAGCAGATAATCAAACAACCACATAGTATTCTTACTTTTGAAAAAATATATTTTACCATGGCGCAGCCCATATATATATACAAAAGGGGTTCAAGCAGGTGCGTGCTTCAAAGAAGCCTGCTTGACAAAAAGGGTAACTCTGGAGATTTCTGTGAACAGATCTGTAGTTACAAAGGCACCCCACTCAACGAGTGGTGACAAAAATAACAAGTTATAAGTTTACATGTGCACATAATAAACCCCATAATATTAGTGGAAATATTTTGCAAATGATCTCCACTGTTTAATACTAAATTGCTTTCACAGCTAAAACTACTATAACAACCCTGTTGTTTGTACTAACATTGTACTAGCACAATTTCTCGCCCTGAATAGAACAGAGAAATTTTCATATTACATTATCCATAATTTGTATCACAGCTCTTACATTCCGGCGGGGTCTAGGGTGTCCTATGTTACACTGACTGCACCCCCCCTCTTTCCTTGAAAGTAAACAAAAGTGACTGAAGGGCCACCTAGACCCTCTGCCTTAAAGCTATACATGGTAAGGAAGGTTTGTCTAGAGCAACTGACAAGTATCTAGTCAAAAACGTATGATTAGACGCCCACAACTGTGTGGACGAAATATCTTCTACTGAAAAGTTCTTCAGGAAACGTAAAGAGGCCGCCCATTTGCGTAAATCGTGGGCCCTACCCACAACGCCGGGATTACTCTCTTTAATGACTTCGACCAGAAGAGAAGCTAATCTCCGTTTCAGTAAGCGTTTACCCGTACTCGCTACCCACAAAGCACCTTGGGGGTTTAGAGGAGCTACTCTCAAATATTTGGTTAGAGCTTGCACTGGACATAGATTATGGTGCACCTTTCCCCTCTTTAACGCCGGCACAGTGAACTCAGAAAACACGTGTGCACTGTGCTCATTCTTGGCTACAAATCCCGGGGAAGGTGCAATGTGAATACATTCATTAAGTCTACCAAACCTAAGGCAATTAGGTGTGTTGCTCATCGCCGCCAGCTCAGACACTCTGTTCCCGGTGGCCAAAGCCAAACGGAATACAGCCTTTTTTAAGAGTAATGCAAAATCTGCAGTATTTTGGTACAGACGAGAGTGAAGTAAAGACAATGCCTTGTCCAGAGACCAAGTAGGCATGAGCTGACGGGGAGGTGGGCGGAGTTTAAAACATGCTCTCATAAAACCTGTTTCCTCCGCTACCGGTATGAAGAGACCTGTAAGGTCGAAAAAGGGCACTCTAATCGCAGTTAAGTGATTTTTTAACGTTAACACAGATAAACGTTTCTGCTGAAACAGATAATTCAAATAATTAAAAACTAATGCCACTGAGGGCACAGTCTGTTCTGTTCTAATGATCCAAGAAGTAAAGGCTTGCCAATGTGATTGATAATGTCGTTTCGTAGCCTGAGTATATTGATTGATTAATTTATTGGTCACATCTCTACCATATGGTGCTAGCCACTTGGCCTCTTGAATGTCCATAATGCAAAAGTCAGCGAGGTCGCTAGGTTGCCAATCGTGTCTAAGTGGAAATACTTGACCGGGAGCGACACCGGGTGCGAGCACCACGTCTTCAATTGCTGGTACCATAACTGTGCCGGCCACAGGGGCGCGATTAGCGAGACTAAGCCTCGATAATCTCGTAGTTTGTTCACTACGTGGCACATTAGTGATGCGTCTGGCGGCAGAAATAGATAGATGGAGCTCCATCTGTTCCAGTCTGTCACTAGGGCGTCTGGCCCCCCTGCCGGCGTTTTCTTCCGGCGGGTGAGGTATAGAGGGAGTTTGTGAGTCTCCTCGGACGCAAACAGATCCACTTGTGGATGGTAGAGCTCTGCAATCATTAGGTTGAAAATGGGTTGCTTGAGCTCCCATTCTACTGTCGTGCTCTGTCTCCGGGACAGAGCGTCTGCCCAGACGTTTGCTACGCCTGGGAGATAAGATGCGTGAAGATAAATGTCTAGCTTGTTGGCTAGAGTAAAAATCTCTTCCGGAACGTTTAGCAACTTCCGTGATCTCGTTGACCCCTGTTTCTGAATACAGTGAACTGCATTCAGATTGTCCATTCTGAAGGCCACCGACTTGCCCCGTAAAGTAGAGCCGTGAGCCTGAAGGAAATACAAGGGGACTAGTAATTCTTTGACATTGATGTGGGAGATTTCTAAGTGGGACCAAAGCCCCTGACCCAGGTGCCCCTGGTTTGACTGAAATCCCCAACCTATTGTGCCTGACGCATCCGTGTCTACCCATACCGTTGACGGAGGAGAGGTCCATGACATTACTGAGTGCAACATTTCCCTCTTCGCCCAGACCGCTAGTAAGGTGTGGATTAATTTTGGGATGGGCCATAATTTTCCCGCCGGTAAGAGTGGGAAATATTTGTTGCCCTCCAATATTAAACGTTTTACTTTCAACCGGCCCAACATTACAGTTAGTTGAATCCAGTTGAGAGAGCCGACCAGAGACTCCCAGATCCTCCGTGTCGTAGTCAGACTGTGAAGAAACATGAACAGTTTTCTGCGAAACCTGTTTCGATTGTCCACACTCTGACTCAGAGTGAGAGTAGCTGTGTCCCAAACCAGCCCTATCCACTGAACTACTCGTGAGGGAACAAGGTTTGACTTTACCAGATTTACCTTGAACCCTAGAGTTTTGACATGATTTAAAATTATGTTGACATGTTTGATGCATAATTGCTCTGTCTCTGCCACCACCAGCCAGTCGTCTAGGTACCACAAAACTCTGATTCCTTGCTTTAACAACGGCATCAGGGCTTGCCGGACTAATTTCGTGAATAATCGAGGTGCCAGGTTCAAACCGAATGGCATCCTCTGAAAAACAAAATTTTGATGCCTGATCTGTAAGGCCAGAAACCTTTGAAATCTTTTGTTTACCGATACGTGCCAATAAGCGTCTGTCAGGTCTAGGGAACACATCCAACCTCCCGGCGGAAGTGTTAGCCTGATTTGGTGTACTGTTAACATTCGGAAAGACTCGTTGTGAATGTGAAGGTTCAGATAAGACAGGTCTATGACCGGTCTCATCTGAACACTGTCCCTTTTGGGAACCAAAAATAGCTTGGACATGAATACTGGGTAATTTGGGGGGACCGGGATGATGACATTCTTGGCAATCATCTCCTGGACCAGTGACTCCACCTATAAAGAAACTAGATTCGCCGTTGTCGGCTGACGTAAGCGAGGTCGCCGGAGCCACCGCCAAGTGATGCCTTTGCGTACCCAAGTCTTTAACGGCCATGCTTGGTGACACGTTCGGAACGACCCAGTTAGCAGACAAGGATTCGCCGGCTGTACTACCCTCGGATCCACCGGCCTTAAGACTGGCACCGGGAGTGAGAGAGACTTTAGTTTTTTTATGGTGGTGGAGTTGGTGGTGGTGGACGCTTCGCCGGCTGGCCGGCGTTGGCAGCAGACGGGCCCTGTCCCGGCTTATTATAGCCGCATCCTCTCTGACCTGAAAACCTACCCTGTCTATGCCTGTACTGACCTCGAGGGGAGGAGGACTTAGGTGGAAGAAAGGGCTTAGATCCCCCGGGCTGAGCCTTAGCGACTGGCCTGGGTTTGGGGAAGTTAAAGGCAGGTTTCTTAGAAGGGGTGGGACTATGTTTAAAGGCCTGAGCCATATTAAAAAACTGTTCGCCACACTTCAGGGGACATTAAAGAGGGAGTGAGCACTGGTGACATGACCACCTGATTCGCAATGCGATCAGGCAGCTTTCGGACCAAGGACATTCTGAGATCTTGTCTCGCTCGTACCGCCTCAAGCAAGGCGGTGCGTATGTCACCCAATGATTGGATTGACGACTGAAGAAGCAGTCGCCGGGACAGTTCAACCGATCGTCTGGCATCCGCGTCTGCGATTGCCTGAGTGGACCGGAGCAATGACTTTGCTACCTGTTGTGACACTATGTATTGAGAGAACAGGCGAAAAGCTTTCCCCCGTAGCCTAAATTCCCGGTCTAGGTGAGTTGGGGTAGGGGTAGTGAAAGGGTCTTTTAGTTCACAAAGATTAATTTTAGGGGCAGCTAAGAAAGCAAACAAAGCTGAAGGGACTCCGCCAGCAGAACACACTGGCATGGAGAACCAAGAATGAGTATCTTGAGGGATCTGGTGGGAAGTTTTGGAAGTAAATGTGGTCGCAAAGTTTTGAGCCTCTGTCTCCCATTCCACCCAAGGTCCTGGACCCAACTGCCCCACCTTCAAGACTAGATTAGCTGCTGCGTCTGTGACGGTTTGCAAATCGAGTTCTGGAGTGAGAGCTGACAGTGTCTTAATGTCATTAAACCCATCATGCTTAGACCAGTCAGAAAACAATTTTGAAGCTGAGGCAGAGGGTAAAGCAGGCTTAGCAGTATAAACAAAATAGTCCTGGTGATAATAACTAGGTATAGCCTTGATATTGACATCTAGTACGTTCCCCAAAGTATCCAAGGCCCTTAATTTGTTAGATTTATTGCCCTGGATGACCCACTCATGTGGCACTGGGAGTTCCCCTGACAAGGTAGGTTGGGCGAGCTCTGGTTTAGTGGGGGTCAAAAGGACCCATGACTCGTCTGGTCCGTAAAGCAAGGGCATAGCTACCTTTCTGAGAGGCGCTCTGTCTAAAGGGGGCGGATTGACATCCGTTATAACCCTTACATTCGAAGTGGTCAATGCCGCCGTACCAGGCCTAGTAACCACCGATGGTGACATAGAGGGAGGGTGAGGGATCTGAGTCAAAGCAATAGAAGTCATCAGAGGCCGTACCGTAGAGCTTGTCGTGGGAGCTCCCAAGTCCACTGTGGGAGTTTCCTGCTGTTGGCCAATTTTTTTAGATAAAGCATTAACTAGTAGCCCATCAATTTCCTGTGCAGTGACAAATTGATTTGATGATGTACTCACTGGTGAATAATTAAGATCTTGTGCGGCGTCTAAGCCTGAACCTGACTCTTGCACTTCCATATCCGAGATAATTGAAACCTCGTCTTTATCATCCTGTTCCTCCTGAGAAGATTCCGCCGAAGCTGGGGGACCATCTTGTTGCCAAGATAAGTCAGGAATAGAGGATGGGATCGCCGCGTCCCGGTGGACGTCAGCCACTGTGTGAATAGTTTGAGCCGGAAGTGGGTGGTCAGGCACCGGTCGAGAATATCGCCAAACACCTAGGCCTTGGCCTACACTCCCTTGGGAGTCCGAAACACTCAACCACTGAGCCCCCTGAACTCTCCAAATCCAGGGTTAAAATGTTAATGGATAAATCATCTTTAAGTACAGGCACTACACTGGACCCCTGAGACCGAACACTAGTTCTGTCTGGGGTAGAGGTACGACGAGAAGTACTAGAAACTGGCGAATGTCAGGAGGCCTTTTTATCATGGGAATCCTTTTTTGAAGATCTATGGCTGCGGTGTGACCGTGAACTACTCTTCGATTTGGAGGATTTATCGCCGTGACCACTGGTGGAACTTTCCGTCTTACTCTCCTTACTCGAAGGTGAAGAGGCAAGACTGGGTGGCTGGTGTCTGAGAGGTGACCTAGACCGAGATCTCTCCCGAGACGAGGAGGCTGCCACCAGGGGTGTAGGCTCACGCTGACGTTTCGAAGTAGCAGGGGCAGGAAATGACACAGAACCCTGTCCAGTCTCTGCCGGCTTACGAATAGTTACTCGAGAGGAACGTTTAGGGGGAGGGTGCTCAAGAAGAAGCCTATCCCAAAGAGGGACGTTATCACATTGAAGTGACTTATGAGCCACAATCGTAGTATAAGCTGTCATTTGTTGCCTAACTTCTCGTAAGGCGACCGCCGCGGTCTTATCATTATCTTGGAGTACTTTGACACATAGTTGGGAGCAAAAGGAACAGTTGCGCATCACCCAGAGACACCTTGAACGGTCTAGACATTTAACACACTTGATACAAAGAGTGTGCGCAAAAAGAGGGATACCGGCACAGGTTGGAGTAATGCATAAAGCAAAAACTGGGGCAAAGGTAGCCATGACAGAGACTGGTGGGAAAACTACTGCAGGTTCTGTATTGGTCCGCCGGAGCCCAGCCCTGGAAAAAAAGAAAATTTCCAGGAATTAATGCTCATAAGGTTAACCCAACATGTTCGCACACAAGTGTTAATAACCCGCCGGATAACGAGACGTAATGTCACAACGATCACAGCTCATTACGCGGCGGGGTTCTATAAAGACTTCCGAATATCTAGACATGTCTTAAGAAAGTTAAGAATACCCTCTGACATAATATAAAAGACCAGTATGGCATTTATAAACATAGTCTTTCTGGTGGTGACTGTCTCAAAATTCAATTTTGGAAAACAACCCCCCACAAAGACGCCGGCCCCCGAGTTATCTAGCAGATTAACACCGGGCAGGCTGATACGAGATCTGAATTCTAACGAATTGTCACATAGATCGCCGTATGTTGAAGGCGGCGATACAATAATGTATCTCTTAATTAATTGGTTAACTTAACTGGAATTGTTAATTCCGTATGTTCTCCTCCCAGGAGCACCCGCCGGGTGTGAAAAACGATGTTAACCCTAATTGAGCCTTCGATCGCCGTATGTGTGAGAGCGGCGATACATATAGTATCACTAAAATGGACCGGTTAACTAAACTGAATTACCAATTCGTTCATCCCACCCTACCAAGGTGCACCCGCCGGGTGAGATCTGATGTTTTTAAAACGTTAACCCCATAAGTTCCTATCCCCACGTCTTTGTAAAAGATCGCCGGGGAGGAAAGCCCACAACAACAGCTAGGTTTCTTCCTTTGGTTTGTAAAACCGGGTAGAAAAACAACATAACATATGTCCGCATGAACAAAGTTAGATGGGTACAGCCATTCCGCCGGGAATCATAGGGAGTCTGAAACAGGCACCACCACAGAGACGCAGTCCTGGGGAGCCACAGACACCTACTCGCCGGGGACACAAGCCTGTTTTTTGAAACCACGCGTGTCCAAAACACGGCTCTCGGCCGGGGTTTTCAAGGTGTAACCGAGAAAAACCCGCCGGAAGTAACCCACCACGTTCAGAAACCATCTGAACGCACATAGGACCCGAGAGATAGCCAAAGCACAACTAACCTAGGGCCCACAAATATAATCCGTGGAATTAGCCAATACACAACTAATCCAGGAAACATACATAGTCCGCGGAATTAGCCAATACACAACTAAACCAGGATACACATGACACAGTAAGACATATTAATAAAATAAATCAATAACACTTGTACATGTGGCAAAGCTACGAGCGGCTGGCTAGGCCTAGGCAGACGGCACACAAAATGTTGAAATATAAACAAAAGCACTGGAAATATCACAACAGGAACCACCGCCAACACACCACTGTAGCAATACTTCCGGCAAGGGAAGACTGACTCGGGACCCAGAAAAAACTTCACTAAGTGAAGAAAAATACGCTGGGAACGTCAGCAAAGCAACACTACCTCATCAGAAAGATAAAAGGCAGCAAAAATAACGCGTAATGAAAGCCCCCTGCATCACAAGCTAACTAACTGTGAAAAAGTACACATGTCCACAACAGGACCACGAGGGTACATCCGAAATAGATGCCCCAAACACACGACCCAAAATACACTGCACTGCGGGCAACCAGCCCAGGACACTCCTGCTACGCATATCCTAACCTTACTAGATACATCCCGGAGTAAACAAATGAGAAAAAACTCACTAGGGACGCAGCAAATGCGGAACCAGCGGAGCGTGGGGAGACACGTCCGGGCGGGGCGAGCGCAGAGCAGAGAAGGAAGAATGACGCCTGAATCAGCGTCTGGTCAAAGATCCACACAAGTACATCCACGATATGATGGAAAGCTTATTGGATAGTTATTCTTATTTTCTTTTTGTTTTTATTTTTTACGAAGTTTTTTCGTAGTGAGAACCCAATTCATAATGACTGAAGCCATGAGTGAGGTCGCGTGCGCTCATGATGAAGGCTCCTCAGATTTTAAATGCTCTGCGCGGAAGATTCAAACTACGGCGGATTAGTGTTTGAAGAGGATGCCTTATGTAATAGGCATGTTCGTCAATGATGGAGGGGCCACTAATAAATTAAGCTCTGTACACCAAATTATCATTCAATGATTATGACTGAATTAACTAATAAATGTACCTCATCCTAACCTAAAACACATCTCATAACACTTTTTGTCAACTAAATCTGGCTCGCCTAGTGTCCCTGCTCAATTCTCTAAACCGAACCCTGTGGCTATATGCACAAGGGGGCCCTTTAGAAGGGTGGAGAGGAGAAGAGTAAGGGAGACAAAAACTCTGACAGGAATAGGGAAACCTGAAGTAGCCAAGGGACCTCCGACACTTGTGTAGACGGTGAGGAAGGCAACCTAAGGCCATAGGCTTACAACTCCAGGTTTCTAGGAAGGTAGAAAGCCAATATGACATCAAAATGACTAGGATAAAAATCAAACTCAAGGAACCTGAAAAAGCTCAGCCAAAAGAGAGATTTCTCAATGCTGTTGCTTCTGCTGATGTACTAATATGTGCAGTAAAGAAAATCAATGACTTCCTAATAGTTAATACTCAAAGCGACAATGACTCTGACAAACTCCTCACAAGCCCCACAGTTGAAACTCTCGAGAAAGAAGGCTTCACCCCAATCCTCCCCCCCAACATCAGATCAAAAAGGAGTATAATATGCTCAAAGGTGGACCCATTAATACTGGAATACTCACCTTAACAAATACAGGAGGAAATAGAAGGAAAGAACGGATTTGCCAAAATAAATCAGGTTTTCAAATTCGGAACTCACTTTGTGAAGGTTGAATTCTTAGATTTGTCCATGGCAAAAAAGGCCTTAGAAGGCCTGAGGCTATTCAACCTATGCATTCCTAAATGGAATATAGAGGCTGATGAATATATCCCGATCATCACATGCATAAGGTGCTATGCCATAGAAAAACATGTCATTTCACAATGCCCCAAAGATGAACACTACCTAATCTGCTCGGAATGTGGGACCCAGGGTCATAACTGGAAGAATTGCGAAAACTCTAACAACAACAAAACATGCATCAATTGCACAGGCAACCATAGCACTCTTGCCATGAAATGTGACAAGAGGAAAGAAATAGTAAAGGAAAAAAGGAAAAAAAAACAAAGAAGCAAAATCCCAAACATATGCCAATGTCTCAGCAACCAACACCAACACCAACAATCACTCCCCCCAGAACCCCCCTCCCCCACCCCAAAACCCAATCAACAGTTCGCTTTACATAACCGCTCTCTTTGAAGCACACACAAACAATGCAGCAAATATTAGAGACTTTTCAACAACCTTCCCGCAATGTATCACCAACAACAACCTTCCCACATACAAACCTTGCCAGTACTCCAAAGAGGATTCAGCAAAAATACTGAAACTATTCAATAACCTAAACCCCACCCACAACCAGATCCAAGGAAACCAAAATGAAGACACACATACAGAAGAAACCCAACTAGAACACAATCAAACTCCCCCAAACACAACTGAAACAACAGCAATCTCAGATGATGGGAACGACACGGATATAACAGACGAGACAGAAGAATCAGCAGCATTTTCCCAAGCCCTAGAAGAAAAAGAAACTATACCCCTGGACCCCCTCACATTCATGTTCGACAATGAGAGCCACTTAAATTACTATAACCCCCTCACCTATAGTAGTAGTAAACTTGAGGAAATCAGAGACAACATCCTCAACAATAAAATCAAAGCCAGCACTAATGAAAACCCTCTAGAACCTAGAACAGCAGTAAAGTTATTTAGAGAATATATCAATCACGGAAAAAATAACGATATATCTCTGAAAACCAAAGACAAAACAAAGAAACAAAATAACCAAACAGCTCCCCACTCACACCACACTCTCAGAAACAGAAACACAATGAAACAAAATTACTCATAAAATATTACAACATAATGTACTAAACTGGAGCGGTCGAACTTTCTCACTAAGCAACACATACTCATAAACCCACATATAATACTAATTAACAGCCATGGCATACCAGAAAATGAATCATTAAAAATAACAGGATACAGAACACACAAGAAAACAACAACAACAGACACGTAGACGGAACAGCCATAGCAATAAAAAACAACATCACACATAAACTCTATGATGATTTCATATCAGACCTACTTGCAGTAGAAATACAAACGGATACAGGCCCAATAATAATAGCTACAGTATACTTACCCTCCAGCAGACCATATCTACCCACACCCGACTTTTATAGACTCTTCAGACACAATATTCCTGTGTACTTAATAGGGGACCTGAATGCAAAACACCAGACTATAAACACTACAACACAAAACATTGTTGGAAGACAATTAGGACGACTCATAGTAGACGGACTAATAAGACACATAGGCCCTTACTTCCCGACTTATTACAGTCTCAACTCAGCCACAACACCCGACATAGCATTAACTAACAACAAAGCCTATCACAATATACACCTAATCCCCGGACCCATCACCACAAGTGACCATATCCCAATAATAGCCACAATATCTACACAACCCATACTTATACCATCCCCACCAAGACTAAAATTCCAAGCCGCCAACTGGGATCAATTCAAAACAGATATAGACACACAAATGTCAGAAATAAACAATCTAACTGAAGGTAACACACAAGACATAGAAACCACACTAGAAAAATGGTACGACATTATTTTAAACAACACAAGAAAACACATACCCACCATACAACACATATAAATAGATAACTTAAAATTAAGCCAACAAGCAAAAGAAATTATAGTACAACACAACAGATTAAGACAGCATGCAACAACACATGGCTGGGACTATAATCATTACAGACTATATAAACAACTACAACACAGACTCAGAATAATACTAAATGAAGACAACACAGAAGCATGGACAAACAAATTAATAGAAACTTCAAACACATATAAAGACCCAGAAGTATTCTGGAGAAAAATCAAGCTCATGCAAGGAAAGGACACAAACGAACCCACATACACATTCGACGCACAAGGCAACAAAATACACAGCACACAAGAGCAAGCCAACATACACAAACAACACTGGGAAAATATTCTTAACGATAATGACCCAGACCTACCCAGACACGATCACATAAGAAACTTTTTGCAAGAAAACAGAAACAGGTTAACACCTCACCAGAACATAGACATAAACAGACTAAACAATGACACTCCCCTAATAAGGAAAATAACAACAGAAGAAGTACACACAAAAATAAAGAAGCTAAAGAAAACAAGCCCAGGAAAAAGCGATATAAACAAAACAATCATCACAAATCTCCCTGACTCTGCAGTAACTAAATTAACAAACATATTAAATGCCTCACTCTGTACAGGACACTTCCCAAATAAATTTAAAGAAGCCACCATCAGACTGATTCCTAAACCCAATAAAAACCCACATTACACCGAGAATCAAAGACCAATATCATTATTAGAAGTGCCAGGAAAGATATATGAAAGAATAATAAACGAAAGATTAAGACTATTCCTAAACACAAAAAACGTATACAACACAACACAATACGGGTTCAGGGAAGGGAGAGGAACAAGGGAGGCACTAGCTCTGACAACAGAAATAATAGCCAAAAACAAAGCCAACAAAGGACAATGCCACATAGTCCTGAGGGATATATCCAAGGCCTTTGATAAGGTATGGCATTCAGGACTGAAATATAAACTACTCAATATAGGCTTACCCCCACTCACAGAAACACTGTTATGCAATTTCCTGGATAACAGAACAGCAAAAATAAAAATAAAGACAGTCTTGAGTAACAACATCACAATAAGCTGCGGTGTCCCACAAGGATCAATCCTCTCCCCAAGCCTATTCACAATATACACACATGATATACCATCATCACAAACAGGCACAAACATCACATATGCAGACGACATCACACAAATCATTGGTTATGAAGGCCCCTCAAAGGGAATCATAGCCAGAAAAACAGGAAGAGAAGCAGAAACAATCAATACATTTGAAGAAGAATGGAAAATAAAAACCAACATAAACAAATTCACAATACTACAACTAGGAGCAAAAAACAAAACACCTATATATGTGAATAACAACAGAATCGAAGATGCACAGAAAGGAAAAATACTCGGGCTACACATAACTACTCAAGGCTATATTCAAAACATCACAGAAAGAAAAGGCCTAGCCATAGCAGCTCTGGGCAAACTATTCAGATTCAGAGATATGAACACACAAATAAAAACTCACCTTGTAAAAGCTTATGTAATCCCAATATTAGAATACCCCCTATTCCCACACACACCATGATCAAAAACCAAATCACACGCTTACAAAAAATACAAAACAAAGCCCTAAGATTCGCCACAAACCAAAGATACCCCTATACAATGACGACACAACAAATACACGAATACACAAACACACTACCATTAAATGTCAGACATCATAGACAAGCAACACAAATATGGCATAAACTAGAACTATCACAAGACCCAACTCCAGAGAAAATTAAGGAAAATTATGCACAACAACCAAATTGAATATTCAACAACTGGTTTAAAAGCAGTCTAAATAAAATAAACACAGAAGAAGAACCACAGCCAATTTATTAAAAAAAAAAAAAAAAAAAAAAAATATATATATATATATATATATATATATATATATATATATATATATATATATATAATAATAATAACACCTTAGTTCCTTAGCTAGCTGCCAAACAGCGAACATAAATAAAATACACCACTTGCCCCAACACAAAAACATACGTTTCAAACACACAACATAGCAAGGTGGTCTGCCCACCAACTGTTACTCTCCTACTTTCCTTCAAACTTTCCTCCTTTTCTCTTCCCTCTCCCCCCCTCTCCTTTCCCCCCCTTAGACCCGCCTAGGGTAAAAAAAAAAATAATAAACAAAAAAAATAAAATCAGTCTCATTATTTTGGAGTTGGGAAGGTGAACTTGCAGCTGGAGGAAGACGGGGTGAAGTATTATAATGGGATTGTGACTGTCAGTCAGATTATATAAGTGTGTGTTAAGTGTGTTCGGTGTAAACAATTACGTTATGTTGGTTAGTGAGATATGTGATTGGGAATTAACGTTAACGCTACTATTATGTACTTAACTATTTTAGTTGACTGACTTGTGGACTAAACCAACTCTTCAAGTAATTGGGTTATGATAAAAGTAATACTATTGTTCTATATTAATACTTACGAGTTCTTTCATTTTCTTTTAATTACGCTTACATTGCTTAACGTTGCTTAGTACGGTGATACGATTGTCTCGTATTAGTAATATCGCCTTAGACTAACATGGCTGTTTTAATGTTACTTCTAGTGATTTCCTAAGCTGAAGAAAATTCTTTTAGCTTCAAAATATTATTTTTGCTTTTCATATTATTTGAGTGAGACCTGAATCGAATCTATGAAGCGATCCTGTAACTTAATTTACTCATAATCAAATCTTAATGTTACGTGGTTAAGAAACACATTTAACTAATTAGTAAATATATATCTAACTTTTTATGTGACTTTGATATTAATCCTGATGATAATAATATACTATTAACGTAAGACACGACCCAAGAATAATAACTACATTAAATATAAATAAAAGGACATATAAGAAAACTAGCTATTCATTTCAAAAAGGGTAAGAGACAGAAATATTCTTACCTTAATATTTATCTTTCAAGACTTGATATATATAATTAATAGTCTCCTTCTTTAGATATAACTTATTCGGTTCATAACCATAGCCTACTAAGCTTCGGTTAAATAATAATTCTTTATAAATACTACATGACTTTAATTAGTTTCAGTATTTTTCCATAATTAAAGAGTATCAGTCAATAAAGGATACCAAGTCCTAAGATCCAAAAGGAAAGGAAGCAACAACAGGAAATAATTTTATTAGATTTCTCTTTCGTTTGGCCTTCAGCTGACTGATACCTTAATATATACCTCTGTGCTATCTAGATTCATCAAATTAACTACTTTAGGATCAAGATACGTAACAGAAGATTGGCGACCTTGCCAGGATTCGTTTCATACAGTTTCACTCAGTTTCATTACCGTTTCACTACTTAAAAATCAAATATTAATCATGCCGGATCTAATTAGTGACGAAGATGCTCGAGTTTTCATAGAGTCAGAACCCACAGCCCCTGATATTGACAGTCTGTCAAAATCCGAACTGAAAGTGCTTGCCTCGCATCTCCAGTTAACTGTCTCAAACATGTCCAAAGTAGAGGTGGCTCAGACCATAAAAACCCACCTGTTCCCTGTAGAAGGCGGGGAGGGTGACGGAGCAGTTAGTGGGATCTCGAGTAAACCTAGCCAACTTGATGAACAATTGCCACCTGGTTTTACCGTTGATCAATTATTCGAACTAGATCAAAGCAGAGCAAAGACCGAACAAGCCAGAGCAAATATAGAACTAGCCAGAATAAAGACCGAACATTATGACATTATGAGGATTATGACAATCTCAAAGAAGCTATCCTAAAAACCTATCAATTACAGCCTGAGGCTTACAGGCAATCTTTCCGTAAAAATCAGAAGAAAGTAGAAGAAACCCATAAGGTATTTGCCAGGACCATGACTAAAACTTTCAATCATTGGGTCAAGAGTAAGAAAGTCACAAGCTACAACGATCTGAAGGAGTTGGTCCTGTTAGAAAATTTCCTATGGAAAATTGATTCTTCTGTAGCCTATCATTTAAGGGGGAGAAAGGTAGATTGTCTTGCCGACGCCGCTCACATGGCTGACACATACGTGCTCAACAACATATTTCGTGGAAAGAAGCCCTACGATAATTCTAGTTCTAATTTTAAGTATCCCAATCACAAATCTGACAGACCCAGTCACAAGCCTGTAACGTCTTCCCCAGCTAGCCAAAATAGAATCGTTCCCCCAACTAAAAATGCGACTCAGGGCAATGGTAACAGAGGTGGGGCCCAAAGTAATAGTAATGCTCAAAGAGGGAACGTTCCTGTATCCCCTAAAGTATGTACTTTTTGTGGCAAGAGAGGCCACCTAGCTTATCAGTGCTGGGCCAAGGAGAAAACCGAGAGATCGGGGCAGACAGTTGCCGCCGTATCTCAAACTCCATATGTGCCTTTAATGCAGGACTCCCGACAGAAGGAGTACCTAGCACCAAAAGTTCCTTTAATGCAGGACTCCCGACAGAAGGAGTACCTAGCACCAAAAGTTCCTTTAATACAGGACTCCCGACAGAAGGAGTACCTAGCAGCTAATGTAAATCATCTAGACAGGGGTGTAGTAGCATGCGTGGTGCAACCCACTAGGGTTAAGCCAATAATAATTTCACCATCAGTGCAGGACAGTTACCGTCCCTTTATTTCATCTGGCAACGTGAGATTAAATGGTTGTATGCATGAGGTAAACATTCTGAGAGACACAGGTTCTACTAGCACCCTCATGGTGAATCCTTACATTGAGTGCCCACTTGGCGAACCAGTTGTAATGAGAGGTGGTGGAGGCCAATTTTATGCATACTTGGTAAAAGGCGAAATTGAATGTGAGTTACTACAGGGTGAGGCCACGATAGCTTTGTGTAGGTCCCAAGATATCCCTGTGCCTGGGGTAACACTCCTTTTGGGGAATGATGTAGCAGGTGAGAAGGTCCGACCAGACCCCATTTTGTCACTTTCCCCTGTTAACGAGCCACTAACCGGTGAGCTCGAAAAGGAGATGCCAACAGTTTTCCCTGTGTGTGCTGTCACACGTTCAATGCCTCAAGTAGCAGTTCCCTCAGACAGAAATGTACCGAATGTAAGAGTTGATGAAAGGGATGATGAGAGTGTGAATGATGCTCCAACTGTGCCTGATGATGTGACTGAGGTGGATTTATCTGACACCTTTATGGCTCATCTTGACCCTAACGATGACCATGAAACCCCTCCAAATTGTCCTAGTGGCCTGGTAGAGCTACAGAGAGATGATAGAGAATGCAAGGAGTTAGCTGCCAGGGCCGTGAGTGAAGAGTAATGTGAGAAGGAGGGTGGTGAATGTTTCTGCCTCAAAGGAGGAGTATTGTGGCGTAGATGGAGACAGCCACACAGACCAATCGATGACGGGGCCTGCGACGTCCATCAAGTAGTAGTCCCCAAACCTTGTCGTAGAGATATATTGGAAATGGCACATTGTATACCATTGGCAGGACACCTAGGTGTGAGAAAAACTCTAGACAGAATCAGAGCCCACTTTCACTGGCCAGGAATGCGTGCAGATGTAGTGGAGTTTTGTAGAGTGTGTCACACTTGCCAGATGACAGGAAAACCCAATCAGAAGGTGCCTGTACATCCTCTGGTGCCCTTGCCCGTCTTCTAGAATCCTTTTACTCGGGTGGTAGTGGACATTGTAGGCCCATTGCCTAAGACTTCCCAAGGTAACAATTATTTATTAACTATTATGGACATGGCAACTCGCTACCCAGAGGCTATACCCTTAAGGACTACCTCTGCTCCAACTGTCATCAAGGAACTGCTCAAATTCTTCACCAGAATGGGTTTCCCCCATGAGGTGCAAAGTGATCAAGGAACTAATTTTACCTCTAACATTTTTCAGCAGTCCCTGAAGGAGTTGGGTATCGAGCATAAGTCTAGCACCTACCACCCAGAGAGTCAAGGGGTTCTCGAACGATATCATCAGACATTAAAAGGAATGTTGCGTAAATATTGTACAGAGACCGGAGTTGAGTGGGATAAGGGGGTACCTTTTCTTGTATTTGCTACTCGTGAGGTTCCAACTGAATCCCTGGGTTTTTCCCCTAATGAGCTAGTTTTCGGTCACCAGGTAAGAGGTCCTTTGCAACTATTGCAGGATAGCCTAGTTGGCCAGGAGGGGAACCAAAACCTCCTCAAGTATGTTTCAGATTTCAAAACCCGGCTGAGATCCTCATGTGAGTTTGCCGCTCAAAACTTGACAGTGGCTAAAAGCTCCATGAAGAACTGGTATGACAGAAAAGCCCGTGAGAGGGAGTTTCAGCCCGGTGATGAGGTTTTGGTCCTGCTCCCCCTTTTTGGCCAACCTTTATCTGCCAAGTTCAGGGGCCCATATAAGATCATTCAGAGGGTGAGCATCATCGATTATCTAGTAATTACCCCAGACAGGAGAAAGCCTACGCAAGTATTCCATATAAATATGTTGAAACCCTACCATAGGTCCCCTGATTCCTCTCCTCCAGATTCTCCCACTGTGGCAGTGAATGTCGGGACCTGTGGACAGCCTGGTGCGGACGAAGTCTTCAGTTCTCTTACTGACCCGCAACAGACTGTTCCAGAGCCTTTTTTTTTTTTTTTTTTTTTTCTATGTGATTGAGGGAGGCAAAAGGCATTACTGCCTATAGCGAGTGCCTCTCCCATAGTTGAAAGAGTGACAGGGCCAAAATCAAGGGACGTTCGAGCCAAAATGCCTGGACACACGGAGTTTGAAGCAATTTAAGTCATAGGAAGAGGGAAAGACTGATTCTGGGAGAGAGTTCCAGAGCTCAGCTGTTGAGTAGAAGAAAGTTTGAGAGTAACGTTTCACTCATGGGTTGGAGAGTTGCACAGAGTAGGGGTGGGATTGAGTTGCAAGACGGGTACCACGTGCCCTACGTAAAGGAGGTGGTATGCACTGGGATAGCTCTGAGGAACACTGATTATTATAGTAGCGATAGAATAGCGAGAGAGATGCAACATTGCGGCGGAGAGAGAGAGATTGCAGAGAGTTGGTGAGTGGACGGGAGTTAATGATACGAAAGGCCTTCCTTTCAACTTTGTCTAGGAGAGCGGTGTGAGAGGAACCTCCCCACACATGTGAACAATACTCAATACAAGGGCGCACTATGCCCCTGTACAGAGCAAGAAGCTGTGCTGGGGAAAAGAACCCCCTAAGGCGGTTGAGCACACCCAGCTTCTGGGAGGCTGCCTTAGCAAGACTGGTAATATGGTCCTTCCAAATGAGAGCAGAAGAAAAAGAGACACCAAGAATATTGAGAGAAGATGAAGGGTTGATTTTTGTATTGTTGAAGAATAAGGGATAGTCCGCTGGATACCTGAAGGTATCCATGCAGATTTTGACTTGTCGTGTAGCCTATCCAACTTTCAGTATAACTCAGTAGCTTGGGGGGAATTACCATCTAAACTATGTCATCTTCCCTCTGATCAAACGAACCAACTAATCTCTGTTTTATCTCAGTCTCCCAGTGTGTTCCGTGATACTCCAGGGCTCACTTCTTTGGCCGTGCACGACATCGACGTAGGGGATGCAACTCCCATTAAACTATCTCCCTACCGTATCTCACCACAACGCAGGAGTATACTGCAGGTCGAGCTTGACTTTATGTTATCAAACGAGCTGATCACAAGGGCCTTAAGCCAGTGGAGTAGTCCGGTCATACTTGTGCCAAAGCCAGACGGGAGCCATAGGTTATGTTTGGACTATAGGCAAGTTAATGCTGTCACAAAGAACGATACCTACCCACTGCCACGGATCAAAGATTACATTTACCGGGTTGGCCTCATACAGCAGTGAGATAAACTTAATGAGAGGATTTTGGGAATTAGCTCTCCCTTGTAGCGAGGTAAATATCATGCTTTAGTAGTGCGCTTTCAAGCCTTCAGCTGTGAGATGCCTTGCAGTTCGAATAACGCTCCAGCTACGTTCCGGCTATGTTCTGATGTGGTACCTGGAGACGTTGCCTACTTTGGGTGATATCCTTATTATATCCTCATTATAATCTTGCTGTTGCCAATCTGGTGGTGATTCAATTTATGCCTTATGTTTAATATTATGTACTATACTCCTTAAACTCTTTTCTAGGGGGGAGGTCTGACATACGGAGCCCTGTATGTTTATTTAAGAGTTAGAATTAAGAGTTGAAGGAGTGCCAAACTACCCAGGCGGCGAAGCAGATCAGCGACCGAACCAGCGAGGGGGAAACCAGCTCGTCCGCATACCAGCAAACAAGCCTTCACACCTGCGTGCGTCATAGGGGACCCTGCAAACTACTTCGATGACCCGACGCTATGACGATGATCGACGGCAGGAGACTCCATTGGACCACACACCTGCTACGCAACTCGAGGAGCTGTGATTGGGGCGCGCACTATCCCCCGCCTCCTGATTCGTTCCTACACCATCATTGTTTAGTATATAAAACCCGAGTAGTGGGCATTCAAATCAGTCTCATTTGGAGTTGGGAAGGTGAACTTGCAGCTGGAGGAAGACGGGGTGAAGTATTATAATGGGATTGTGACTGTCAGTCAGATTATATAAGTGTGTGTTAAGTGTGTTCGGTGTAAACACTTACGTTATGTTGGTTAGTGAGATATGTGATTGGGAATTAACGTTAACTATTATGTACTATTATGTTTTAGTTTAGTTGACTTGTGGACTAAAGCAACTCTTCAAGTAATTGGGTTATGATAAAAGTAATACTATTGTTCTATATTAAGACTTACGAGTTCTTTCATTTTCTTTTAATTAAGCTTACATTGCTTAACGGTGCTTAGTACGGTGATACGATTGTCTCGTATTAGTAATATCGCCTTAGACTAACATGGCTGTTTTAATGTTACTTCTAGTGATTTCCTAAGCTGAAGAAAATTCTTTTGGCTTCACAATATTATTGTTGCTTTTCATATTACTTGAGTGAGACCTGAATCGAATCTATTAAGCGATCCTGTAACTTAATTTAATCATAATCACACCTCAATGTTACGTGGTTAAGAAATACATTTAACTAATTATTAAATATATATCTAACTTTTTATGTGACTTTGATATTAATCCTGATGATAATAATAATATAATACTATTAACGTAAGACACGACCCAAGAATAATAACTACATTAAATATAAATAAAAGGACATATAAGAAAACTAGCTATTCATTTAAAAAAGGGTAAGAGACAGAAATATTCTTACCTTAATATTTATCTTTCAAGACTTGATATATAATTAATAGTCCTTCTTTAGATATAACTTATTCGGTTCATAACCATAGCCTACTAAGCTTCGGTTAAATAATAATTCTTTATAAATACTATATGACTTTAATTAGTTTCAGTATTTTTCCATAATTAAAGAGTATCAGTCAATAAAGGATACCAAGTCCTAAGATCCAAAAGGAAAGGAAGCAACAACAGGAAATAATGTTATTAGACTTTACTTTCGTTTTGCCTTCAGCTGACTGATACCTTAATATATATCTCTGTGCTATCTAGATTCATCAAGTTAACCACTTGAGGATCAAGACACGTAACAATATATATATATATATATATATATATATATGTGTGTGTGTGTGTGTGTGTGTGTGTGTATGTGGAGTTGAGAGCATGATAAAGACATATATTAACGGGAGGTTTTTAGTTAGTTCGCTAGACCTCCATCAAGCTTAACATTACAGCCCCTAGACCCCCTTTCAAGATAAATTTGTAAATTTTTCGGTAGAAGGCCGGTTCCTCTTAAATTACAGGCTCGCTATCGCTCGCCAGGAAAAATTCGACACCTAAATGGCACGAAAAGTCTTATAATTGACAGAAATGGGGCGAAAGTTCTTAAAATCGCCAAACTAATGGGGCGAACGTCTTATAATATCAAAAGCAATGGGGCTAACCATGAGGGAGAAAGGGGTCAAGAAAAAAATCCCTCAAGTGGATATCTCCCCTTAATATAGATTTATGGTTCATGATATATAACGGGTGTGAAACGTGTAGTGTATAATTATGTAATATCAAATGATAAGTTGTATATAGTATAATGTGAGAGAGAAAGATACCACACATATAACTCCATTGAAAACTAAAAATCCTGGAAATCCCTGAAAAATCGTATTGTAACTTATATTAAGGGGGGTCACCGGATTTTGTTTTGTCTTTCTCTCCTTTTCTCTCTTTCCCTGGATTGTATCCATTCTGCCCCATTCAGCCAACCGGTTTAAGACGTTTATCCCCATCCAGGTGTAGATTTCTTCCTGGCGAGCGATAGCGAGCCAGCATTGTATGGAGAAATCCGGCTTCGCCGGAGAATTTTTTCTATCGAAAAATGTACAAATTTAGCTTGCTGTCAAAACAAAAATATACTGTATATATGCTGACTCGCTACCGCTCGCCAGGAAAATATTGATACCTGGATGGGGCTAAACGTCTTAAAGCAGTAGGCTGAATGGGGCCTAATGGATACAAGCCAAAGAGAGAGGGAGAGAAAGAGAACTAAAGCGAGCTAGGCCCCCTTAAAGCCCAAACAAAGTGTTAATATTGTAAGATGTACTGTATATTCCCCTCCAATATACTCCATACACTAGCGGTCATAAGTAGCCATATATAATGCCTTGGATAGAGTCTGGCACAAATCCAATATTTATAAAATACCATCCTTCTGTTTCTATCCTTCTATCTGTGCCTTTATCTCCAATCTACTTTCTGACCGTTCAGTTGTTGACGGCCATCGCTCACCTCCTCAATCTATCAACTTTAGTGTTCCTCAGGGTTTTGTCCTATCTCCAGTTATATTTTTATATTTATTAACGATCTTCTCAACTATACCTCTAGTCCTATCCACCCAGACAACGAACACATATTAAAAACAAAACAATTGTTCATAAATTATGAGGATATTATACTTTGTGAATTTGTGTTTTGTTTGTGTGTGTTCATTGTGTTCTGTTGTGTTGTGTTGCTCCGATTCGGGCTCTGTCTCGAGTCGGCCACCCCAAGGATAAAAAAGGAAAAAAATGGGGAATGGGCCTGAGTACATAATTATACAGTATACAGTGGCGCTAATACGTCATGTCTCAGCTGTCATTACGTTTGCCTCGCTCTGGTGCTGTATTAATGTCTGCCATATGTTGAATAGGGTGAGTAAGTGTAGGAACATGTTCGTATATTTCACTCGATATGAAGAAATGAAGCTTAGATATTGCAGATACCAATTATTGATAAAAACATAATTGGTGCCGAGAAATCACTTATTTGCGCGACTGTACATACATATACTTTGTATTACAAAGTTGACCATGGTTACAATAATTGAGGTAGGGTGCGAGTATTGATTATAAAAATGGTTGTTATTATGGCTTTATGTGGGCCAACAGACATACCACCACCATACAGAAGCCTAACAGGTAGAGAAGGGAGGGTAACGAAGAGTGATGCTGCTGAGTCCTTGTCGATGTTACTTCACACCCACGGGACCACCCTCGCCTCTGTCTTCCACATCCCCTTTCTTTCCTCAGGGGGGAAGGGGTGAAAGGAGAGGTAAGGGGAGCCACGGGATGTTTTGAAAGATGAAAGAGCGTGGTCAATTAAAGATGAAGTAAGGGGAGCCAGAGTATGATTTGATAGATGAAAGAGCGTGGTAAAGAGTAGTCCCCCTTCTATTGTGTGTGGGTGTTTGGTCTTTGATGTGTTTGCCATGGTATTGTATGTTTGTTTTCAAGCTAACTAGTCTTTACTACTGTCATTATCAATATAGGGATTAATTTTCTTCACTATTAATTCTCAAAGGTAATATGTTCGTTCTTGTTCGCCTTGTATATAATTAATTTTGTGATGCTACTTGGGAACCATGACTGCATACATGCATTCGATAATTTGTTTGAGTACTGGGTCTTTTTAATTTTATTTGTTCACATATATTCATTGCTTGCCTGTGGAGGCGAATGTTTAGTGGTAATGTGTTGGCTATTATTATTATTATTATTATTATTATAAATATTATTATTATTATATATAAATTATATATATATATATATATATATATATATATATATATATATATATATATATATATATATATATATTTTCTTTAATACATACGAGGTTGAAAGAAATGGCAATTTCTGCGTTGGAAATTTTATTATTCAAAGTTTCCAGGTCTCTGATGAGTTTTCGCTGGGTGGCAGGAAGTAGATGAAGGAGATGAGCAAAATTCATGGTGGTACAGGGTTACATAAATGTAAATGATGATACAGGATATACGACGCGTTTCACTGGACAACCAGCATTATCAAGTAAGGATGGAATGATATAAAAGGTAAACAGGAAGGGTATATATAGAGGGTGGAGGATCAGAGGAGGCGGAAAACAAGGGGCAAAAATCTACTATTGGTGGAGGGGGTTCTGGAAAAGAGAAAGGGGGGAACCGCTTCACGCATGCGCACTGGATGCGGGATGGTGGTTGGTTGGTGGGGTCGAAGCTGATTGGCTGCGTGTCGAGGGGCGTGGCCTAAGTTGTGTGGCGCCTGCGGAAGACGAAGCTGAAGGAGGTAGCGCGGGGGGCTGCATCAAGGGCACCGGGGGGCGAGGGGGGGTGTTAGGTCCTGTAGGAAAGTGCCTTTTGGCAGAAGGAAGGATCTGAAGGTCCAGAGTTTGGTTGTTGATGTTGGGATGTAAGGCTTGGATATATAAAGCTTCGAGTATAGGTAATCTCCTTGGGTCACTTTCTTTATCGAGTATGGTGGTGTGTTTCTCTAACTCGTTGCGTGTGAGGTGAGGGTGGTTAGGGGTGAGATAGTGGTCTTTGATGGCTCCAGCCTGAAGGTGAAGAGTTAGCCGACGTGAAAGACGAGTCTGCGTCATACCAATATAGGAATGAGGTCCACAGTCCTCATAATTACAGGTATGTTGGTAAATGACGTGATCGTCGGTCATCGGGCTCTTTATCTTGGTGGAGGCAGGTTTGTTGCGGAGAACGAGGTTGGAGGTCTTGGGGGATTTGTAGTAAATTATTAATTTGATTTTGTTTTCCGGGTTGGATGGGTGGACATGCTTGGAGATTATTTCTTTTAAGACGGCCTAGTCATTTTTGTGTTCAGAGGACATGTAATTGCGGTAGAAGATCTTAATTTCATTGGGGGGGTCAATGTTAGGAGGGCTTTGGATGTACCATTTTTCAAGATGGTGGTTGATGGTGCTAGAGATGTCGGAGTTGGAGTATCCGTTATTTACTAAAACTTGGGATAGTCTTTCTAGTTCCTGGTGGGTGTCGGCCCAGGTAGAGCAGTGCGTGAGGGCTCTCCTAACATAGGCGGAGATGGAGGATAGAAGATAACGGAGGGGGCATTCACTATCGCCGTTGAGGCATTGTCCTGTGTTAGTTGGTTTAATGTAGACGGTGGTTTTGAACCCATGGTCGTTCAGAGCTACTAGGATGTCGAGGAAGGCCACTATCTCACCCCTAACCACCCTCACCTCACACGCAATGAGTTAGAGAAACACACCACCATACTCGATAAAGAAAGTGACCCAAGGAGATTACCTATACTCGAAGCTTTATATATCCAAGCCTTACATCCCAACATCAACAACCAAACTCTGGACCTTCAGATCCTTCCTTCTGCCAAAAGGCACTTTCCTACAGGACCTAACACCCCCCTTCTCCCGCCGGTGCCCTTGATGCAGCCCCCCGCGCTACCTCCTTCAGCTTCGTCTTCCGCAGGCGCCACACAACTTAGGCCACGCAGCCAATCAGCTTCGACCCCACCAACCAACCACCATCCCGCATCCAGTGCGCATGCGTGAAGCGGTTCCCCCCTTTCTCTTTTCCAGAACCCCCTCCACCAATAGTAGATTTTTGCCCCTTGTTTTCCGCCTCCTCTGATCCTCCACCCTCTATATATACCCTTCCTGTTTACCTTTTATATGACCAGATGTTGCCCTAGGGGTGGGTGAAATTTCCCTGGCTTGCCACCAGGGTTTAAGTAGCCAAGGAGTGTTGAACAAACTCCATTCCCTGTCAGTTCCGTCTCACTCAGACGAAAATGAGTACCTGGATTCATGGTGGCTAAAATGAATTCAGGGGCCTGATTGGTGGCTTCCTACAACCAATCAACACACGAGACTGAGAACTTGGTTAGCCACAAGGATTGCTCAGTGGCCACTGGGCAGGCCTTCTCTCGTGTTCGCCTCGTCCCACCCATACGTTAAACTGGGTACCTGGAGAGTAAAATCGGCCTTGGCGTAGGTCGTATCACTAGGGTAAATTTGATTACTTGCCTCACCTTTACTATATACTTCCATTCCCATTCCTTTTATATCATTCCATCCTTACTTGATAATGCTGGTTGTCCAGTGAAACGCGTCATATATCCTGTATCATCATTTACATTTATGTAACCCTGTACCACCATGAATTTTGCTCATCTCCTTCATCTACTTCGTGCCACCCAGCGAAAACTCATCAGAGACTTGGAAACTTTGAATAATTTAATTTCCAACGCAGAAATTGCCATTTCTTTCAACCTCGTATGTATTAAAGACAATTTATTTCCTGGCTTTACTAACATATATATATATATATATATATATATATATACTGTATATATATATATATATATATTATTATTATTATTATTATTATTTTTATTTTGTATTTGTAATCAATATGTATGGGTAGTGTTGTTGAATTGTAGCGTATCTTAACTCTTTGCTTTGTATTTTGTGTAGTTTTCTAGGTTGCCTTATGTTTATTGAGTGTGTTAGGATTGGAAAATATTCAAGGCCCGGCAGCACAAGTGTTTTTACTAAGTTAATTTGTTTATGTGTGAAGCATTTCTCCGTATATGCATATCTTTGCGAAGGCAGCTATGGCTAGATGTTTATAATATGTTACATGTCGAATGTAACCTGCGAATGTTACGTGTAGGTCAAGTAATTTATCTTTAGTTTTAATATATAATACGTCATTGTGTATTGCTAATGGCACACTACTTCTTATGCCCAGTTGAATGACAATGAATTTATTTACACACCTATACTCCTTTTCTGCCTCTCTTTGTGTGTGTGTGTTTTATATTTTATTTTGCCCTCATGGCTCTCACATTTCCTGGGTAGCCAATGATTAGCGTTATGTCGTTATTGCACAGGTGTTTGTGCCTCTGCCTGATGACGGTATGTCGTTAGTGTAGAGTGAGACAAGTGTTGTACCCTAAGCCGATTGCTAGGATTTTATTTTATCTTTACAGATGTGACCTGTTACCTTCCAGGCAGCACAAAACTTTTTCTGTGAAAATGGACAAATTCAATCGATGGAGGGATATTCCGTGACAGCTCGTAGCCGCAGTCACCATCTGACTCCATTCCGAGGGATACCCCTGGGCGAGATTCCAGGCATCTGTCCGGCCCATATCAAGTATCCTAGCGCAAAATTGGTCTAATTGCCTCAGTCATGAGTACCGTGGTCTTCCCCTAGGCCTCATCCACTCAAGGTTGTCATCTGTAGAGACCACATGCCCATATATAATGATAATGTCAGACAGGTTGGGAGAGTCATGGCCGAGTGGTTACAGTGCCCAACTCTCCCAAATATACCTGGAGTGAGTGGATTCGAATCCTGGTCAGGATACCTCTCTCCCACCACATTCCCATACAGCCGAAGTTGGCGTTCACGGACCATGCAAGTAATCAGTTTCACGGACTACTTCAATCCTAGGTGCTAGATCTTATCCATAGGCTGTTGAGATATCCCTCAAGATAATGTTGCATTGACCTATGTTGGCTTTATGTATTGGGTAGAGGTAATGAGGAGAGCTTAGTCTAATCTACTGCACATGAAGCGAATTTAGTATTGTATAGTTATCATGGTTCCTCTTTGAGGATTTTTAATGGATCTTCCAATTATGTTTTTATTAGTTACTTTACGAATTTACTTCGGTAATTTTTTACATTTCTATATCATGTTATAATTTTATAAAATCTTACGTCCCCCTCAACAAGCAATTGTTAGTGTTATCTGGGATGTAATATATCGCCAGTATACAGTAGTGTGAAGGGCGACAAGTTTCTCTAAACTCTTCTCACAAATGGAGATTGCTACTGAACTATTTTACTAGGCCGCCATAAACTGTGGTCCCTGAGCCGGGTTCACTGCAGAGGGAGAGGAGAGAAACAACCCTATGATAAAGTTAACGACGTTCATATTGTTCTACCTTGGAGTCACAGAGTAATTAAATAATAATCGAGTGTTTTCGGGTGATCACCTCTCTTTTAAACTAGACTTGCTTCTGAGTAACTCTCTTCTGCTTCAATATGTACTACTGTAATCCATATAACATAAATGCTAGAAATGGTATACTGCGAATCAATTCACTGGCATCCTTCATATTAATAAAGGATGCCAGTGAATTGATTCACAGTATACCATTTCTAGCATTTTTGTTATATGGATAAAGTAAACATATATGAATGATGCATTAAAGCTACTTCTTGTATTCACACGTTTGATCGAGCATATCAATGAAAATAGAACAGGAAGATTTTAGGCTATAGTCATTAGTCAGTTTATGTATATATCTATATATACAGAATACTGTTAATAGGATATAATTATGTGAATATGATAACACTAATGCACGGCCACATTAAAGTGTCGTATACTTCTGTTTTCAAACATTCAATCTATCTATCTATTGCCTGACGCCGTGATCTCCGAAGGGGTGGCCACGAACAAACCGCCCGCATGCACCTCTGTCCCCAGTCAGTCGATGCCCCTCCTCCCAACCAGCACCACCTTCATCCATATACTTCCTCACTCCATCCTTCCACTTCTCCTTCGGTGCACCTCTCCCTTGCTGTCCTTCCACCTCGCTCTCGTACACCCTCTTAGTCATTCTCTCGCTTTCCATACGTTCAATATGGCCGAACCATCTCAAGTTGTTCTTTTTCACACTTTCCAGCACATCTACCCTCACACCACATCTTCTTACTTCCTCATTCGTCTGTCTATCCCTCCATGTAACTCCGCACGCACTTCTCAAGTAATTAATTTCCACCGCTCTCACTCTTGGTCTGAGTTTCTTTCCGAACGTCCAAGCTCGCTTCCGTAAGTTAGTGTCGGGATTACCACACTGTCATGCAAGGACTTCTTAACTTCCATACTGACCACCCTATTTCTTGTTACTGCTTTCATCGTTCCTATAACCCTCTTCCCGTTGCACCCTTTCCCGCACTTCTTCATCCATAGTCTCATCTTTACTCAACACACTGCCCAGATACTTAAATGAGCTAACAGTCTCCATAGCCTGACCGTTCAATTTCACCTCACACTCTGTGGCTTCACCCTTTTCGAAGACCATAACCTTGCTCTTCCCCGCATTTTCCTTTAGATTCCGTTTTTCGCACACTGTTCCAAACACATTTACCAGACCCTGCAACTTCCATTCATTATCGCTCATCAGAACTGTATCATCAGCAAACAGCAGTACAGGTAGCTTCCACACATTTTTCTCCCTTATCAGCGACACACCAACATCCACTGCTCTTCCTTGTATTTCTTTCATTACTCCATCCATGTATACAGTAAACAACCACGGGAACATCACACACCCCTGTTTCAACCCAACTTTCAGGTCAAAGAACTCGCTCTGCTCATTCCCCACACATGCTGCCGCCTTTGCACCCTCATACATGCTCTTCACTGCTTTCAGCAACTTGCCATCTACTCCGTATATTCTAAGTACTTTCCACATACCTTCTCTATCCACTCTGTCATAGGCCTTCTCCAAATCCATAAAGGCAACATACACCTTTTGTTGTTTCTCCAGATATTTCTCTACAACACAATTCAGGGTAAAAATCTGATCTACACATCCTCTTCCCTTCCTAAAACCGCCCTGCTCGTCACCTATCCATTTGTCCGTTCTTGCTCTCACTCTCTCAATCACTACCCTACTGTACACCTTCCCTACTACGCTTAGAAGACATACTCCTCGGTGGTTGTCACACACTCCTCTTTCCCCTTTACCCTTATATAGGGGGACTATTATGCCTGTCTTCCAGTCATATGGTGCACTCCCCTTCTCCCATGCTAGTTTGCACATTTTCCATACCCATTCGATCACTATCTCACCACCATACCTCAACATTTCCCCACTCACTCCATCTGTTCCTGGTGCTTTCCCCAACTTCTCTCTTTTCATGTCTTCCCACACTTCTGACCTCCTGATCCCCACCTCCTCCTCCACTACTTCCCTTCTTCTCTCTCCCATACCCCATCCAACTATGTTTGCTGGTGCTTCATTCCTTACATTTAGCAACTCGTTGAAGTACTCCCTCCATCTTTCGACTCTCTCTGGCTTCTCGACTACCATTCTCCCATTCTTATCTTTCACACCCTTACTGTTTCCCTTGCTACCTTCCCTAACTTTCTTGACTTCTTTCCAGAACAGTTTCTTATACTCCCTCCATTTTACACTCAGATTCCTTCCAAACTCCTCATCTACTCTTCTCTTACTTTCATTTACTACTCTCTTCACCACTCTCTTTCTCTCCACGTACCTCGCTCGTTTCTGAATCTCCAAATCTTCATTCCCTCTACTACCCAACTACTCTCTATACGCTTTCTTCTTGTCCTCCACAGCTATTTTTACCTCTTATGTCCACCATGCTGTACCTTTCACTCCCCTCCCTCTTCTCCTTACTCCACACACCTCCTCACACGCCGCACAGATCTCTTCCTTAAACACCTTGTTAATCTCCTCCACTTCCTCCAAATCGAACCCACCTAGTCGTCTTTCTACTGCTCTCCTGTACTCCTCCCTGATTTTCTCCTCCTGCAGCCTCTCCACCCTCATCGCCATTCCATCCTCCTCTTGCCTCCCTCCAGCTCTCCTCACCCACTTATTTTGTATCCTAATTTTAGCTACTACTACATAATGGTCAGACAGACCCCCTCCAATACCCCTATACACCCTAGCATCCAGCACAGATTTCTTCATTCGTTCATCCACACATACTGTATATAATCAATCAGTACCTTTCGTTCCACCACTGTCTTATTCAAACATTAAGTGTGGGTATTTTTCTATGGGGAAATGCTGAAACAAGTGGAGTGTTTTAAATATCTAGGAGGACTGATTGGCACAGACGCATGTGTGGGAATGGAGGTAAGACAGAGTGATCGAAGGAAGGAAAGTTTGTGGAGCAATGGGAAGTATGTGGAAGTTGAGAAATCTCGGAATGAAAGATAAAAGTGCTATGTATCAAGGGATAGTTGTACCAACAGTTATATATGGAGCTGAGACATGGAGTCTGATGGTGCAAGAGATAAAAAGGTTGGATGTGATGAAGACGAGCTGCTTGAGGAACATGTGTGGAGTAACAAGTTGAGACAGATTGAGGAATGAAGAGGCGTAGGAGAGTGGGACAACAGGAACCCTTATCGGCCAGAGTGGAATGAAGGGCGCTATGCTGTATGGACATGTTGAACCAATGTGAGATGAAAGGCTTACAAAGAGAATGTATGAGTCAGAAAAAAGGGAAAAATGGTTGAGAGGACGACCTCGGGAGAGATAGAGAGATGGTGAAATAAAAATGTTGGAAGATAGAAAGATGACTGAAGAACATATAAGAGAAGTGGTAATGAATATAAATTAATGGAGAATGCGAGAGATGGTGAAATAAAAATGTTGGAAGATAGAAAGATGACTGAAGAACATATAAGAGAAGTGGTAATGAATATACATGAATGGAGAATGCTTGTGAATAGATGTGTGATAACACGGTCGTAGGGAGAGGGGGTCGGGCGAAAGTTGGACTAATAAATAGTCCGTCAGGCTCCCGAGCCAGTGTATATTGTAAAGGGCTATGCCTGGAAGTACGGTACATGGGCGGGCATTGTGGTGTGATTCTGCTGTGTGTCTGCCGACTGAGATCGGAACTTTTCCAGGAGGTTTGGGTCTGGGGTAGTGCTGGAGGCCCCTAGTGTTCCTTAGTTTCTGGGCGACCTAGATGTGTGTGAGTTGTATTTTATTTTTTGGTATTTTGTATGTTGTTCTTATTTTACCCCCAGCTATGGGGTATGTACCTAAGTATATACATGCATACATACTGTAAATATCTCAATTATTATATAACACGACACATATTAATACAACTTGCTTATGCAAACTATATTTCAAAATTTAAGGGTCGAAATATAATGATTGATAAGGCGGTAGGATTGTTGAATGTGACTGTTCATTGGATAATTTGTGTATCTAACCTGTGACAATAATACCAGTATATGAGAAGTAAACAACCACTGAAATGCATATATTTACTTCATCTTATAGCGAACTGCGCCATTAAAACCGAACGACTCCACCTTGGCAGTTTGGTAGCTCGTTAACTTCACTGACATAAAACCGTCTACAGGGACACCAACACTATTTTTGTCAATAACATCCACCATGTTAGCGACCTTGAAACATTATTTATCAATCATTATTTGAGTCCTGCACTGAGACAGTACAATCAACTACTCCTATACCCTGTTTCTTTTCAACTGACGGTAAATTGCAAAGTTCCCATCAACATTTATACGTTATTTTGAAGATTTTGAAGTGAAATATGGTGCTAATTATATAAACTTGGTCTTAATATGATGCAGAGACATAGTAGTTTCATTTGTTTTCATTAGTATCGAAACAATTAGCTGCTATGGGATTTAATTTACCATCAGATGAAAAGAAACTTAGTGGGTATCTCCAGGCGAGGCTCCAATACACCACGATTCCAATCCCAAATAGCTCTCAACATGGCCAATTGACTTACTGTACTTCTGGGGTTTCACCGTTTTAAGGTTTTTCCTTGTAAGGTTTTCACTCGCCAAAACCACCACTTGGATCAAGGACAACTTCAGTGAGATGAGCCACATATCAATATTGCCAACGATATTGGCTTGATAGATGGCCCTAGAGTATTACCTCTTAATAAGGAATATGAGAGCAATCTCTAAGGCAATGTTATGAATCTTTGACTCGCAACCAAATAAAGTTAACAGGGACTCCATTATCTTGAAAAACTAATAACATCGTCTTTCTGAATAAATAAACACACATATAAATTGATAATGTTGACGATGTTCTCAAAACATGAATTCAACATTTTGCTAAATACTAATGTTTTTGGTTAAGTGAGTCAAATCCCTTGTGTATAAGAATAAAAACTTAAAAAGCTAAGCTCATGGCATACTATGCTAAATCAGGGTCAGTGATATGCTCCACGAGTCCAACGGCAGACGGTCATTAACCCTTGTCTAGTGGGGTGTTTTGGGCTATTTTGGGCATATTCAGGCCCTCCTGAATGATCAATCAAGTATCTGCATGAAAAGAAATGTATTCAGCAGAAAACTAGGCGCTAAAAGCTTCAAAATGAGACCAGAACGAGCTACGTAGCACTCGTGGTTCTCATGCAGTGGTGCCACCAACATGGGAGTTAAGCATATAGCGGTATATTTTTCCCAGCTATGCTCACTACTGGCTACACTGCCGGCCTCTCGAGAACACAGGGAGCGTGAGTCAGTGGGTGGCGGTAAGCCCTGGGTGTCGGACGTGTGGCCTGCTGCGCTCCCGGCCATTTGCACTCGATTTTAACCCTTTAAGAGCCTTAATAATGCTCCTAACTTGCTGCAAATTGGTGCACGACTTAAGTCGAGCGCCGCTCTTTAAGGGTTAAATATTACGTGCAGCAAACACACCACTCTTACCCTTGAAATACAATGATCGAAGGCAAAAGGTTTCCCATGACACATGTTATCACTTTACGTGTGTAAAAAAAAAAAAAAAAAAAAAAAATATATATATATACATATATATATAGGCCTATATAGGCCCCTATATATATATATATATATATATATAGAAATATATATATATATATATATATATATATATATAGAAGGATAGATGCAGAACTCTCCATAGTACAAAGGAGTACAAAGGAGTACAAAGGAGTACAAAGTAGTACAAAGGAAATCAAGCAACAACAGATCTAGTGACCCTTCTAGGTTGCTTGTCCTCCAAAACACTGAGGATCAAGTGTCCAAACAGTGGTTTAGAGTGGGTAAGGGAACATTGGAAAGGGAATTACTGCCCTGGAACTAATGTCCGTGGCAGGATTAGGAAGTTAGTAGGGGACAGATGGGTTAGTAACGGAGGGGGGGATAAAATAAAGTTATTCATTTACAAACGCAGTCAGTCACGGGTTTGATGCGAGATATTTGTCTAGGCGGAGTTTAAATGAATCAACGGTGATGCAGTCTATAACGTTTCGGGGAAGCCCATTCCACAAGTTGACAACTCGATTGAAGAAGAAATTCTTAGATTCGTGTGAGTTAAAAGATTTACCAATAATTTTGCAACCGTTTCCCCGCGTGTAATTAGATTGGTCGATAGTGAAGTACTTACTATAGTTCATATTGTCGATGCCTTTGATGATTTTGAACACTTGAATTAAGTCACCTCTTAATCTGCGCTGGGTTAAAGGAAATAGATTTAATTCTCTAAGACGCTCTTCGTATGGTTTGTTCTTTAGGCTAGGTATCATTTTGGTAACTCTACGTTGAACTCGTTCTAGCTTGTTTATATCTTTTTGGTAATAAGGGCACCAGGATTGAACGCAGTATTCCAGAAGAGGGCGGACTAAGGAATTGTAAAGGGTTAGGATAACTTCTTTGGATTTATGCTCAAATGACCTGCCTATAAAGCCAATTATTTTGTTTGCCTTCTTAACAACTTCTGAACAATGTTGACTCGGTTTTAGGTTACTCGATATTGTTACTCCCAGATCGGTTTCTCTGTTTACATTCTTAAGCTGAGTGCCATTCATCGAATAGTTTGCTTTCTCATTTAGGTATCCGATATGTAGTACTTTACATTTATCCGCATTGAAACTCATTTGCCAAATTTGGGCCCAAAATGACAATTTATCTAGATTGTGTTGCATATCGTCAACTTGTTCTTTTGAGAGTACGCTATTTGCAATTTTTGTATCGTCAGCAAATTTTGAGATTGTACAGGCGAGACCCTCATCTATGTCGTTGATGTAAATTAGAAAGAGAATTGGTCCTAGTACCGATCCCTGGGGTACCCCGCTACTTACATTGGTCCATTTAGATGCCTTACCGTTTATGACTACTCTTTGCTTTCTGTCGCTGAGCCAATTTTCTATCCATTTCAACACACCGTCTTGTATTCCATGCGCTTTTAGTTTTAGCAGTAAACGTTTGTGGGGAACTTTGTCAAAGGCCTTTTGAAAATCAAGGTATATAATATCTACAGCTTTACTCTCATCGTAGAGGTTGAGGATATCGTGGAAGAAGTCTAAGAGGTTTGTTAAACAGGAACGTTTTTTACGAAAGCCGTGTTGAGTATCTTTAAGTAAGTTATTTGCCTCTAAGTGATTTACAAGTCTGTCTCGTATGACCGTTTCTAGCATTTTACATACAACTGAGGTTAAGCTAATTGGACGATAGTTACTGGGTAGGGATTTGCTGCCTTTTTTGAATATCGGTGTTACGTTGGCTAGTTTCCACTGATCGGGCATAGTTCCAGACTGCAAGGATTTATTGAATAGTAATGTCAGTGGTTTGGAGAGCTCATCCTTAGCTTCCTTTAGAACTCTAGGCGAGATTGTATCAGGTCCAGGCGTTTTATTTACCTTGAGTTTATCTAAACAATTCAATACTTCTCTCTCTGTAACGGTGATATTGCTCAGAACATCTGAATTATCAATCTGAATCGGCGATGGTGTAGGGATATCACTGAGGTCTTCTGTTGTAAAAACTGATGCAAAGAAGGTATTGAGGGCATTACTCATTTGTACTTCGTCTTTGGTGTATTCTCCATTTTCATCGACTAACGGTCCAACAGTTGAAGTAACTACTTTTTTCTTTCTGATATAACTATAGAATTCTTTCGGGTTTGTTTTACTTTGATTCGCAATATGTAACTCTAAGGTTTTTTTACTTTGCTTAATTAACTTTTTGGCTTTACGTCGTAGCTCTACAAATTTCAGCCGTTCTTCGTCATTTTGTGAGGATTTTAATCTATCATTAGCAAATTTTTTAGCAAGCAGGCAGTTTGAAATATCTTTATTCCACCATTTGGGCTTATTATTATGGCCTGGATGCCGTATTTTCGATGGTATGCAGTCTTGCACTGCTTTTAGGTAAGTGGCTTCGAATAACTTCCAAGATGTATTTATGTCGTTATTGTGAATTAAAAAGCTCCAGTCAGTTTCTTTAAACATAGCTCTAAGTTTATGGAAGTTTGCTTTCTTGAAATTAGGGACTTTTTCGATGCTACTATTTGGTTCGTTACTAGTAAACTTTAAAGTGAAAGTTATCGTACGATGGTCGCTGTTACTGAATTCATCACCAACATTCAAATTCTCTATTAATTCTTCTTTTGTTGCAAGTACAATGTCAAGAACGTTATTACCACGGGTTGGCGTTCGAACAAATTGATAAAGCGAACTCTCTTGCAAGTTCGTATACAAGTCATGTCCGGAGTGTGAAGTAAGAGTATCGCCCCACTTGGTCACAGGTAAATTAAAGTCGCCAAAAATTACGGTATCTTGTGAGTTACTTACATCTGCAATTTGTTCGTAAATTTCTCGGTCAGTTTGCACTGATTGAGCTGGAGGTCTGTATATTAATGCAAGTATTATTTTTGTACCTTTATTATTCTTTATTAGCACAAAAGATGCGTCGACGTTCACAATTTGAGGTTTTGACAAGAGGGTAGGGTTAAGACTTTCTTTGATATAAAGTAAAACGCCACCTCCATTTCGATTTATTCGGCTTTTCTCAAACATTACATAACCGGGAAGTGAATACTCTGCTAAAAAGTCTCTATCTTCTGTATTGAGCCAAGATTCTGTTATGCCAATCACATCATAATTTTCTGTAAACACTAGCTCCTCTAAATCTGAAAATTTATTGCGTATGCTACGAGCGTTTGCATAGAACACCTTTAAATTTGTTATTTTAGAACTCACGGAACGCTCTTTAATAATATTTTTGGTTCTTGTCGGATCTACATTTATGTTCATGGCTGTCCTCGGTCCTCGCTGTCTTCGGTCCTTATCGCTGGTGGTCCTCGGTTGCCTCTGTTTTTTTCTTGGCGTTGGATGATTTAGGTCACTGCTGCTTCTTCTCGGATGGCGTTTTTTGATCCATGGCTGCGGACTGCTTCGTGTAGGAGACGACCCATGCGTGCTGAACCCACAGGGTTTAGATGAGTGCCATCCTTGCGGAACAGAGTAGGCTGGTTGTAGAAGTTGTCCCAGAGGTTGATGAATTCAACTTCTTCCCTCAGACACAAATATTTTAGTCGGCTATTTGTGCTGAAGGCCTTGTCGTAGAATTTGTCAGGTGCGTCGATCTTGGGGAGAATGCCTGAGATGATGATATTCCTTGACTTGTTTTTGTAGTGCTGGATCATCTTGCGATATTTCTCCATCAACTCTTCGGATCTGGTGCGCATGACGTCATTTGAACCAGCATGGATGACAAAAAGGGAATTTTCATTTGCATCCTTTGTGGTATCTTCGAAGGCTTCCACAATGTCGTCCAGTCCAGCTCCTGGGATGCAAAATCTTTTTCGTTGATTTAGTGGTTGACGGTGAACTGAAACTTGATTATGTTTAATCTAAATTAATTTAATTTAATTTCAAACAAATATTAATTAATCTACTTTTTGATATCATAGGCCAATTCTATCTATCTATTGCCCGACGCCGTGATCCCCGAAGGGGTGGACACGAACGAACCGCCCCCATGCACCTCTGTCCCCAGTCAGTCGACGCCCCTCCCCCCAACCAGCACCGCCTTTGTTCATATACTTCCTCACTCCATCCTTCCACCTCTCTATCGGTCTACCTCTCCCTCTCTGTCCCTCCACCTCGCTCTCGTACACCCTCTTAGTCATTCTCTCGCTTTCCATACGTTCCATATGGCCGAACCATCTCAAGTTGTTCCTTTTCACACTTTCCAGCACATCTACCTCCACACCACACCTCCTTCTTACTTCCTCATTAGTCTGTCTATCCCTCCATGTAACTCCGCACGCACTTCTTAAGTAATTAATTTCCACTGCTCTCACTCTTGGTCTGAGTCTCTCAACCAACGTCCATGCTTCGCTTCCGTAAGTCAGTGTCGGGATTACCACACTGTCATGCAAGGACTTCTTCACTTCCATACTGACCACCCTATTTCTTGTTACTGTTTCAGCGTTCCTACAACCCTCTTCCCCTGTTGTGCCCTCTCCCGCACTTCTTCATCCATAGTCCCATATTTACTCAACACACTGCCCAGATACTTAAAGGAGTTGACGATCTCCATAGCCTGACCGTTCAGCTTCACCTCACACTCTGTGACTTCACCCCTTTCGAAGACCATAACCTTGCTCTTCCCCGCATTTACCTTCAAATTCCGTTTTTCGCACAGTGTTCCAGACTCACTTACCAGACCCTGCAACTCCCATTCATTATCACTCATCAGAACTGTATCATCCGCAAACAGCAGTATAGGTAGCTTCCACTCAATTCCCTCCCTTTTCAGCGATACACCAACATCCACTGCTCTTGATAGTATTTCTTTCCTGACTCCATCCATATATAAAGTAAACAACCACGGGGACATCACACACCCCTGTTTCAAACCAACATTCAGGTCAAAGAACTCGCTCTGCTCACTCTCCACACGTACTGCCGCCTTTGCGCCCTCATACATGCTCCTCACTGCTCTCAGCAACTTGCCATCTACTCCGTATATTCCAAGTACTTTCCACAAACCTTCTCTATCCACTCTGTCATAGGCCTTCTCCAAGTCCATAAAGGCAACATACACCTTTTGTTTCTTCTCCAGATATTTCTCCACAACACAATTCAGGGTAAAAATCTGATCTACACATCCTCTTCCCTTCCTAAAACCTCCCTGCTCGTCGCCTATCCATTTCTCCATTCTCACTCTCACTCTCTCAATCACTACCCTACTGTATACCTTCCCTACTACGATTAGAAGACATATTCCTCGGTGGTTACCACACACTCCTCTTTCCCCTTTGCCCTTATATAGGGGGACTATTATGCCAGTCTTCCAGTCATCGGGTGCACTTCCCCTCCTGCGAGGACGAGACAGAGGAAAAAGGCAAGGAGGGAAAGGGCAGATGAAGATGAAGAGACTGAGGGAGATGGAAGAGCACATAGAACACCTCGAGCACCTCCTGGCCTCCCAAGAGTGGCCAATACATCCCGAAGACTATTAGGTACACATAGTACTCCAAACAATCCCTCCCAATCTTGTTTGCAAATATCCATGGCCTAAAAAATAGAACCACGAACAAAGTACCATTTATTAGGGGCCTGCTAGAAGAAGGAAACGCTATATTTGCGGCTCTCACAGAAACTCACATTAAAGATCAGGAAGATAGTGAGGTATGGATTCCTGGTTACAACCTACATAGGGCGGACAGAACGCATAGATCACATGGAGGTGTAGCCTTGTACATACATGACTCACTGATATGTGTTGAATTCCTAAATAACAGTAATGAAGTGGTGGAAATACTTGGAGTTAAAATAGAATCCCTAAATTTAGCAGTTATTGTTACATACAGGCCTCCAGACTCATCCCGAGAAGAATTAAAAACCCAGCTCAACAAAATAAAATCAGAAGTGGAAACCCTGGGGAACCCAACACCAAATATTATATGGCTAGGAGACTTTAACCTACCAAACATTAAATGGAGACAACTAGAAAACCAGTTAGTGGCAAATAACACCGGAGAAGCAAATACTAATACGAGAGAGCTTTTTGAACTTTGTGATTTTTTTAGTCTTACCCAACATATTGCTGAACCCACACGGGAAAACAATATCTTAGACCTGGTCTTCACTAACAACGACTCTCTAGTACACAGCATTAACATATCGGACACAACATACTCAGATAATAAATTAATTGAGATCAAAACAACCTTAGAAAGTGTACAGACAACCTCAGAATCGAGAACAAAAACCGGCCCCTTCAGTAAATTTAACTTCAATAACAAAAACATTAGGTGGGAAGAGGTAAATCAAGAAATGAGGAAATAGACTGGGAAGATTTAATGGATAACCTGACACCAGCAGAATGTCTAGTCTTAATAACAATAACAGAAACCATGACCCAAATCTGTAGCCACCATATACCTGCAAGACAAACAAAACGAAGAAGCAAACAAGATCGGGAAAGGAGGAGGCTGTACAGAAGAAGAAAATTACTCACACAAAGATGCACACATCAAAATCTACAGGATAGGCAAAAGGTCGAAATAGATAGAGAAATTGTGGAAATTGAACAAAGGCTAAGAATATCATATGAACTACAACATATGGAAGAGGAGAGGAAAGCTATTGCAGGTATAAAGGAAAATTCCAAATACTTCTTTTCATACGCCAAACAAAAGGCTAAAACAACATCAAACATCGGCCCACTGAGCAAAGGGGACGGCTCTTTCACAGGGGACAAAAAGGAAATGAGTGAACTCTTAAGCAGGCAGTATGAAATGGCATTCAGTGAGCCTGATGAAACAAAAGTCATCAGAGACCAAAATATTTTTCATGGAAACCTCCCCCACGGAAACCCCTCAGATGCTGGATATTGATTTCGGTCCAAAAGACATAGAAGAGGCCATTTCCAACATGCCATCCCACTCGGCACCAGGCCCGGACTCATGGAATTCAATCCTAATGAAAAAATGTAAGCAAAACCTCTCAAAACCCCTGGCTATAATGTGGAGAAGGAGTTTAGACACTGGTGACATACCAGATAGCTTGAAAAATGCAATAATTGCCCCACTGCATAAAGGAGGGAGTAAAGCACTACCAAAAAACTACCGCCCGGTAGCTCTAACCTCTCACATCATTAAAGTTTTCGAGCGAGTCCTGCGAAGCAAAATTTCAACATTCATGGAGGCAAATGAACTACACAACACCGGTCAACATGGGTTTAGAGCGGGAAGATCATGTCTCTCACAACTTTTGGAACGCTATGACAAAATTCTTAAAGCGCTAGAAGAAAAGAAAAACGTGGATGTCATTTATACCGATTTTGCTAAGGCATTTGATAAATGTGACCATGGTATAATAGCCCACAAACTGAAAGCAAAAGGTATAACTGGGAAAATCGGACGGTGGATATACAATTTCCTCGTAAACCGAAAACAATCGGTAGCAGTAAACCAAGTCACTTCTGAGCCTTCAGATGTCAAAAGCTCAGTGCCCCAAGGAACAGTGCTAGCGCCCCTTCTGTTCATCATACTAATTTGCGACATAGATACCAACACCAGACACAGTACGGTGTCGTCTTTTGCTGATGACACAAAATTAAGTAAGATAGTAAACACACATGAGGACACGGGCCGACTGCAGGAAGACATGAATGTAGTGTTCCAGTGGACCAGGGAAAACAACATGCAATTCAATGAGGAAAAATTCCAATTAATACGGTACGGAGATAATAATGGTGTTAAAGAAATTACAAATTACTTAACAGAGTCTAACCACATAATAGAACGGAAAGACAGTGTGAAAGACCTTGGGGTATTAATGTCTGAAAATATGGGTTTCAAAGTACATAACCAGGTCAAAGTGGCGGCTGCGAAACGTCTAACGGGTTGGATTCTGCATACTTTTAAAACACGCGGTGAATTGCCTATGATAACGCTCTTCAAATATCTAGTGCTACCGCGGCTTGAATACTGTAGCGTATTAATATCCCCATACAAAGCAGGTGAAATAAATGACGTAGAGAGTGTACAAAGAAATTTCACTTCGCATATAAGTTCGATAAAACATCTACACTATTGGGAGCGTTTAAGAGCACTGAATCTGTACTCACTGGAACGTAGAAGAGAACGTTACCTAATAATATACACATGGAAAATCGCAGAGGGTTTAGTACCAAACCTACATACTCCGATAGTCATGAAATTCAGTGATAGGAGAGGCTGGGAATGCGAAATCCCCCGGATGAATAACAGGGGTGCTATGGGCTCTCTGCGAGAGGGCTGGTTATCACACAGAGGCCCACGTCTCTTCAACAAACTCCCACGGCGAGTAAGAGACATGAGGGACATCTCGTTAGACAACTTCAAGAGAGCCCTAGATGTCGAACTGCAAAAAGTGCCAGACGAGCCCATCCTCGCAAGGGAGCGAGCTGTCGCTTCAAACAGTCTACTGCACCAAATCACCACCCATAACGAGGGGCGTCGCGCTCCTTGGTGCCACTAGAGGAGCGGCGAACACATCCAAAGGTATCCAAAGGTAAGGTATCTCCCATGCTAGTTTGCACATTTTCCATACCCATTCGATCACTATCTCACCACCATACCTCAACATTTCCCCACACACTCCATCTGTTCCTGGTGCTTTCCCCAACTTCACTCTTTTCATGTCTTCCCACAATTCTGACCTCCTGATCCCCACCTCCTCCTCCACTACTTCTCTTCTTCTCCCTCCCATACCATATTCTATGCACTTGGTAAATTTTGGTGAAACACATAATGGACATTAGAATCAATGTGCACATAATTATATCTGTGCAATTATTTGCCTTAAACAATATATATTGTTATTGATAGCCAGATACAGATATATTTTGTTTACCAATTATCTCTGTATATTTGTAAAGTCCACTGAAGATTAAATGAAACATCGGAATTTACGTTGACCCGGTTGGATAAATTGAAAATACCTGTAGATAATTTCCGAGCGTTACATTCTCCTAGAGAGATTAGTTAGTATGACTTATCATGCCAGAACAATTCTTCCATGAGCTGAAGTGCCAATAAAGACAATTTATTATGACAGTACTGGATCACTGGGCAATAAAACAGATGAATGATCTAGGCCATAGGTTAGATAGAAAAATGTGTTCAGGAAAAAATATCATCAGAGTATATTTTACCAGCGCAAGTTATTATGAATTGTGGTTCTACCGCGTGTGTTGTAGAGAGTAGTAAAGAATATGTACTTTAGAATCAGACATTGATATGCGTGTCATGCTCTCTCTCTCTCTCTCTCTCAATGACTTTCAGTAAAACATATTATAAGGTCCAGTACATCAGAGGTTGCAGGTTTTTGTGGTCTTATAATTTCAACTGCAGTAGTCCCTTCCAAACATATATTATTTTACAGTTCTCACAGGTTGATTCCATTATACAGGGTAGCGAAGTATTCGGTATAATTGTAAATGCTGCGTTTCTCCACATTTCTATAGCTAAGCGGTAGGCTGCGTGAATTGCCCTATATGAATGTTTATTTAACTAACAACATCTTCACAACCATTATATACAATGCCTTATACTACCATTAAACGCAGAATAGCTAGTAGACGCTACTTGATATAGATTTGGCTGGCTCATATATTATTTCCTATACACTTCAATATTCATTTTACTAATTGTGTTATTATAGTTTAAGATAGTCAACGTTATTTGAATATGTAAACAAAATTGTTTTGTCGTAAGTCTAACCAAATGAGGTGAGGAGGGGTATTGGGTGATAAGGAACCCGAACTTTACGGCGACATAAACACAGACTGTTATCTTGGGGTTGTGATAGATGGCATGCTCTAGGCTACCTGGTCACACAAGGAAGGGTTGGCTATGTAGTCCATTACAAGTGAAGCAATCTATGTCAATGTACACTCTGCAACACAAATTTTGGCAATTGTTTTAGTCGTAGCACTGGTTAAATGAGCTAGTAAAATGTTAAAGGGGTACGGGCTATTTGTTAGTTTATTTTGTATATATTTATTATTGTTTTAGTTTTCTCCCTAGACCTCCATCAAGCTTAATATATTATCCTCAAAATCCCCCTTCGAGATAAATTTTTAAATTATTCGGTAGAAAATGTCTCGGCCAAAGGCCAGTTTCTAAAAAATTACAGGCTCGCTAACGCTCGCTAGGATAAAATCGACACTTATGGCACAAGAGGTCTGGATATTGATAACACAATGGGATGAACGGTCTTATAATTGACAAACTAATGGGGCAAACGTGTTATAATCTCAAAACTAATGGGGCTAAACATGAGGGAGAAGGGGGTCCCGAAAATAGCATCTACCTGCCCCTTAATAGGAAGATACACTGCAGCCCGTGAAAACTTGGAATAGATGAATGCAGTGTAATTAGAGTGATATGTCTATGTGCAGGGTTCTTAACAAGCATCTTGGATAATAGAGCTATGCTTAGTCATCACTTAACCCCCCCAGACTTATTATATTAACTTACTGGCGAGGAGGCGGACGACACAGTGTAATTGCCACTGTACCCCACAACTGTCAAAACCTCACTGCGGGACCGTTAGAAGTCGAAGAAACTTGGGGTTGCCACCAATCTACAGATTTTCATCTAACTTACCTAACTTACTGAGCTCAATATGACGCAAAATCGCGTCATAAACTTATTAGAGAGCTATGAAGATAAGTCCATATGACGCGATCGCGTCATATGAGTTTTTAGGCATAATTTCCATATGACGCGATCGCGTCATATGAGTCTGAGAGTATTAAGGGGGTAGTGCTTGTTTTATTGGTCTATATTTTTATATTTGCTATATTTTTAAGTTTCCTTGCTAGACCTCCATCAAGCTTAAAAAAAAAAAACTAAAACACCTTTCTAGATATATTTGTACATTTTTCGTCCCGTTCAAATGCCCGGCCAAAGGCCGGCTCCTTCTAAAATATCGACGCCTAAATGGCACGAAAGGTCTTAATATTGAAAACAAAATGGGGCAAAAGGTCTCAAAATCGCGAAACTAACGGAACGAATGTCTTAATATCTCAAAACTATTATGCTAAACATGAGCGAGAAGGGGGTCCAGAAAAAATGAGTACTACCCCCTTGAGCCGATATCACACGAGCAATTTTATAGTCAACATTCATTGATCAACAGTTTTCTGGCAATATTCTGGAATATTTTTGACCGGTATCGGAAACTAGACTAATGATTGATAAATTTAGGTGACCGAAATATTATAAGTATTAACCTCATAAGCTGCCAGACCAGTCTTGATATATATTGAGGGAAAAAGCGCTTGTGTGGTACCGGCTTTAGCTATTATATTCTGCTCTATTATATAAACCTCTCAAGAGGATTATGACATTGTGACTCTATCGTACTGTACAGTTGCCCAAATAAGTGATGTCACGGCACCAAGTATATTTCTATCTATAAATGGGTATCACCACTATCTAAACATTTATTCATCGTTTCGAGTGAGATACACAAACATGTTCCTATCTTTACACACCCTATTCAACATCTCAGACATTAATACAGCAAACAGCGAGACAAACGTAATGACAGCAGAGACATGACTTATTTGGCCAACCGTACCTTGAATTTGGCTCTGTCACTCTTTCAACTTTGGGAGAGGCACCTTGTACAGGGAGCTTTGCCTTTTGTCTCCTTCATTCACATAGACAAAAACAGTATCAACCTCAAATTGTATTTACTCTTACCTTTATTAATCACAATTTTTGACATGTTCCTTGTACGGTTGGCCAAATAAATCATATCTCCGCTGTCATTACGTTTTGCTAGTTGTCTATCTAACTATCTATTGCCTGACGCAGTTATCCCCGAAGGGGTGGCCACGAACGAACCGCCCCCATGCTCCTCTGTCCCCAGTCAGTCGACGCCCCTCCTCCCAACCACCACCACCTTCATTCATTTACTTCCTCACTCCATCCTTCCATCTCTCCTTCGGTTTAGATCTCCCTTTCTGTCCATCCACCTAGTTGTGTGCTGTATTAATGTCTGTCAGATGTTGGGTAGGGTGTGTAAGGAAGGATAGGAACATGTTTACATAGGCCTATCTCATTCGAAACGATGAATTAATGCTTAGATACTGCTGATACTAATTATTGATCGAAATTTACTTGGTGCCGCGACAAGACTTATAACAAATATGACAAATAACAGCACACATTATATTCATAAAACACATATTGATTCAGGTTTATCCCTGTTATTTTATTTATGTTTGTATTATTATTAATGTGTTTATATAAAATAGTAATATACCGGTATGTATTTAACTTGTTCATTTATGTATCCTGCATGCAGCATCCATCTTATAGTGCATACATGTTGATATACAGATGTGCTCTGTTACGGAATGCCTTTGTTCATAAAATTGGACCAAAGACGCTTAGCTAAATATCTATTGTTAACTTATATAAGTTGACGCGGTAAAGTAGCTACTTTGGAAACCTCTAAGCCTAGTCTTATTGATTGTAGTCCAAACTATTTATTCAGTGTGTGTGTTTTCATTTTATATAGAAATAAGATCAATAATATTAGTTTAGAATTGTTACAACAGAATAGGTAGGATAATTAATATATTACGTTCCTTTAGGAGCTTAGATAGGTATAGCTAGATTATTGAATGTAATAGTATATCGATACCCATAACGTAGAACACATTTTAACGATGTTTTCCTTTCATTAGATCTGATGTTTATCTCTAGAAGCCTGAGGTTACAAGGTAATGAACAGCCATACGTTTCTCTATTGCCAGTCAAAATATAGTCGTACATAAAATAATATTCAAGGGTAAAGGGGTAAACCATAAACAACATTAAATTACGAATAATAGTCAAGCCATGCCATATAATATATAAAGGTCTTGTTATGATTATTACGAATAATAGTCAAGCCATGCCATATATATAAAGGTCTTGTTATGATTATTACGAATAATAGTCAAGCCATGCCATATATATAGAGGTCTTGTTATGATTATTACGAATAATAGTCAAGCCATGCCATATATATAAAGGTCTTGTTATGATTATTACGAATAATAGTCAAGCCATGCCATATATATAAAGGTCTTGTTATGATTATTACGAATAATAGTCAAGCCATGCCATATATAGAGGTCTTGTTATGATTATTACGAATAATAGTCAAGCCATGCCATATATATAGAGGTCTTGTTATGATTATTACGAATAATAGTCAAGCCATGCCATATATATAGAGGTCTTGTTATGATTATTACGAATAATAGTCAAGCCATGCCATATATATAGAGGTCTTGTTATGATTATTACGAATAATAGTCAAGCCATGCCATATATATAAAGGTCTTGTTATGATTATTACGAATAATAGTCAAGCCATGCCATATATATAAAGGTCTTGTTATGATTATTACGAATAATAGTCAAGCCATGCCATATATAAAGGTCTTGTTATGATTATTACGAATAATAGTCAAGCCATGCCATATATATAAAGGTCTTGTTATGATTATTACGAATAATAGTCAAGCCATGCCATATATATAAAGGTCTTGTTATGATTATTACGAATAATAGTCAAGCCATGCCATATATATAAAGGTCTTGTTATGATTTTATTACGAATAATAGTCAAGCCATGCCATATATATAAAGGTCTTGTTATGATTACGAATAGTCAAGCCATGCCATATATATAAAGGTCTTGTTATGATTATTACGAATAATAGTCAAGCCATGCCATATATATAAAGGTCTTGTTATGATTATTCCTACACTCTTCCTTTGCTTAAATGAATAATGATGTTATATAAGAAGTATCTCACAGCTTAAATAATTATTGAAATATCAAGCATTTTAAGGGGGGTGACCTGCTTTTTGTTCTCCTTTTCTCTCTTTCTCTGGCTTGCATCCATTCGGCCCCATTCTGCCTACTGTTTTAAGACTTATAATAATATTCATCCAAGTTTCGATTTATTGGGTTAGAGGATACGATTTCTGCCCAACCTATAATGAACAGACTATAGTATTATCATAACTATTGTGTTTTATAGCTTGTGTGTATTTATTATAATGGCAATACACTGTAATAACTTAAGGGGGTAGTGCTTGGTTTTTGGTCTATGTATTTATATATTAATGAGTTTCTTTGCTAGACCTGCATCAAGCTTTAAAAAAAAACACTCCCTACACCCCCTTTCAAAACATATTTGTACATTTTTCGGTAGAAATATGTCCTGGTCAAAGGCCGGTTCCTTCTAAAATAACAGGCTCGCTATCACTCGCCAGGAAAAAAACGACATATAAATGGCACGAAAGGTTTAAATATTGACAGTTAACTGGGGCGAAAGGTCTCAAAATCGCCAAAATAAATGGAACGATGGAACGAACGTCTTCAAATCTCAAAACTACATTTTTTTCCCTTAATAACCATCACCTCCACAACCATCACCACCACAAACTTGACTGTCACAACAAGCACAACCACTAGCATCACAACCATCACCACCACAACTACAACCATCACCAACAACTACAACCATCACCACCACTACAATCACAACCACTACCATCACCACCACAAACATTACTGTCACAACCATCACAACCACTACCACCCTAACCACTACCATCACAACCACTACCATCATCACCACACAATTTGCTGTCACAACCATCACCACCCTAACCACTACCATCACCACCACAAACATTACTGTCACAACCATCACAACCACTACCACCCTAACCACTACCATCACAACCACTACCATCACCACCACACACTTTGCTGTCACAACCATCACCACCCTAACCACTACCATCACCACCACAAACTTTACTGTCACAACCATCACAACCACTACCACCCTAACAACTACCATCACAACCACTACCACCCTAACCACTACCATCACAACCACTACCACCCTAACAACTACCATCACAACCACTACCACCCTAACCACTACCATCACAACCACTACCATCACCACCACTACCACCCTAACCACTACCATCACCACCACAAACTTTACTGTCACAACCATCACAACCACTACCACCCTAACAACTACCACCCTAACCACTACCACCCTAACCACTACCATCACAACCACTACCATCACCACCCTAACCACTACCATCACCACCACAAACTTTACTGTCACAACCATCACAACCACTACCACCCTAACAACTACCATTACAACCACTACCACCCTAACCACTACCATCACCACCACACACTTTACTGTCACAACCATCACAACCACTACCGCCCTAACAACTACCATTACAACCACTACCACCCTAACAACTACCATCACCACCACAAACTTTACTGTCACAACCATCACAACCACTACCACCCTAACAACTACCATTACAACCACTACCACCCTAACCACTACCATCACAACCACTACCACCCTAACAACTACCATCACAACCACTACCACCCTAACCACTACCATCACAACCACTACCATCACCACCACTACCATCACAGCCACTACCACCCTAACCACTACCATCACAACCACTACCACCCTAACCACTACCACACTAACCACTACCATCACAACCACTACCACCCTAACCACTACCATCACAACCAATACCACCCTAACCACTACCATCACAAACACTACCACCCTAACCACTACCATCACAACCACTACCACCCTAACCACTACCATCACAACCACTACCACCCTAACCACTACCATCACAACCACAAACTTTACTGTCACAACCATCACAACCACTACCACCCTAACAACTACCATTACAACCACTACCACCCTAACCACTACCATCACCACCACACACTTTACTGTCACAACCATCACAACCACTACCACCCTAACAACTACCATTACAACCACTACCACCCTAACAACTACCGTCACCACCACAAACTTTACTGTCACAACCATCACCACCCTAACAACTACCATTACAACCACTACCACCCTAACCACTACCATCACAACCACTACCACCCTAACAACTACCATCACAACCACTACCACCCTAACCACTACCATCACAACCACTACCATCACCACCACTACCATCACAGCCACTACCACCCTAACCACTACCATCACAACCACTACCACCCTAACCACTACCACACTAACCACTACCATCACAACCACTACCACCCTAACCACTACCATCACAACCAATACCACCCTAACCACTACCATCACAACCACTACCACTCCTACTACCATCACAACCACTACCACCCTAACCACTACCATCACAACCACTACCACCCTAACCACTACCATCACAACCACTACCACCCTAACCACTACCATCACAACCACTACCACCCTAACCACTACCATCACAACCACTACCATCTTAACCACTACCATCACAACCAATACCACCCTAACAACTACCATCACAACCACTACCACCCTAACAACTACCATCACAACCAATACCACCCTAACCACTACCATCACAACCACTACCACCCTAACCACTACCATCACAACCACTACCATCTTAACCACTACCATCACAACCACTACCACCCTAACCACTACCACACTAACCACTACCATCACAACCACTACCACCCTAACCACTACCATCACAACCAATACCACCCTAACCACTACCATCACAACCACTACCACCCTACCCAATCCCACACACACTACCACTAACCACTACCATCACAACCACTACCACCCTAACAACTACCATCACAACCACTACCACCCTAACAACTACCATCACAACCACTACCACCCTAACAACTACCATCACAACCACTACCACCCTAACCACTACCATCACCACCACTACCATTACCACCACTACAATCACAACCACTACCAGCCTAACCACTACCATCACAACCACTACCATCACCACCACTACCATCACAACCACTGCCACCCTAACCACAACCATCAAAACTACTACCATCACCACCACAAACTTTACTGTCACAACCATCACCACCCTAACCACTACCATCACCACCACAAACTTTACTGTCACAACCATCACAACCACTACCACCCTAACAACTACCATCACAACCACTACCACCCTAACCACTACCATCACCACCACAAACTTTACTGTCACAACCATCACAACCACTACCACCCTAACAACTAGCACCCTAACCACTACCACCCTAACCACTACCATCACAACCACTACCAGATTCACCTCCTCTATCACCCACAATTCGAACTGTCCGGCCGGTAACTCTTGTTGATCCTTAGCCATTTGTTTGCCGTTTGTTTGCTATCCCATTAGTTGTATCAATCCGTTCATATACTGTATGTTATATTCTGCGTCCAACGAGCTTGTGTGATACTTTAATTCGTGTTAGTAATGTGTATACATTTGTATTTTTATATTAAATTGTTATGTAGCCCGTTTATATAATTAATCCTGCGTGTATGAAAGAGACAATAGGCAAAGCTGCCTAAAACAAATGTCTCCTTCAATGTTAAAAGAGTGATAGAGAACCAAATTCAAGGCACGTTAGAGTAATAAATCTCTGGACACACGGACCTTGCAGCAGTTTAAGTCATGAAATGAGGGAAAGACAGATTGAGGAGAGAGTTCCAAAACACACTTATTCAGTTGAAGAAAGACTTGGAAAATTGGCTCACTCTTCGGTTAGAGAGTTGGACAGAATACGGATGGAAGTGTGTTGAAAGGCAGGTGCCCCTCACTCTCAGTAGGGAAGGAGGTATAAGCCGAGGAAGCTCTGAAGAACCCTGATTATTGTAATTGCGGTAGAAGAGAGAGAGAGAGAGAGGCTGTCTGACCGAACAGCCCCAAGGTCTCGAGCAAGGCCAAGGCCATAAGTGAGAGCCCCACAGAACCCTCCCTGCTTACTACTAAGAAAGCCCAGGTGACCGAAGCTGCTCCCAGGCGAGGAGCTGAGGAGGGTGCGAAAATGCCCAGGACACGAAGCCCCACCCAAGGCCATGTGCCCCTCAGCAATTATGAAGGGAAAGTTGAGGGGCAAAGGAAAAATATGACGCTTTGGCTCCTAGTCTGCCAACCTCGAGGTTGGCAGTATACAGTGTACCTATGACCAAATGGGAACATGTTTGTCACAAATAATTAAGATATGTTGTACTTGCAAACGAAATCCTTCAAATGTAATAATTTTCGGTATCGCAGATGAAGAAAAGATAAACTAATATTTTCCATACATTGCAATGAGTGTTTTGAACTACGATTTCGTCTCTCTCGAATAATTTCCTGACCGCAATGTCTTAAGGACATAAACAAATCCATTGTATAACTTCTCTCTCTCACACACACTCTTTCTCTCTCTCTCTCTTACTCTCTCTCTGGCATTCGGAGTGCATCCAAAAATTCAGCATCAGTATTTGGACAAGAGCTCCCGCGTTTCAGCAAAACAAACACAATATTGGGACAGCAGTCTGTTAGGTGTTCACTGCAGCTTTTACACACATGTCACGGGCAAGAGAGAGGGAGGGAGAGTCGGTGCTACAAAACAAATATTCAAATATTCCATCAATGCAGAACTTTCAAATACACCTCTATGTGGATACATGGGGGTTATCAATCAACTATAGTCCATTCATTATAAGTAGGCCAAAAATCGTGACTTCTAATCTCTGTAACGCAGGAAGGGCTAGAGCAAATGGGCTGTAAATATCCTCACCTATACCCAAATGGTAGAAATATTAGCTCGATTACTCTAGTCGGTTTTGAGTTATAGAGCTTAGTGATCAAGATTTTTGGCCTACTTATTATGAATAGAGTATAGTGTAAACAAATATAACAATGTGTTGCTTTTTTATTCGGGAAGACAACATATCCATTCTTCAACCTCACCCTTGAAGCCTGGAGGGTGAGTTCCATCAGGTACAATTGTTGGAGGGGAGATTGAGGAAGCGGGTGACGTCTTCAAGACAAATAATGGAATTAATTAAATACTGGTAGAGCCATATAATGCTGGTCAAGAGAAATCTTCGGCCCAACCTGTTAGCATGGTAAAATTATTGAGTGACATCTGATATTATTTGTATTATCCTTGCGGAACAGAGTGGGCTGGTTATAGACATGATCCCAGAGGTTGATGAATTCAACTTCTTCCTTCAGACACAAACATTTTAGTCGGCTGTTTGTGCCGTTAGGTGGTGGCCAGTAATAAATTATAGGTTTGAGTCCCGAAGTGAAGAATGAAATCCTAATACTTAGTAGTGGCCCCAAAATCATTGACGATTCTGGCCCTCCCTTCCATTCCCTTCCCATTTATCTGATGTCCTAGAAAGTTTTGGTATATTAGTAGAGGCAGAATAGTGATGAGTTAGCTCTGGAAACACCGCTGTGAACATCAGGCTGACGGGAAGCGCAGTGCAGGTGAGATCTGGTTTATTATTTCACAATTATTTTCTTATATTTGTTACTGGTTTTTTTGGTCTTCAGTAATGGCATCATACATGGACGGCGGGTCATTTGAATGGCGAGCCATGAGTTCAAAGAAAGCCATAACTTCACTAAGGTATTTCGTCAATGATTCCGGGGCCCCTATTAAATATTAGGTTTTTATTCTTCCTTTCGGGACTCAAACCTATAATCTCACTCCTAACAGAGTTTACAAACGAATAAACCACCCTTAAGGGGGATCACCGGCTTTTATTATTTTTCTCTCATTTGCTCTCTTTCCCTAGCTTGAATCCAATCGGCCCCATCCAGGTGTCGATATCTTCCTGGCGAGCGATAGCGAGCCAGCATTGTATGGATAAATCCGGCTTCACCGGAGATATTTTTTTTATCGAAAAATGTACAAATTTAGCTTGCTTCCAAACAAAAAATGTATATGCTGGCTCCCTACCGCTCGCCAGGAAAATATTGACACCTGGAAGGGGGTACACGTCTTAAAACAGTAGGCTGAATGGGGCCGAATGGATACAAGCCAAAGAGAGAGGGAGAGAAAGAGAAAAAAAGCGAGGTGGGCTCCCTTAACGGTGCTACTGTTAACTTTCTTCGCATAGGTTAGGAAATTTCAATTACAAATAGCCTCATAAGGCTCAATACAAATGTTGCAGCATTTTTGCCTTCGTACTCATTTGTAATTTTGAGAGTTTCTAAAGGCGGTGTCACACGAGCTCTTTTTCCGTCAACTTTTACGAGCAATTGTTGTCTGGCAGCTTTAAAATATAAGTTCCATTAGACTTCAACTATCTATCATACTCTACCTTCGATCTAGTTTTCTATTCCAATTCGAAAGAGCTTCAAAATAGTAAGAGACAAAACTTGCTCATCGAAAGTTGACGGAAAAAGCGCTCGTGTGACACCGGCTGTAGACCACTAAGAGCGCAATGGGCGGGTTTTTCCGAAATTCTGGTTAAACATCTTCTGTATTATAATGTTATGTTTGCCTTCACTCTATTCACCGATACCAATGGAAAATAACTAAAACTATATTCCAAAAAGAGAACTGATAAGGTTTACCGTAAACACGCCTGTGTATATATGTTTTTGCTAAAACACCAGGCACAAAAAGGCATGTGCAATATAAAGTAGCATAAATCACTTAACCCCGCTATTTTTATATCGAAAATTGAATCTGATATTCATATGAATGTTGACAAAAATATTAAAAAAAATACGAATATCAAAGCCAACTGATTTCCGCAAACTATGGACCTGTCAATGACAGCTTTGATTTTATGTGAGATATGTTACATATGGGTAAATTTGTCAACCAATTATCTCACTAATTAATAACATGCATCTGGGGAACACAGCGAATAATCTCATTTAATAATTTCACTCACAACACCAATTACCTCCCATTGAAATTAATGAAAACATGTGCTCCACCCGGGATTTGAACCTGGGACACCACATACAGATCTTAAAAACTCAAACCATTATAATATCTATCTATCTATCTATTGCTGGACGCCGTGATCCCCGAAAGGGTGGCCACGAACGAAACGCCCCCATGCACCTCTGTCCCCAGTCAGTCGACGCCCCTCCTCCCATCCAGCACAGCCTTCACTCATATACTTCTTCACTCCATCCTTCCACCTCTCATTCGATCTACCCCTCCCTCTCTGTCCCTCCACCTCGCTCTCGTACACCCTTTTAGTCATTCTCTCGCTTTCCATACGTTCCATATGGCCGAACCATCTCAAGTTGTTCGTTTTCACACTTTCCAGCACATCTACCTCCACACCACACCTCCTTCTTACTTCCTCATTCGTCTGTCTATCCCTCTATGTAACTCCGCACGCACTTCTTAAGTAACTCATTTCCACCGCTCTCACTCTTGGCCTGAGTCTCTTCCCGAATGTCCATGCTTCGCTTCCGTAAGTTAGTGTCGGGATTATCACACTGTCATGCAAGGACTTCTTCACTTCCATACTGACCACTCTATTTCTTGTTACTGCTTTCAGAGTTCCTACAACCCTCTTCCCATGTTGCACCCTCTCCCGCACTTCTTCAGCCGTACTCCCATCTTTACTCAACACACTGCCCACATACTTAAATGAGCTGACAATCTCCATATCCTGACCATTCAACCTCACCTCACACTCTGTGGTTACACCCCTTTCAAAGACCATAACCTTGCTCTTCCCCGCATTTATTTTCAGATTCCGTTTTTCACACACTGTTCCAAACATATTTACCAGACCCTGCAACTCAGAACCGTATCATCGGCAAACAGCAGTACAGGCAGCTTCCACTCGTTTCCCTCCCTCATCAGCGGTACACCAACATCCACTGCTCTCCTTGTATTTCTTTCATGAGAAGAGAGGAAGGCAGGAATCCAATGGGAACCAAGGAAACGATGAAGATTATATTTAGAATCTCTCTCTCTCTCTCTCTCTCTCTCTCTCTCTCTCTCTCTCATACACACATATAACTGGCATGAGTGTTCTGACAACAAAAGATATATATACTGTATATATATATATAGTATAAATATATATATATATATACACTCCTTGATTAATAAAACGGCCACGCTGACGAGTCACCTAACCTTTAATTAAGTGAAAAACACTTCAGTATAATGAATTCAGTGCCCTAAAAACATATCACTGTAGACGCATGTAATGTTATGTCACATACCCCCCATGTCACAATGCCCCCACACATGCCCGACCTTCCCCTGACGACCCCTCTAAATGCTCTGGACCACGGCCTGTCACTCTTACTATCAACTTTTGCAATATTCGCGGCCTTTCCTCTAATTTTCACTCTGTCGAACACCATCTCTCCTCCTCCAAACCTGATCTTCTTTTCCTCACCGAAACCCAGGCATCTGAAACAACTTCCAGCAGCCCCTTCTCTGTATCCTCCTACTTTCTCTATCCTAGTTTCAAAGCCAAAGGCAGATGTTGTGCATACCTGCACAACAAACTCACTTGCCCTCATGTTCTTGATTTCGACTCCTCTGAATTCTCAACTTTATGGCTCAAACTATCCTGTCATTCTCATACTAAATATTTCTGTGCTGTCTATCTTTCCCCTAACTCTACCGACTTTCCCAAATTCTTCGACTATATAAACTCTAAAGTGGAACACATTCTATCTATCTCTCCCTTCTCTGAAATCTCCATCTTAGGAGATTTCAACGTTCACCACCGCCAATGGCTCTCCTCTCACTCTACTGACCAACCTGGTGAACAAGCTTACGTCTTTTCTATCATAAATGACCTAGAGCAGCTGGTCCAGCAACCCACCCGTATCCTGGATCGCTTCGGAGATTGGCCCAACATTCTTGACTTATTTCTGACTTTTAACCCTTCCTCTTCTACTGTCAATCTTTTCTCTCCTTTGGGCTCCACCGACCATAAACTTATCTCCGTCACCTGTCCTATCTCTTCAGTACGGCCATCCGATCCTCCCAGCCGGCGGCGCTTGTGGCACTTTGGCGCTGTCGACTGGGAGGCTCTCCGGCAGTACTTCTTTGATATCCCATGGAATGACTTCTGCTTCCTTGTCCAAGGACCCTCGGAGAGTGCTGAACGCATTACCGAGGTAATCCTCTCGGGCATGGAAGCGTACATTCCATTTTCTTTCTCTCAGTCTAATGCAAAAAAATCTTGCTTTACTCACGCTTGTTCTACTGCTGTCCACAACAAGAAGGAAGCATTCAAACGGTACCGACGTCTTAAAACTCAAGAATCTCATTCTTCCTATGTTTCTGCCCGGAATCAAGCCAAATCTGTTCTTCGACTTGCCAAGCACTCTTTTATCAATGATAAATGCACTGAACTATCCAACTCTAGCTCTTCCCAAGCTTTCTGGCATCTAGACAAAAACTTCTCCAACAACTTTTCTTCCTCGTCTTTCCCTCCCCTTTTCCACTCTGATGGCACAACCATCACTTCTTCCTCTGACAAAGCTGAACTCTTTGCTCAAACTTTTGCCAGAAACTCTACCTTGGATGATTCCGGTGCTATTCCTCCCTCTCTCCTACTTATGCCTAATATTATAATCTCTTCTAAAGATGTACTTTCTACCCTCTCTGGGCTTAATACTAAGAAGGCGTACAGTCCGGACGGTGTTCCTACTGTTGTACATAAAAACTGTGCTTCCATGCTGACCCCCTGCCTAGGCAAACTCTTTCGTCTCTGTCTCTCTTCTAACGTCTTTCCTTCTTGCTGGAAGTTTGCTCTCATTCAACCTGTCCCAAAGAAGGGTGACCGCTCTCAACTCTCCAACTATCGTCCAATTGCTCTCATCTCTTGTATCTCTAAAGTTTTTGAAACTATTCTTGCTTCCAAATTTCTTAAGCATTTCTCTTCTCATAATCTGCTCTCAGATCGCCAGTATGGCTTCCTTAAGGGTCGCTCTACTGGTGATCTTCTTTCATATCTTACTAACTCTTAGTCATCCAACTTTCGGGACTTCGGTGAGACTTTTTCTGTTGCACTATACATATCGAACGCCTTCGATAGAGTCTGGCACAAATCTTTAATTTCCAAACTGCCCTCCTTCGGTTTCAGTCCCTCCATCTGTGCCTTTGTCTCTAATTTCCTTTACGGCCGTTCCATAGCTGCGGTTGTGGACGGCCATCGCTCATTTCCTCATCCTATCAACTCTGGTGTTCCTCAGGGTTCTGTCCTATCTCCTATTGTCTTTCTAATTTTCATAAATGATCTTCTCAACTGTACATCCAATCCCATCCATTCATATGCAGACGACTCTACCTTACACCACTCAATTAGTTTTCCAGAACACCCCAGCCAGCATAATGAAGCCATAAAATATTTTCTTCTTATCTAGCTACTATTTCCAATTGGGGTAGAGAAAACCTTGTTGCATTTAATGCTTTCAAAACTCAATTTATCCATCTTACTACCCGTCTGGAACCCCCAGAGGACTATCCCTTATTCTTCAACAATACAAAAATCAACCCTTCATCTTTTCTCAATGTTCTCGGTGTCTCTTTTTCTTCTGCTCTCATTTGGAAAGACCATATTACCAGTCTCGCTAAGGCAGCCTCCCAGAAGCTGGGTGTGATCAACCGCCTCAAGGGGTTCTTTACCCCTGCACAGCTTCTTGCTTTGTACAGGGGCACAGTGCGTCCTTGTATTGAGTATTGTTCACATGTGTGGGGAAGATCCTCTCACACTGCACTCCTAGATAAAGTAGAAAGGAAAGCCTTTCGTATCATTAACTCCCATCCACTCACCAACTCTCTGCAATCTCTCTCTCTTCGCCGCAATGTTGCATCTCTCTCGGTATTCTATCGCTACTACAATAATCAGTGTTCCTCGGAGCTTTCCCAGTGAATACCACCTCCTCTACGTAGGGTGCGTAGTACCCGCCTTGCAACACAGTCCCCCCCCTACTCTGTGCACCTCTCCAACCCAAGAGTGAAATGCTATTATCAGACTTTCTTCTATTTAACTGCTGAGCTCTGGAACTCTCTCCCAGAATCAGTCTTTCCCTCTTCCTATGACTTAAATTGCTTCAAACTCCGTGTGTCCAGGCATTTTAACTCGAACGTTCCTTGATTTCGGCCTTGTCACTCTCTGAAATCTGAGGGAGGCACTCGCTGCAGGCAGTTATGCCTTTTGTCTCCCTCATTCACATAGAAAAAAATAATACTGTAGGCTTAGTTTTCACAGAAAAATGTGTTTGCAATTAGCTCAAAAGGTGGATGTTGCCATTTTGCCATCATGGTGTATAACAAATGCTTGCAATCGATATAGAAACATAAACAAAATCCTAGTTTGACTCTTCATAAGCTGCTTCAGTCTGAATTTAAATATCTACATATATCCTGGATAGGGTTCCGGTTAACAACTTTCAGTAGGTGTCACAGGGTGTCCATACTTCACTTGGTGGCTGGATAACTCAAGTAATGGATCATTTCAACCAGTAGCTCTTAACTAAAATAATGTTGTTTGAGTAGATTAGGATAGGTAGTAATTTTAGGTTTAGGTTAGTAAGGCTCGGTTCACACATGCACGAATTAACGTCCCATCCGGCCACGACCCCAAAAATAGGCAGGACGGACTCAATCTGGAGGCCCCATGGCCCGACCCCTTTTGCTCAGTTCACATATGCACGAATTAACGTTCCGTCCGTCCCCGACCCCTTAATTCGCCTGCAAACGAGCAAGGACGCCGGCAAAATCGCCTATGGTCGGTTAACGGATGTGCGGTGTCACCAGCTCACGTGACGCGACGGTGACACATCGCCGACTCTCCTTCCAAAGGTTTTTTGCCGCCGTTCTCATCCCGTTCGTCGGCATCTAGACGCCGCCAGTCGGTATCTAGACACAGTCTATCGGAGTCTAGACGCCGATGCTCCCGTGTATGTACCGTGGGTGTCCCGGCCTGACACGTTTTGTGGCAGTTGCCCCGGCCCACGCCGACCATTTTATGCATACATAAAATTTTCGCCGCCTTCCGCCCCGCGTCCCGTGTGCTGGCCACACCACACGTCCCTGTACCGACCATAGGCGATTTTGCCGGCGTCCTTGCCCGTTTGAAGGCAAATTAAGAGGTCGGGGCCGGATGGGATGTTAATTCGTGTATGTGTGAACCGAGCTTAAATTAAGTTGGAACTGGTTTGATTATTTTATGGTTGATTGGCACTGGTTAATATCTACACCTCAGAAAATAGCCACTAGTAGTCAAAAGTTTAAGGGGGAAGGGTTTAATTATTGGTAGATATATGTATTTGCTTATCAGTTTGTTTTTAGTTCCCTCCCTAGACCTCCATCAAGCTTGAAAAACATCCCCAATATCCTCTTTCTACATAAATTTGTAAATTTGTCGGTAGAAAATTGACTCCTGAATTACAGGATCGCTACCGCTTGCCAAGAAAAAGTCGTATATGGAACGCAAGGTCTTAATAATGACATAGAAATGAGGCGAAAGTTTTAAATAATTCTTAAGTTCTTAAATTTTGAAAAATAATGGGGCTAGACATGAGGACGAAAGGAGGCCAGAAAAAAACAAAAAACATCCCCCTTAGCATTAGTAATTTCCTCTGTAAATATTATACTTCACCATCCTTGTGCTCTCTTTTGTTGCATACGTCTATCTTGCCAAGCTTGTATGTGTGTGTGTGTGTGTGTGTGTGTATGTGTGTGTGTGTGTGTCGTCTCTCTCTCTCTCTCTCTGTCTCCGTGTATGTTGTCTGTGTGGGTGATTTCTTCGCAATACATACTCTCTCTCTCTCTCACACTCACTCTCTATATATCGTCTGTATGTGTGTGTACCGGTGCCGTTCTCTTAACATTAATCTGGTTACTATTAGACGATGATATTCAATTTTAAAAGGGCCTCCAGCAATTAACAGGCTTCGAACTCCCTCACTTAACCCTTTTCATCACCACAGATCCTTCTTAAGCTGCACACAATTGTCTAAATATAGCTAGAATAAAGTTATGAATTTACGTCGCCGGTACAAAAGGGTTAAATATCACTCCCCTCTCTTTTGCTCTCTCTCTCTTCTTTGCTATCCTTTCCTTCCACTGTCCCTTACTCTCGGGTTAGCTATCTCTACTAGAATTAAGTCCTGACCACCTCGCTGGGATCGTAAGGTTTGTGTGGTCAGTGTATCTATGTAAATCTCTCTCTCTCTCTCTCTCTCTCTCTCACGCCCCCTTCCCTGTGTTGAACCCGTACCCATGACAACACTACCGTCAACCTGCACTAAATCAAACCTTTCCCCGAGACTACCAACATCCTTTGACTAGGGTAAATCGTATAATTATGTAACTGGCGACAATATTACCAACCCAAGTGAGAAGGTTGGGTATAATTCTAGCGGTGGGTCCAACTCGGTTTGGATATTAAAGGGATATTAAAGGGTCCCCTTTCTCCCTAGTGTTTACTGTTTAGTCCCATTAGTTTTGAAATGTTTAGACGTTCGGCCCATTTGTTGGGCGATTTTAAGACATTTCGTCCCATTTCGATATAAATGTTAAGACCTATCGTGTCATTTAGGTGTCGATTATTTCTTGGCGAGCGATAGCAAGCCTGTAATTGTAAGAGGAACCGGCCTTCGGCCGGGAAATTTTTCTTGAGGGGGGGTCTAGGGGATGTTTTTTCTAAGTTTGAGGGATGTCTAGCGAGGAAACTAAGAATTTATGAATGAATGAATGAATTTATAGGCCAAACAAACAGTCAGTGTCCCCTTAAAATTATTGCCGTTTATCTATTTATATCCATACTTATTGGTTCCTGGTATTATTAATTGGGGCATATTCGTTTAAAAATTAGACTAGGTTAGGTTGTTAGGTTAGGCTAATACAAAACTAATTTGCTCCCATTCTTAATATCACAAAACATGAACTATGAAAGAAAAATAGGGAATTAAAACAGAAAAAACGCTAAAATCGATTTGAAGCCATTGCTAGAATGGCACTTTTATGAAAATTTCATATAAATAAATACACAACAAATAAATTTGAGAAATGTTTTTGGGTCACAGTTACTGGCGTGAATGAGCCGAAGGTTGGAATAGTGGGATCATTTGGGGTTTAGATCGTACAGCTGGGGAAATAATACCATGTGAGAAGGTTGGAATAGGGTGATCATATTAACTGGTGTGGATCGTACAGCTGGGGAAATAATACCATGTGAGAAGGTTGGAATAGGGTGATCATATTAACTGGTGTGGATCGTACAGCTGGGGAAATAATACCATGTGAGAAGGTTGGAATAGGGTGATCATATGAACTGGTGTGGCTCGTACAGCTGGGGGAGATAATACCAACCCATGCGAGAAGGTTGGAATAGTGGAATAATTTGGACTGGTGTGGATCGTGCAACTGCAGACAATAATTCCAATTAATATGAGAAGGTTGGAATAGTGGGATCATTTGGGGTGTGGATTGTACAAATGCAGACAATAATACCAACCAATGTGAGAAGGTTGGAATAGTGGGATCCATGATAAGTTAATTATACATATAACAGGTGGAAAAAAACATTCGATATAATTTGTATCAAATAATGTAATTTGCAATGCGGAGGAAAAAGTGTCCATTATTTAAATCAAATATATATGAAAACATGCGCAATACTAATGACATACTGTATAATTATGTAAGAGTTTTGATAAATATTGTATGAAAGAATAACGCAGATGATACAGGAAATGAAGACAATACAATAAAGTAAAAAGCTAAATATATAGAAATAACTTGATCTATATGGATTATGGAGCCATCCTAAATATAGCAAACCATTATAGCTATAGTCAGTTACTTTATAATTTGCAGTGCAGTCCGTCTATTTTGAGAGAACAATCCTCGCCAGAAAGTTAGTCGTATAATCCTTCCTATATTTCTAGTTTTGTTTTCTATTTGAGTGAGGGAGACAAAAGGCAGAACTACCTGTAGTGAGTGCCTCCCCCAGAGTTGAAAGAGTGACAGGGCCAAAATCAGGGGACGTTCGCGCCAAACTGCCATACACATTCTACTTAGTTGCAACACTCACTCACTCAGTCTCTCTCTCTCTCTCTCTCTACTAGAATTAAGTCCTAACCACCTCACTGGGTTCATAAGGTCTGCGTGGTCAGCCTCTCTCTCTTTCTTCTCTCTCTCTCCCTCCCTCTCTCTCTCTCGTTCATCTTCGGTCTGACACAAAGCTCATTAAGACCGTAATCACCCAGCTTATGTCTCCAGCCTTCGAGCAGCCAAGGTAATAAGAATGTTAATGTATCGTCTTAGAAGGTGTTTTCGTCACAGGGGTGGCAAGGGAGGGATCGACGTTTTCTTATTTATTAATATTATTATTATTTATATACTTATCATTATTATTATTATTATTATTATTAGGGGTTCGTCCCCTACGGGGAACCCCTATTGTAATCATTAAACCTGGGATTTCATCCAAATTCTTCTTACGCGCCGGTTTCGACGCAATAACTCCAGAACCGCGTTTTGGATCGGGGTCAAACTTTCACAAGAGGTGCGTTTTTGTATTGGGCAACTTTTGATATGCTAAACATCCGGCATGGTGGCCAAACAGGTCCGTGGCAGCCGATTTCCCGAAAAACTTGATGCCTAAATACCGTCTCTCCCACTCACAGGAAACGACTGGGCTTTGGCATACGCACTCACCTACTAATGCTCCGCAAATTTTATAGAGAAGGTTTTGCTTTTGCACGTGGGGTTTTTTCCGGCAATCTTGAAAAAACCTCGATTTCCACTTAAAATTCCACATCTTGAAAACTATGCCGATGATCAAAGCCATGCTTGCGTAGTTGGATGAGGCTCGCGATTCCGAACGTTTTGATACCAAAACAAATATAAATGGGTGGAATAGTTTGGCCGCAGCATTGAAAACTGTCTATTCTTAAATTACTTTAAAACCGAATTCGCTACCCACACAAAGTTTACCGTCTACAGTCTATAGGCTTCCACGCATCCCCCAGTTTTGCTTAATAACATAATCTCTTTATTATTCAGATCTATAACTTTTTTTTTATTTAACTCTCTCAAAACAGTTCGAGTCCCTACGAATTCCAGCAATTATTTAGCCAACCTACCTATACATACCTACCCTACCAAATAATAATGATAAATTCAAATTTATTTTTGGTGAATGACAGAGTATTGGCTAAGGTTTTTAACAATTCCTCCCTTTGCCAAATGCTTAGTTTAATAACAATGATATGGACCTTTAAAGTTTTGGCAATTGCCCGTGTGACTCGTATTTTAACCCTTCTAAAGTGTTACCACGAAATACTGCTAGATCCTTTCTCAAAAGTCGCTAGCATGTTGCTACATAGCCAAACAATGTTAGGATAATGCTGCAATTTCTAAAGAGTTTTGGTTTGTTTGTTTTGCAAATTTTACAATGTAGTATGACTAGAATGTCTGAAATTTTCAAATTATCCCTAGTAAATGTCTCTAGATATAAAAGAAATGGCTGCTAGATTGAAGTAAATAGCTCTACATTTAGCGGTAATATGTAGCTTTACAACTGGCAACACTGCAACCACCACCTCCCTCCCACCCGCTAGATCCTTTCTCAAAAGTCGCTAGCATGTTGCTACATAGTCAAACAATGTTAGAATAATGCTGCAATTTCTAAAGAGTTTTGGTTTGTTTGTTTTGCAAATTTTACAATGTAATATGACTAGAATGTCTACAAATTTTAAATTATCCCTAGTAAATCTCTCTAGATATGAAAAAATGGCTTCTAAATTGAAGTAAATAGCTCTACATCTAGCGGTAATATGTAGCGATACAACTGGCAACACTGCCTAGCCCTTCCTTCCTACCTCCATCCTCCCTCATCTAGCAAAAGTATCAACAACCACTCTAGTGAACTTTCGGTATTTAGTTTATTCAGCTTAATACTATTTATCCACATAAAATAGAAACCTATCACGATTGTTGTCTAATACAACCATAGATAATGCTATTACATATTATTTGAACATGATGTCGAATTTAGCAGTTGCTGTTTACCTTGAACAGTAATGACAGAACCGAAAGCTTCTCTTGCCGTGTAGTACTCAAAGAAAGCAGGGGTACTTAAGCCGGCCCATACCGAACTGTTACCAAGTCAGAGATGCAGAGGTAACTTTCACAATGCATTATAACCCTAGACAGACACCAATATACCACTAAATCAGACAAATATCACTACAAAAAAGATAGGAACATATTATATTAATGTCCTAGGTATTTGAAATTATGCAAATGAGTAAAATCCATTATGATATAATGATAATGGGATTGATTAGTATCTGGCAACAGTGTTGCAATATAATTTTCTGAACGTATGCGAACTTCGGAGTATTTATCCCATTAATATACACATCTATCACTATTTAAATTTAGTACAACCATACACAGTGCTATTACATATTATTTGAACATAATATAGGATGCTCTTTCCTTTAAACCATTTTCTATATTTATTCACGAAACAATATAGGCCTAGCCTAGGCAGCGCTACCGGTAGGTACGAATTTATCAGTTCGAATTTTGATTGAGAGTGGGATTAGGCCTAGGCCTAGCCTAGGGCTTAACATGGGATACTGTTTGGGGGTTGGGAATAGACTCAGGCTGCTTTAGGCCTAATTAGGTAAAAATAGTCAAATCGAGACAATTGCACAGCCAACATAGCCTAGGCCTATTAACTTTAAGCAAATATTTTACCAATCTACAATAGGCCTAGTCTATTCGCTGTAAGTAGGCAAGAAATCATGACCTAGGCTATAACCTCTGTAACTAAAAAACAACTAGGCCTAGTGATCAAGCTAATATGTCTACCATTTGGGAAGAGTCAGTCAAGGAATAGCCTAGATGTGGAAATTTGCAGCCAATTTGTTCTAGCCCTATTTGAGATACAGAGGTTAGAGGTCATTGTTGAGGCCCCCCCCCTCATGACATATTGTCATTATCTTATATATTGCCAGCAGGGGGCAAATAACCGACAAAAATCGCCGTCAAAATAGACACGAACTTAACCACGGCGGCGATCGACACATGTAAACAGGGAGGTGTCAGACGTTTGCAATAAAGTTCCTGTCTATTTTGAATGCCATTGGATACAATAGTATGTTGAGGGGGGGTTTGCCCCCCCCTCACCCCCCCCCCCCCATGACATATTTTCACCATCATATATATTGCCAGCTGGGGGCAAAAAACCGAAAAAATTGCCGTCAAAATAGACACCTTTATGAATAGGTTAGCCTTTAGGCTAGGCCTATCGGCAAGAGTTGCGTTGTATAGGCTATCCTAGTGTTTACTAATTTATAGGCTATCCCTTTGAAAGGACATTAGCCGGGTAGGATGTAGTTACCGGGTGTATCGCCAGCCTTGTTTACACTACGCGTACACGTAGTGGCGTCGGACGCTTGCCATCCTTTTCCTGTCTATTTAGACTGCCTTTGGATACAATAATATGTTGAGCTTGGGCTTTGCCCCCTTTCACCCCCCCCATGACATATTGTCATCATAATATATATTTCCAGCAGGGGGCAAATAACCAAAATAAATCTCCGTCAAAATAGACGCGAACTTAACAACGGAGATCGACAAATTTAATGTAAACATGACGGAGGCGGCGGACGTCTGCAATCATGTTCCCGTCTATTTTGAATGCCAATGGATACAATAATATGTTGAGGGGTGGCTTTGCCACCCCCATGTCATGTCATCGTCATATTGCCAGCAGGGGGCAAAATAGACAAATACACCAAAAATCGGGGTGTGGGGGCGGCAGCCACCACCCATAATAGCCTACTATGATAGGTTAGGTTAGGCTAGGCTAATGTCCTTTCAAAGGGGTATAGGCCTAGTAAACACTAGGATAGCCTATACCTGGTCAAAGGTAAGTCCTGCTGTAGTCTCCTTGAATGCTACCTTAAATTGTAATATTAGACTAGGCCTAGCCTATAGATAAAATAGCTTAGCCTACTCATTTATTGTAGCCTATAATATAGGCCTAGCAGGGCAGAATGTAGAGTTCGGGCGTACCCCAACCAATGTTTACACTACGCAGAGCGGCGACGAAAGCTTGCCTTCATGTTCCCGTCCATTTTGAATGCCGTTGGATACAATAATATGTTGAGGGGGGCAAACACCCACATGACATATTGTCATCATCATATAATTTGCCAGCAGGGGGCAAATAGGCCTAACCAAACTGCAGCGATCGACCATGTAAACATGACGGCGGCGGCGGCGGTGGATGCTTGCGATCATGTTCCCGTCTATTTTGACTGCCATTGGATACAATAATATGTTGAGGGAAGGGCTTTGCGGCAATTTTTGTGGTTGTTTGCCCCCTACTGGCAATATATATGATGATGATAACATGTCATGAGGGGGTGAGGGGGGACTTTCAACATATTATTGTATCGAATGGCATTCAAAATAGACGGGAACATTATCCCAAGCGTCCAACGCCGACACCGCCGCGGCTGCTGAAGAACAAGGAATTTAGCAATAGGTTTCATTGTGAACTGGAGGAAATTAATAAAAATAAGGAAGGTAGGCCTAGCGATGTAAATAGTCAATGGAATTTCCTTAATAATGACAATTATATGTATAGGTATAAAGTAAAAACAATATATTTTACATAATTTATTGCATATCCTACATATTTAAACAAATATATATTAAAAATAGTTTAACCACACCACTGAGTTCCCCCAAAATACTCTAATAGGGCTGGCCTGAAGAATTAGATCAAGATGGACAACCAATCAACACATGATAGGTAGGGAAGGGCAGGTTAACAACGGCGATCGACAAATGTAAACATGACGACCGTACACTCGGAAACTACATCCATCCCCATTAGCCTAACCTAACAACCTTACCTAACCTATCCTAGTATTATGGGTGGAGGCTGCCGCCCCTAGACCCAGTACGTTGGATACAAAACTAACCCTCACGTAACACCTAGTATAATATGTCCCTAGTACCCAGTACGTGGGATACCAAGCTAACTCTACATAACACCTAGTATATGTCCCTAGTACCTAGTATTTGGGATACAATACTAACCCTTACATAACACCTAGTATATATCCCTAGTACTCAGTACGTGGGATACAAAACTAACCTTCACCTAGCATATGTCCCTCACTCAGTACACCTTTCGCCCTCACTACCGTTCGTGAGTCTTCATACATCTTCATTATCACACGCACCAGCCACTCCTCTACGCCAAATTTTCTCCTAGCCTACTGCACAACTTCTTACTTTCAGTAGAGACGTGATTTTCCGGGCCCGTCGCAAGACCACCGTCTCAACCGAGCCGTCGCAAGATCATCACAGGACAGGAAAAACAACACAGGCTTGCTCCAAGCCAGCGCACATCTTACAAATATATAGGCTAGGCTATACAACTTCCATTTCATCGGCATAACATTCACCGCCAATTTAATTATCATAAGGATTATATAAATGCAATTCTGATATGAAAAACAATCGGTAAATAGCATAGCCTAGGCCTAGTCAAAGCTGGGGTTTGTTGTTGTTTCGTGGACAAAATTTAACCAAACGTACTGTCCCACATTAATTTATTATCAACAATTGGATATACGTTACTGTGGGCTCTTATTACTCTACTTCCTAATAATAGGTAAGTAAATTATAACATAATGTTTGGATAAACAAATATACCAAAATAAATTAGAATGAAGAAACAGTAAGTTGAGTGAGATGTTTCAGCTTGCCGTCAACCCAGCTCCGGAGCTCTCTTGCCGTCGCAAGAGAATATTGGTGTCTCGCTTGCTAAAGGTGGGCTTGCGACGGGACCAGAAAAACAGTTTTTCGGGTAGATCTTGCGACGGTGGTCTTGAGACGGGACCGGAAAAACACCTCTTAGATATCTTTCCTGCAGCTGCCTGACTATGAAGTTATCATACCTTCAAAGACTCTCTCACACTCACAGACCTTCATGACTTGGCCCAGCATTTTCAGGCCTCTTATAGCAGTTGCAAGGGGAGCCTAACTCTGAAATCACTAGATAGTGCCTCCAGAACCATAAAAAAGAGGAGAGGGCTTAATTAACACACTTCCCTGTTGGACTCCGACGCGAACTGAAAACTCATCACTCAGTACCCTCACGTAACACCTAGTATATGTCCCTAGTACCCAGTACTTTGGATACAAAACTAACCTCCACCTAACACCTAGTATATGTCCCTAGTAACCAGTACATGGGATATAAAGCTAACCCTTACCAAATATCTAGTACCGTACTGTACATGTCCCTCACTCAGCTGTACACCTTTCACCCTCACTACCGTTCGTGAGTCCTCGTACATCTTCATTATCACATGCACCAGCCACTCCTCAACGCCAAGTTTTCTCCTAGCCTACTGCACAACTTCTCTGGCCACCTTATCAAAGGCCTTCTCCCGGTCTGCGAACACAACATCAGACCCCTATCTTTTAAATACATACAGTACATACAGTATCTTTCCCTTATCATACCTTCTAAGACTCTTTCACAGACCTTCATGACTTAGTCAAGCATTTTCAGGACCCTTATAGCAGTTCCCAGGGGAGCCCAACTCTGAAATCATCAGATAGTGCCTCCAGAACCATAAAAAAAAAAAAGAGGAAAGGGCTTCATTAACACAGAGCCCTGGTGGACTCCGACGCGAACTGAAAACTCATCACTCAGTACCGGTACATCTTTCACCCTCACTGCCGTTTGTGAATCCTCATACATTTTCATTATCACACAAATACCTTTATGACTTGGATTGTGCCGTGTCCTAGCATGAAACCAAACTGCATATCGTCAATATCATACCTTCAAAGACTTTCTCACAGAGCTTCTTGACTTGATCAAGTATTTTCAGGCCCCTATAATTTTCCCTATCCAATGAGTCCCCTTTGCTCGTATACAGTATATAATGTACTTTTGTGCCATTCATCAGAGATTACTTTCTCTCTGATGATGAAGTTAATTAGCTCATTGAACACACCTACTCCTTTCTCACCTGAGGCCTTAATCATCTCAGCTAGAATGCCAGAGCATCCTGCAGCTTTTCTGTCCTTCATTAAGTTATTGCACTGCTTACAAAAGCTGGCACAATCACAGGGAGGGGGGAGTATTGGCTTTTCGTTGCTAAGCTGCTCTATTCCATTCATATTCCATGTTGAATAATCTTTCGTAGTGTACGGTATTTTCCAAGAATCTATAATTTCTTTGTCAGCGGAAACAATTGTTCAAGTATATATTTTCCCTGTGAAACCAATTTAACTTCATAATGACAATTATATATATAAGAAAAAACAATGTATTTTACATAATTTATTGCATATCTTACATATTTAACGCCTTAAGAGCGGGTGGGTCGGTAACTTCTACCCGCCAAGCGGGTGGTTTTACCCTAAATGGGGTTGTTTCCGTGCTCTTTTTCATGCATAAACAAGATCCAGAGCGTAATACAAGTATCTATCCCTGAAAGGGCATAAACAGAGCTTTCGAATGACACCCGAACCATCCTTTTACGACCACTGGTTCTCTTGCAACGATCGTGCAACACGAGTGCAAAAACCCTAAAATAAGGTAATTTCCTTACATAATTCCCTGTGTAGCGAGTGAGAGAGGGTGGAGTAGGGTGTAATAAATTTCAGTCGACCCACGGCGGTGGTGGCGAGCGGTCAGGAAGCATTCTCTGCTCATAGCACCGCTCAGCTCTCTCTCAGAGCACATTATGTGCTCAAAATTGCACTCGATATATGTCGAGGCCCGCATATGGGCACGTTTTCTTTAACTCGACATATGTCGAGCGCAGATGGTTAAGGGTTAAAAAGATATTTATTAAAATAGTTTAACCAGACCACTGAGTTCCCCAAAAAAACTCTTATAGGGCTAGCCTGAAGGATTAGATCAAGATGGACAACCAATCAAGATATGATAGGTAGGGAAGGGCAAGAGGTGAACAAATCTAGGAAGGTGAAGATACGCAGACATTTCTCACCATTTCACCAATTCAGCCGCACCAGAGTTCCTCTTATAGGGTAGGGCCGAAGGGTGAGTCAAGAACTGTTACACTCTGCAGCACCAATTAAGAAGTGATCAAGGGCGAAGAATGAGAAATCAGGTCTAAGGAAGAAATAAATCACACAGAGATACACACATAATACACCACTGAGGGGAATCGAGTCAGCTTGACCGCACCAGCGACCATAGACACAAATAAAGTCAGGAGCCAATAAACTAGCCAGGCCAGGGTGGCATATGATATAGGCCGTCCGGAAGACAACCGAATTAAACAGAATAAGAATAGAAGGGGAAAAACATACAAAAAGGGGCATTCAAATTTCAATGGAAATTCACTATGATAACTGTAATATGTGGGAATAACTTTCACCTTCATATTTCCTCATCTCTTAGCATAAACATGATCGATTAGGGTGCCATTTTCAGTTGTTGGTTGTGTTACATGTTGAGAGTATCCACGCTTTTCCATTAAATTTGCAATAGAAGAGTTAGTTTGGATGTGTTCACAATGCAACTAATTGAGTATTTGTCTAGTTCATTTAGCAAATTACTTAAATTTACTCTAAAACAATTAAGTCCATATGAAATAGGTCTGTATATAGGGACAAGTTTGTCCTATAGAAAAGTATAGCCAACACTGTTCTCTACCCACTAAAAGCTGAACCAGTGGAAGGTATTATCCGTGTTTGCATACCTTCCCTCAATTTCAGTCAGGCTATATTTGGATGATAATTTGAACTCAATTTGACCTATCTCAGAATAGTAGTATGGGAATTTCATTTTTTCCTTATTGTGAAGGCAATCATTATTCTATAAAAACACTTACCCTAATAATACATGTACCAGGTTGTTCTCTATATTTTAAGATTATACTCTTTATATAAAAGGCTTGCATGGCTGCATGATAAATGTTATTCTTTGATTCACCCTTCTTGACTTTTTCTATATTGCAGGCCATGCTTTTGTTTCTCCTAATCCTTTTCTATTATTTCCACTCCTCAAGTGAGGTACTGTAGAGGTGATTCTCTTGGTCCCATCTGTAGAGGTATTGTAAATGGTGGCCAGACACACCCGTGGCAGTCTTTCACACCCAACCCATCTTGTCCTGTCTAATTTTATGTTGAACTCTATTGTTCTTGATCCCACTATAGGACTTGGTAGCCTATTCCACACATCTACAACTCTGTTACTAAACGAATAGAGGCAGATCCCTTACACACCCAGTTTCTCTCTGTCGCTCGTTTGCTTGCACATCGGTACAAATGAAGCAGATCCCTTACACATGCAACTAAGATGAACATGGGAATCTGCAGACAAGTGGCCCACAAAAGGCAGATCCCTTTCACATCCAACCCATTTTGTCCATATGTCTATCTGATTTTATCTTGAAATTCTTTATTGTTCTTGATCCCACTATAGCACTAGGTAGCCTATTTCACATATCTACGACTCTGTTACGAGAGAGGCAGATCTATCCCTTACACAGCCAATCTCTCTCTCTCTCTCTCTTATTTGCACACTGGTACAAATGAGGCAGATCCCTTACACATGCTACCAAGATGAAAATGGGAGTCTGCAGAGAGCCGATTGGCCCACACATGGCAGATCCCTTTCACACCCAACCCATCTCGTCCTATCAAATTTTATGTTGAAGCTCTATTGTTATTGATCCCACTATAGCACTTGGTAGCCTATTCCACATACTTTCTTACAGTTTCTTACAGTAGATCCTCTGGAAAAAGGCAAACTAGGCCTGTGTATCCACCTCAGTACCAGTACTTGCACTGCTGCGGTCGTTCACGGTGTTGGCGGCGGCGGTAGCAGACGCAATATTTTTACTATTCTGTATTTTTGTTTTATAATCAAACTTCAAATCTCGTCTTCCCCATGCTTTATAAAGATTACTTTCAAACTCCCTTATTGATTCGGAATCGACTACATACTGGGGCAGTGCGTTCCACTCATTTACCACTCTTATCACAAAATGAGTTCTTTGCCTTCTCAAGCCTATTTCATTCTTTGTAAATTTTCTTAGAGTGTCCTCTCGTTCTTGTTCCCTCCCATCAAGAAGATACCTTCACACACATCCTCATCGTACTTTCCTGACACTATCTTAAAAGTCTCTATCATATCCCCTCTCTTTCTCCTATATGCCAGTGTCGGAAGCCCCAGTGTCCTCAACCTCTGCTCATAGCCCGCGTTCTTCAACATTGGTACCAGCTTGCTAGCTCTCCTCTGCACTTTCTCCACTGCTTCTATATCCTTTACCATATATGGAGCCCACACCTGGTTCGCATATTCCAGGTGCGGCCTAACCAGCGCTGTATAGATTCCTGAAGATTTCTTCGTCAAGTGACACAAATGTTCTCCTTATCAGCCCTACAATTCTATTGGCTTTGTTTATCTTTTCCGCTAAATGTTCTGAGAAATTTAACTTATTGTCTATCACTACTCCTATATCCATTTCTGCATTCACTTCCTCCATCGCTTCATACATACTGTATCCTACCTTGTCTATCTTGCTTGTCCCAATCTGCATGTACTTGCATTTTTTTGGATGAAAAGGCATTAACCAATGCTCAGACCATCCCTTCATGCCCTCCACATCTCCTTGAAGCAAACCCACATCTTCCTTACTCCTCACTCTTCTATACAGCTTAGTGTCATCCGCATACAGGTATACCTCACTTCCATTAGTTATAACTTCAGGTAAGTCGTTGATAAATATAACGAACAGCAGTGGTCCCAACACAGATCCCTGAGGTACCCCACTTGTAATTTCCCTCCACCCCGAGCCTATTCCATTCACCAGTACCCTCTGTCTCCGATCTTTCAGGAAGGCTTCTATCCATTTCACACATTTCTCCCCTATATTATAGCTTCTAACTTTCTCTATTAACCTTTTATGTGGGACCTTATCGAAGGCCTTCATAAAATTGCAATATACCACGTCTATTACATGACCATCTTCTAGAATTTGCATCCAATCATCTACCACCTTAATTAGCTGTAGTACCGTCGACCTCCCCGGCAAGAATCCGAACTTTCTCCCACTGAAAAGTTGGTTTGACTTCCTTGTCAAACTGACTGGTCTATTCTGGGTCATTTCTCTTTCCCTTCTTAAATATAGCTGTTATGTTCGCCTCTCTCCAGTCCATCGGGATTTGTCCTGTATTAAACGATACCTCAAATAACATTTTCAATGGCTCTACTAATATCTCACCTCCTTCCTTTATGATTCTTGGGTGTATCCCATCCGGTCCCGGTGACTTACTTCTGTTCATTTTTTCTATAGCCCTTCTTATTCTAGCATAGGAAAACTCTATTAGTTTTAGTGCCGGTGCCATACAGTATCTATAACTCTTTTACCAAGCGAATAGAGGCAGATCCTTTACACAGCCAATCTCTTTCTCTCTGGTTCTTGTTTGTTTTGCACACCGGTACAAATGAGGCAGATTCCTCACACATGCAACAAAGATGAAAAGGGGAGTCTGCAGAGAGCCAAGTGGCCCACATAAGGCAGATCCCTTTCACACCCAACCCATCTCATAAACATTACCTGTTATTTACACTACTTACTATACACCCATGTTATTATATACCTGCAACCAAAACACAATTGTAAGAAATAGGAACATAAGAAAATGGGAGTCTGTAGAGAGCCAATTGGCCCACACAAGACAGATCCTTCTCACACCCAACCCATCTCATAACAACTCTCTCTCATTTATCTGTCTTCCTTACATTTATGACATCCTAGTCTCTCTCTCTCTCACACAAATGAGAACATAAGAAAACCGGAGTCTGCAGAGAGCCGATTGGCCCACACATGTCAGATCCCTTTCACACCCAACCCATCCCGCGCTCTCTCTCTCTCTCATATTTATCGCTATCTTCCTTACGTTTATGACATCCTATTCTCTCTTGCCATACTCTCTCACCCTCACAAATGAGAACAAACAAAATAAGAAAATGGGAGTCTGCAGAGGGCTGATTGACCTACACATGGCAGATCCCTTTCACACCCAACCCATCTCGTTTTATCTAATTTCAAGTTGAAGTCCTATCGTTCTTGATCCCATTATAGCACTCGGTAGCCTATTCCACATATCTACAACTCTGTTACTAAACGAATAGAGGCAGATCCCTTATACAGGCAATCTCTCCTTCTCTCGTTCTTATTTGTTTGCACAATCTGTTCCTTTTGTAGTTTCTCCATTCCCGATAAGTTAAATGATCTTTTGATATCTATGACACAACTTTTGTATCCAACACAATACCCTGCTTGCAAAACCCCTCGAACCCCGGACAACGTTGCTTGCAACTTTAATTATTATTATTATTATTATTATTATTTGTTTTTCTTAGCCGAGACGAGGCAGTGTGTCCAGTTGACTACTTGCGAGTTTCATTATATATGGAAGTTGTAGCTGTAGACATCGATATTTTGCAGAATAACCAGCTATAATATAGTTTTAGTACATTTATAAATACATAAAACCAAATTCAACATACTATTTATCCATCAGAAACCTACATAATTACCGTATTTGTGTTTGATATCGATGTTTACAGGCCGAACTTCCTCTTAGGCCTAGTCTGAAATTTGCAAGTGTCCAATCACCTGTAGTCAAAGGTAGTATACATATTTGTGTGCAACTCTGTACTGCTGAGGAAAGATATTGATCCACTTTCTGTTAACATAACCCAGAGCCATTAGTTTCCCTTTAAGGGGGCCCACCTCGTTTTTTGTCTCTCTCTCTCCCTTTCTCTCTGGGTTGTATTCATTCGTCTCCATTCAGTCTACTGTTTTAAGACGATTATCCCCATCCAGGTGTCAATTTTTGTTCTGGCGAGCGGTAGCAACCCAGTATATTTGTTATAATGTTTTTGTTAGCAGGCTAAATTTGTAAATTTTTCGATAGAAAAATGTCTTCGGCGAAGCCAGAATTCCCCTTACAATGCTGGATCGCTATCGCTCCCAGGAATAATATGACACCTGAATGGGGATGACTGTCTTAAAACAGTAGGCTGAATGGGGCCGAATGGATACAAGCCAGAGAAAGAGAGAACAGTAGAGAATACAAATAGTAAGTCACCCCCTCTACTCAATCTGCCTCAAATGTATTAATTAGTAGTTATAAGTCTACTGCTCCAGGCGACTCCACATTTGACAAACAATATTCATCAAGGTATCCTAATACACCCTAGGCCAAATATCGGTAAATCTTTCCTTAGCGATTTATTTGTATTTAAATATGATAAACAATAAAAAAAAAAAAAAAAAAACATTGTGGTCTATAATTTTTTTTTTTTTTTTTGTTGTCTATATTCCAACTTACTTCCTCTCGGGCATAGGCTGAGAGCCTTAACATTCACCACTTTACAATGAGCAGTGAAGCCCGTGAGGTCTTGTTCCAGTCTAGGGAGTGAGACATGTGAAGCACGTAGAGTACAACGAGCACCTGCCATCTTGCCTTCACATGAGGCACGGTGCTCACTCATGGCCCGAAACGACCCCATCTCTGAAGCCACCTCGTTCCCGTGCTTCACTGTCTCACCCCTTACACTCGGACTCTCACACTTACACACACACAACGCCATTCATTACTATGAATGGTCTATAATTACTATACATTAATTATTGCATTGCTGGCATATGAAACCATTCAGCCACATCCACATGCAGAAAGCCATACACACGCACACACACCCACACATTTACTCGTCTTGTGGATATGTGTGTGTGTGTGGGTGTGGGTGTGCATGTGTGTGTGTGTGTGTGTGTGTGTGTGTGTATGTACGTAATGAAGAGGAACAGAACATTTCATGACTTTTTAGCAAAGCTAACATATAAACTCATAATAAATAAGGTTCGATTTCGTTGATGAAATCCTACAGCAACCATCTGAATAAATACATACTCTTCATGCATACATTATAGTTTAGAAAGACGAGCATATACAGAGCCAGACTGCAATAGCCAATCATAACCCCTTTTTGTACCGGCGACGACTTTTGTATTAGACGATTTTGTGGAGTTTATGAAGGGTCTGTGGTAGTAAAAAGGGTTAAGCGAGATAGTTCGAAGCCTGTTACTTGCTGGAGGCCCTTTTTAAACTGGAAAAACCGCTAACAGTAACTAGAAGAAAATAAGAAGAGGTCGCCGGTACATAAGGGGTTAAATAAGTACATCCATATGTGTGTGTGGAGAGAGAAAGAGAGAGAGAGAGAGAGAGAGAGAGAGAGAGAGAGAGAGAGAGAGAGAGAGAGAGAGAGCAAACCTATCTCTCCCCTTTAACCTTTCCTCCAAAATTATGCAAACTCACAAACGCCAAAGGCTTACCGTATAAACAGCTTAACCCTTTCACGACCATAGCTTTCTATATTTAGCTTTATTGTGGCTTTATTTGAATGATTGATTTAGATATATATACATATTATATACAGTATATATACACAAATATATATATACCGATATACTATATATATATATATATATATATATATATATATATATATATATATATACTGTATATATATATATAAACGATTAAATGACCTCGTGGAGCGTCACAATGACGCCATTTTACCTTTGATGCTGACTGAATTAGATGATTTTATGCAGTTTAAGAAGGACCTAGGTTAGTAAGAGGGGGTTTGTTGAGATCATATTTACCCATTTGAGTCATATAGGTGGATTATAAAGTAAAGACAATTGTCTAATGGTAACCAAAATATGACAAAAATTGCGTCATGGTGGTGAAGGGGTTACTGCCTGACACCGTAGTTCTGTGGGATCCCAAACAATCAGACATGAACTATATAAATATAACTATGATTGAAACCATCAAGTTGACGGCAACAGTTTACACACTGACAGGCTATTTAGTTTTCAATTCGGCTAACACCAATTTTCCCTTTGTTTTAACTGGTATTTGTTAGTCTGAGTTATATATATATATATATTTTATTCTTTAAACATTATTTTTATCACCCACCATGCACTTACTGTATCTTCCTGCCTCTTATACTGTATATGCAGCTGCACTATTAAACCCTTCTATACCGGCGACGTCTTTTGATTTTATTCTGGCTCTTACTCATCGATTTTATTCACTTTAGGAAGGATCTTTAGCAATTATAAGGCTTCGAACTATCTCACTCAACCCTTTTAACTACCACAGATCCTTTCTAAGCTGCATAACATCGTCTAAATATTGCTAGAATAATATATAACATAAGTCGCCGGTATTTTTATTAATTAAGACAGCATATCCACAAACATATTGAATACATCAATACTTCTAATATTATTTTCATTACACTGAATTACTTGTTTATTGCAAAAAATACCCAAAGTTAAGAGTATGCAAGGTAGACAAGACTTTTGAGCATGGTTATAGTAACATAGAGAGTAATCCAGCTAACTCTCACAAACGCCTCCTCCTCCTATTCACTTCACTACACTTAAGGGGCTAGTGCTCGTTTTTTGGGGCTACTTATTCATTTATATATTTAATCTTGATTTTCCTCGCTAGACTTTCATCAAGCTTAAACAAAAAACACCCCCTATACCCCCTTTTAAGATATATTGTCGGTAGATAAATGTGTCGGCCGAAGGCCGGTTCCTTAAAAAATTACAGGCTGCTATCGCTCGCCAGGAAAAAATCGACACCTAAATGGCACGAAAGGTCTGAATATTGACAAAGTAATGGGGCGAAAGGTCTCAAAATCGCCAAACTAGTAAATTAACGTCTTAAAATCTCAAAACTAATGGATCTAAACATGAGGGAGAAGGTGGTCCAGAAAAAGCGAGTACTACCCCCAGCAACCCACCCGTATCCCGGATCGCTTCGGAGATCGGCCCAACATTCTTGACTTATTTCTGACTTCTAACCCTTCTTCTTACACTGTCAATCTTTTCTCTCCTCTGGGCTCCTCCGACCATAAACTTATCTTCGTCACCTGTCCTATCTCTTCAGTACGGCCATCCGATCCTCCCAGCCGGCGGCGCTTGTGGCACTTTGGCGCTGCCAACTGGGAGGCTCTCCGGCAGTACTTCTTTGATTTCCTATGAAATTACTTCTGCTTCCGTGGCCGTGGACCCTCGGAGAGTGCTGAACGCATTACCGAGGTAATCCTCTCGGCATGGAAGCCTACATTCCATTTCTTTCTCTCAGTCTAATGCAAAACAAATCTTGGTTTACTCACGCTTGTTCTACTGCTGTCCGCAACAAGGAGGAAGCATTCAAACGGTACCGACACCTTAACCCCTAAAGAGCAGCGCCCGGCTATAGCCGGGCGCCAATTTGCAGCAAGTTACAAGCATTATTAAGGCTTTTAAAGGGTTAAAATCGAGTGCAAATGGCCGGGAGCGCAGTGGGCCACACGTCCGACTCCCAGGGCCTACCGCCGCCCACTGACTCACCCTCCCTGTGTTCTCGAGGGGCCGGCAGTGTAGCCAGTAGTGAGCGTAGGTGGAAAATATATGCCGCTATACGCTAAACTCCCATGTTGTTGGTACCACTGCCTGAGAATGACGAGTGCTACGTAGCTCGTTCTGGTCTCTTTTTGAAGCTTTTAGCGCCTAGTGTTTTGCTGAATACATTTCTTTTCATGCAGATACTGGATTTATCATTCAGGAGGGCCTGAATATGCCCAAAATAGCCCAAAACCCCTGCTCGTTAGGTGTTAAAACTCAAGAATCTCATTCTTCTTATGTTTCTGCCCAGAATCAAGCCAAATCTGTTCTTCGACTTGCCAAGCACTCTTTCATCAAGAATAAATGCACTGAACTATCCAACTCTAGCTCTTCCCAAGCTTTCTGGCATCTAGCCAAAAACCTCTCCAACAACTTTTCTTCCTCGTCTTTCCCTCCCCTTTTCCACTCTGATGGCACAACCATCACTTCTTCCTCTGACAAAGCTGAATTCATTGCTCAAACTTTTGCCAGAAACTCTACCTTGGATGTTTCCGGTGCTCCTCCCTCTCCACCCACCTCTCTCCTACTTATGCTTAATATCCTAATTTCTTCTAAAGATGTACTTTCTACCCTCTCTGGGCTTAATACTAAGAAGGCGTACAGTCCGGACGTTGTTCCTCCTGGTGTACTTAAAAACTGTGCTTCCATGCTGACCCCCTGCCTAGGCAAACTCTTTCGTCTCTGTCTCTCCTCTAACGTCTTTCCTTCTTGCTGGAAGTTTGCTCTCATTCAACCTGTCCCAAAGAAGGGTGACCGCTCTCAACCCTCCAACTATCGTCCAATTGCTCTCATCTCTTGTATCTCTAAAGTTTTTGAAACTATTCTTGCTTCCAAGTTTCTTAAGCATTTCTCTTCTCATAATCTGCTCTCAGATCGCTAGTATGGCTTCCTTAAGGGTCGCTCTACTGGTGATCTTCTTTCATATCTTATTAACTCTTGGTCATCCAACTTTCGGGACTTCGGCGACTTTTTCTGTTGCACTAGACATATCGAAGGCCTTCGATAGAGTCTGGCACAAATCTTTAATTTCCAAACTGCCCTCCTTCGGTTTCTGTCCCTCCATCTGTGCCTTTATCTCTAATTTCCTTTTCGGCCGTTCCATAGCTGCGGTTGTGGATGGCCATCACTCATTTCTCATCCTATCAACTCCGGTGTTCCTCAGGGTTCTGTCCTATCTCCTATTTTCTTTCTAATTTTCATAAAATATCTTCTCAACTGTACATCCAGTCCCATCCATTCATATGCAGACGACTCTACTTTACACCACTCGATTAGTTTTCCAGAAAGCCCCAGCCAGCAATCCCTCAAAAGTAAATGTAATGAAGCCATAAACTGCTTATCCTCGGATCTACAGTAGCTACTATTTCCAATTGGGGTAGAGAAAACCTTGTTGCATTTAATGCTTCCAAAACTCAATTTATCCATCTTACTACCCATCAGGAACCTCCAGAGGACTATCCCTTATTCTTCAACAATACAAAAATCAACCCTTCATCTTCCCTCAACGTTCTCGGTGTCTCTTTTTCTGCTCTCACTTGGAAAGACCATATTACCAGTCTCGCTAAGGCAGCCTCCCAGAAGCTGGGTATGCTCAACCGCCTCAAGGGGTTCTTTACCCCTGCGTAGCTTCTTGCTCTGTACACGGGCACAGTGGGTCCTTGTATTGAGTATTGTTCACATGTGTGGAGAAGATCCTCTCACACCGCATTCCTAGATAAAGTAGAAAGGAAAGCCTTTCGTATCATTAACTCCCGTCCACTCACCAACTGTCTGCAATCTCTCTCTCTTCGCCGCAATGTTGCATCTCTCTCGCTATTCTATCGCTATTACAATAATCAGTGTTCCTCGGAGCTTTCCCAGTGTATACCACCTCCTCTACGTAGGGTACGTAGTACCCGCCTTGCAACACAATCCCACCCATACTCTGTGCAACTCTCCAACCCAAGAGTGAAACGTTATTATCAGACTTTCTTCTATTCAACTGCTGAGCTCTGGAACTCTCTCCCATAATCAGTTTTTCCCTCTTCCTATGACTTAAACTGCTATAAACTCCGTGTGTCCAGGCATTTTAGCTCGAATGTCCCTTGATTTCGGCCCTGTCACTCTTTGAAATTTGGGGGAGGCACTCGCTGCAGGCAGTTATGCCTTTTGTCTCCCTCATTTACATAGGAAAAAAAAACAAAAAAAACAAGCGCACCACACTTCTTCCCAACACACCTACTATACTTCTAATGTATATACATTGATTTTTGCTCTCTATTGCTCTTCCAACCTTGTGGGGAACACTTGGTACAGGGCAGCTTGGAAACAGAAGTAGCAGGGAGAGTAAACACGAATATTGGAGGAACTCGGATAAAAGACATGCAAGGAGACCACCAATAGTAATAACGTAATGGTCAATCAAATTACAAAATAAATGAGTACAAAGAAAACATCAAATGACTTAAGATATAGGCCTATATATATAATACCTTGCTGCCTGCTTAACTTTTGGGGAATTTATGCGTATGAAGTAGACAAAAGGCAGGATGCGTGTAACGAGTGTCTCCCCCAAAGCCAACAGAATGACAGAGCCAAATTCAAGGGATGTTGGAGTGAAAATGCCTGGACACACAAAGTTTAAAGCAGTCTAATTCATAGGATGAAGGAAAGATTGATGGAGGGAGAGAGTTGCAGAGTTTACTTGGTGAGTAGAAGAAAGACTGGGGAAAATTTGCCAATTCTTGGGTTGGAGAGCTGGAAAGAATAGGAGTGGGACTGTGTTGAATGGCGGGTGCCTCGCACTCACCGCAAGGGAGGGGGTATGCACGAAGAGAGCTCTGAAAAACATTGATTGTTGTAATAGCGATAGAAGAGTGAAAGAGTGGGATGTGTAAAAGTTGAACTTCATCAACTGTATGTATTTTATATAGAACTACCGGTATCCTATTCATCATTGCTATTGTTATTATTATTATTATTATTACTGCATTATTATTATTTTAATTATTTGTGTATATGTTCACATGTTTACTCACCTTAACAATGACAATTTTGCTTATTGCTTTACTCTTAAGTCTATTCTTACACTTTACTAACATTTACTTAGCACCTAGTGTTTTGCACAAAGCTTTTCATGCTTTGTGCTTGCCTAACCTCATTTTTAACATTATATTTTTTGCAACGCAAGCATTATAACCTCTTCAATGATCTTACTGATAACTACTTTATAAACTCACTAGTTGATCAAATATTTACATTTTTCCCACTGATTTTCATTGTGTTTCGTATTGCTTACTGTACGGTATAACATCAAATAACTTTGATAAATATTGCATTCTTGAATATAACTACCTTTTCATCATATATTATACCTTCTTGAGTCTTGGATCTCTTATATCCACAAACCTCGTATTACTTTTTTCTCTCGAAATGATTCCTTCATAGGATCCAAATGACTGATTCAGTAATTATATACTTCGGAGTTGTGGAAATCTACTATCCTTAAATAATGGAAAATCTCTGTAGTTCATGTGGTGACCTGATTCTGAGGGAAGACGAGGTATCATATTGTGGAGTATGTGAGGGGTCTTCACACCAAAGGTGCCTTAATTGGATGTGTTTAACTTGTGCAGAGATTGTAATTCCTTTTAATAAAATAGAAAGCAATGATTTATTTAAACAATGCGTAAATATATACTGTGCCAATCGAAAACATTATTTTAACATTGCACGCCTAGAAAGCATTTCCTTTAATGTTTTGGAACTAAATTATATCCCTGATATGGCGCCTTTGCAAGATGTGGACCCTGATACTAATGTTTTGAACAATACTATATGGAAAAATCTGAGAAGTAATTATTATTTTGAGAATACATTCAACGATAAACTTAAACAGGAATTTGGCGATAAAGAGACATTCTCATTGTTTCATCTTAATGTACGTAGAATTCCAAAGAACTTCCAAAATGTAAGTACTTTTCTATGTAACCTAGATATTAACTTTAGTATTATTGGAATTACAGAAACTTGGTTGAATGCAAGTAATATTGGATTATATAACTTGCAGGGGTATACTCAGGAAGAGAGTTATAGACAGGATAAAAGGGCTGGAGGTATATCATTATACATTAAGGACAACATAGATTACATAACAAGGCATGATTTAACTGTTTGTGATAATAATATTGAATCCTTATTTATTGAGATGACATCTACGGGTAGTGCTAATCAAGGTTCTGTAATTGGTGTTATATATCGGCCTCCAAAGGGTTCTGTTGATTCCTTTCTAGACTATCTTAATAATATATTAAATAATCTACAGCATGAAAACAAATATGTATACCTAATGGGAGACTACAATTTGAATTTATTGAATTCTAAACAACACAAGCAAACCTCAGAATTCATTGAGACCTTGTTTTCGAATTCATATATGCCATTATTTAATAAACCTATACGTATAACTCCAACTTCAGCTACACTCATTGATAATATTTGTTGTAATGATGTCCAAGGTACAAATTTATTTAATGGTGTATTTTGTACAGCTATCTCTGACCACTTCCCGATTTTTAGTATAAGCAGTGAGATAACTGTTCAGAAAAGAACAAAAAATACTTTTATAGACGAAAGTAAAATCAATATTGTATAAATAAATGTCAGTATAAGCTTAACTCAATTAATTGGAATGACATTAAGAGCAGTAATGATTGTCAAAAAGCCATTTCTAAATTTCCTGGAAAATACCTTCAGTATTATGATGAGTTTGTTCCCTTAGACAGAATAATAATTAAATATAAGAACAGGAAACCCTGGCTGACTGATGGGATAAAGAAATCTATAAAAGTAAAGAATAAACTTTATATATTATCTCTGAAAAGTACAACCTTATACAATAAAACAAATATACTTCTTAAGAGAGTTCTTCAAAATGTTATTCGTAAGGCTGAAAGAAACCATTATAATGACCTACTTCTAAAGAATAAGGGCAATATAAAGAAATCTTAGGAATTTATTAGAGATATTGTTAATAAGAGTGCATCAAAACTGCCACAAAGCAGAAAGTTTCTTGTCAATGGTAAAATCGAGACAGATGAACATATCATAGCTAACAGCTTAAATGACTTTTTTGTAAATATTGGAAACAAGGTAAGGGAATTAATACCAATTTGTGGTAATTTCTACTCTGACTTTATGCCTGCAGCGAATCCCAGTACAATGTTTTTGGTTCCTACTAAATGTTCTGAGGTTAAAACCATTATTATGAAACTAAAACTAAAAAGTTCTGGGTGGGATGGAATAACTGCATGTAATTTAAAACAAACCTGTTCGAGTTTTATAGATGTACTGACTCATATCATTAATTTATCCTTTGTACAAGGCATTTTCGCTCAGGAAATGAAAACCGCTAAAGTAATTCCAGTGTATAAAGGGGGGGGGGGGGGGGACGAAACTATAATGAGTAATTGTCGACCTGTGTCAATTTTACCAATGTTTTCCAAGATATTTGAAAGATTAATGTATAATAGGCTTGAATCATTCATCAACAATCATAACATTTTATATAAGTACCAGTTCGACTTTCGGGAGGGACATGGCATAGATCTTGCATTAATTACATTAGTTGATAAAATATCCAGGGAGGTTGATGCGGGAAATAATGTATTAGGAGTATTTTTGGATTTTACCAAAGCGTTTGATACTGTCGACCACCAGATATTATTGAGTAAATTAGACGTTTATGGGGTCAGAGGTGTTGCTCACAGCTGGGTAAAACAGTATTTAAGTGATAGAAAACAATATGTATGCTTTAATGAATCCGAATCTAACTTGTGTACAGTGAGCTGTGGAGTACCACAGGGATAAATGCTAGGGCCATTGTTATACGTCCTATATGTAAATGACATAGTAAATAATTTCATCTGTTTTACCAATACTATTTTCTGACGACACAAATGTATTTCTTACAGGTAAACACATAGAAGATTTGATAGGTCAAATGAATCAAGAATTGAACAAACTTATTGAATGGGTAAATGTTAATAAACTTGCCATAAATATTTCTAAAACCAATTATATGATCTTTGGCAATAAGATTAATAAGAATAATAATTTAAACTTGCTTATTAACAATGTACATTTGAAGAAAGTTGATAACACAAAATTTCTGGGTGTCATAATCGATTCCAAACTGTCTTGGAAAGAACATATTACACATGTAGGGAATAAGATCTCGAAGGGAACAGGAATCTTATGCAAAGCTAGAAAAGTACTAAATAGGTCAACACTCATAACACTGTATAATAGTTTTGTGTATCCTTACATTACATATGGTGTGGAGGTGTGGGGAGCTGCTAGTCAATGTCATATTCAAACTATAATAGTAACACAAAAGAAGATAGTAAGAATAATTGCATCTGCCAAGTATAGGGACCATACAGCTGCTAGTCAATGTCATATTCAAACTATAATAGTAACACAAAAGAAGAATAATTGCATCTGCCAAGTATAGGGACCATACAGCTGCTAGTCAGTGTCATATTCAAACTATAATAGTAACACAAAAGAAGATAGTAAAAATAATTGCATCTGCCAAGTATAGGGACCATACAGCTGCTAGTCAGTGTCATATTCAAACTATAATAGTAACACAAAAGATGATAGTAAGAATAATTGCATCTGCCAAGTATAGGGACCATACAGCTGCTAGTCAATGTCATATTCAAACTATAATAGTAACACAAAAGAAGATAGTAAGAATAATTGCATCTGCCAAGTACAGGGACCATACAGCTGCTAGTCAGTGTCATATTCAAACTATAATAGTAACACAAAAGAAGATAGTAAAAATAATTGCATCTGCCAAGTATAGGGACCATACAGCTGCTAGTCAGTGTCATATTCAAACTATAATAGTAACACAAAAGATGATAGTAAGAATAATTGCATCTGCCAAGTATAGGGACCATACAGCTCCATTATTTAAAACATTGGATATTTTATCTTTCTCAAAAGTCAACCTATATTGTATGTCTAAAATGATGTATACATTTATTAAGCGCAGTGTTCCTACATGTTTGCACAATATATTTCACACAAATGAAGAGTTTCACGCATATTTCACAAGAGAGAGAGGACAATTACGCATAGAAAGAGGTAGGACATCCGTGGTATATACTACCTTTAGATATAAGGGAGCACATATATAGAACAACATATCAGAGAAGGTTAATCATGAATGTTCATTTGTAACTTATAAATATAAATTAAAACAGTACTTACTAAATGAGTGAAGTGGAGGTGTATGCATGCCTGCGAATGTGTAAAATATTATACTGGTGGGTTTGAGGTAACATTTAAAGTATTGTAACTATTACCTGTGATGATATGTGAAATGTATTATTAGATAAGGCATATTACGGAATGGAATATTATTACGTTGTAATTCATTTATAATACATCTTGCTAGTTTCGTGTTTGTTCATATTACTAACACTGCATTTATACTCAGTATATTATTTGTGAATATGATAAAGAGGGCAAATATACTATTGTATCAGCCCTCATTGTCATGAAAATTGACTGATGTGATGTAAAACATATATGTATCAAATTTGGTAATTTTCATACACTTTTTTAATTGAATTGAATTGAATTGAAATGCAACATTGCGGCGTATAGAAAGAGATTGTAGGGGACTAGTAAGAGGAAGTGAGTTGATGAGGTCGAATGCTTTTGATTCTACTCATTCGAGAAATGCGGTATGGGTGGAGTCTCACCATACATGCAAACAATATTCAATACAGTGGCGCACTGCGCTCTGATACAAAGCTGTGCAGGGGTAAAAACCCACGGAGACGGTTTAAGCACACCTGACTTCTGGGAAGCTGTTTTAGCAAGAGTGGTAATATGATCTTTCCAAGATAGGTCAGATGAAAAAGATGCACCTAGAATATTGAGAGAAGATGAAGGGCTGAGTTGTGTCTTGTTCAGGAATAGTTGATAGTCTTCTGGAAGATTGTGATGGAGAGATAGAGGGAGAAACTGTGTCTTGGAGGCGTTGAAAGTAACAAGATTTTCTCTGTGCAAATCAGAAATATTTGATAGATCAGAAGATAGGCGCTCTATGGCCTCGGCGCGTTTCCTTTGGAGTGCTTGCATACTGGGTTGATGTGAAAAACTAGTTGAATAATGTAAGGTAGAGTCGTCAGCATATGAGTGGATAGGACTAGAGGTACAGTTGAGAAGAGCATTAACCTACAAAACCCGATAAGCCTCACAGAATGGTCACCATAGTGAACATGATGGGCCTCACGGAAGCAAGACCATAAAAAAAAACTTCCAAAGCACTCCAGGGGCTCTCAAAACAAAGGAATATGTGATTAGGTGAGATAATTCCTCTCTAGTACCTCCTAACACTCATCCTCATGTGTATCAACCTCCACCTTCCCCTCCTTCCCCACCTTTTCCCCCTCCTCAATTATCACCTATTTTTCCTCTTATTTGCATCATTTATCAGTTATTTTCGGCACAAATTATTCTCACGCAGCCTCGAGAACACGGGTGAGTCATTTAGAGACCCTATAGGAGAGTGAGATTTTTTGAGGAGAGATCAGTTGCAAGCCAGGCGTTGGAGAGGGAGGAAGTTGGTCTCTCGGCTGGCCAATCCAGAATACGATAGGTCGGCGAAAATATAAGTTTTTCACCCTCCAATTGCTTTTCCCACTTCTTTTATCGTTCTTCAGGGTTCATATGTTCATTTTATAAGTAAAATAAATGCACATGGAGAAGAAATAATGCTTTATATCATAAATATTTATCGTATATATAACGAATTATGACAGAATCGAAGGCTAGAAACTAAAAAATAAATAGCCCCTAGGGAATGTTCGCGTTTGTTGGGTTAAAGGGGTAGGGAGGATCAGCAAGAACAAAAATTGCTGATCCCTTAGGCTTAGTGGGAGACAATTCTGGAGGTGGGTATCACAGTCCCAACCTCCAGAGGCTACCCCTACGCCGTAAACTAATAATACAAATAATTATAATATATTACCACAAAAAATTAATATTATATTAAAAGTAATAAAGATAATAATAATAAAAATAGTATAATAATGTTAGTACACAATCATGAATATCATTATCAGTCCCTGTTATTGCTGAGTTCTGCTATATATTTCTTGCAGGGTTTAATTGAAACTAGTCAACATAGTTAACTTTTATAATACTGCTTTCCTTAGGCTCGAATTGGTGGCTGGAAAACTATGCTACTAAATCGAGAATTGCCACGAATTGCCTTCTACGCATCGTTAAATTTAAATATATGTTGTATTACAAGGTAACTATAAATCACAATTTATAAATAATAAGGTGCAAAGCTCGCCCCTTTCTCCAACATAGTCAGCCGAGCTAGCTTGCTGGAGGAAAAGCTCGTGATGAAGGTAATGAACCCTGTTCCTGATTACTCCACCCTTTCCCTCCTCCACCCCTCCCCTTCCCCCAGGTCCCTCATTTCCCATGCATGATAAAGTCTGACCTAATCTCGGCCGCCACCTCAAAAACAACGAGAGTGGAAAAGTCTGGGTTAACCTGCGGCGGTATAATGTTCCACTCCTTGGCTGTTTTAACACACTATTCCAGCCTGCTTAAGCTGCTCGTTACGCAAAGTTAACTGGACGGAAAATGTCTATTGGGAGACCCGGCCGCAGTAATCGTATGGTACTTTCTAGCCACATGGTCAGTACATAGAGCAGCCCTACAAGATATCTTGTCTCACTGGCTCTCGGAATGAATACATTATCTATCTATCTATCTATACAAACACATCTACAGTATGTGTTATTATGTACTCTCCACCAACCAACTCTACTTCTAAAAGCGATTAATGAAATTGACAATCACATGTGACAGTCCGGGGATTCGAATCCAGGACACTCCCACCGAAAATAACCACTCTATGCATTGCACCACAAAGACAGTTAAAGAATGTGTTAGGTGTCTGAATAATATTAATTAAGTTCAGCTGGATCGGGGGTTTCCCCATTTACACGAAACATAATGAAGGCTGCAAAAGAGGTAAAGGTCACATATGGTCATGATAATACACATGCACGTAGCAAAAAATCATAAGCACATAATTATACACACACACAAAAGCATACACGCCCGGACTTACATATTATACACAACGCAGCATTGATACAACAAAACAGTCACTTATAAGCACACCTACGCATAGATCTACATACACATATACGCGGAAGCAGTTTTACATCCGATCACACTTCTGTACACATAAACCTTCCCTCTGTCACACACATACACATAAAACACTCTATCTCTAAGTTACTCTTTAGATTAGGACCTTATTGAGGTGGGGTACCTGAGCTTCTCTTCAAACTCATTTAAAATAGAACACACATAAAATGAAAGAAACACATACACATCCATATTCACACGTAAGACTTAAGGGAGCCCACCTCGCTTTTTTCTCTTTCTCTCCCTCTCTCTCTTTGGCTTGTATCCATTCGGCCCCATTCAGCCTACTGTTTTAAGACGTTAATAGCTGACATCCAGGTGTCAATATTTTCCTGGCGAGCGGCAGCGTTCCAGCATACTTTATATATATTTTTGTGTTGACAGAAAGCTAAATTTGTACAATTTTCGATAGAAAAATTTCTCCGGCGAAGCCGGATTTCTCCATACAATGCTGGCTCGCTATCGCTCGCCCTGATGAAATCGACACCTGGACGGGGATAAACGTCTTAAAACAGTTGGCTGAATGGGGCCGAATGGATACAAGCCAGATAAAAAGAGAGAAAGATAATAAAAGACAGTGACCCCCTTTAAACAGAGTAGTGGGGTTTCTGAAAAATGTGAATGTTAGGAGCATTTTTAGGTAAAAGTTGGGAACCAGACTTTTTAGCATATTTCAGGTATGCTGAATTCGATAAACCCGGTTCCCAAGCGAAATTTTGAGATTTTGACCATCTAATTTGCATAAACAAAATGGCCGCCAAATTGGAAATTTTTGACACTTCATGAACCATTTTCTCCAATATCTCTCTAACTAGGCAAGCAAAAATGACAAATAAAGTGTCTATACTTATGTTTTGAGGGTCAGAGAATGTGATTAAGGCATCTTTAAAGTGATTAAAGTGATTAGAACCAGAGCAGACAGCAGTAGGGTATTTGCCCAAAATTCTTGCTCCTGCTCACGAGTTAGATACGCTAAATACAGTTGTGAAGAGGTGCATGGCGATATCTTCACATTTCGGACAGGAGCATACAGTCCTTACAGTGGACCAAGCCTTATACTGCAAACTTATGGAACTGAAGTGGTCTGTGGAAGAATATCGGGATAAATTAATCCCTCGCCTTGGTGGACTTCATACCGCGATGAACTTCCTGAAGGCTATAGGAGATCACATGGCTGGATCTGGTTTAGCTGAAGTGTGGCTAGAGAGTGAACTGCTTGGGGAGGGTGCTGTGCAGCTTGTCCTGTCAGGAAAAGCGTACAATAAGGCTATGAGAGCTCACAAACTTACTTTGCAAGCTCTTTGGCGGCTTTTGTTGCCAACATTTCTCCTGTTTGCTGCAGAGTCAGACAAGGAATACCATGATGAAGTTTCTGCGATAGCTGCTGATGACAATCCCGAAAGAATTCCTGAGCTGATAAGATGTCTGAAGCAGGAACGGTTTCACAATCTTCTGAAAGGTTTCATAGCAAGTAAATCTGATGATGTGAACTTTGTCTTCTGGTGGAACTATATGGACATGGTCTCAATACTGTTGCAGTTCACTCGAGCTCAGCGTGATGGAATCTGGGACCTTCATCTCCACTCCTTCAGTCTGATGTTGCCATACTTCATGCGGTATGACCACCTGAACTATGCAAGATGGGGTACAGTGTATATAGCCGAGATGAACCAACTACCAGAATCCGTGTTATCAGAGTTTCAAAGGGGCAACTTTGTTGTAAAACGTTCTGTTCAAAAGTTCAACCAAGTAGATCCAGACCAAGCCATGGAGTGGATAAATGGTACAGGAAAGAAAGCAGGTGGAATCATTGGCATCACAAAGACAACATCAGCGCTTTGTAGATGGACCCTTTCGTATAATATGAGGTCTCACATTGCAGCTGAAACGCATGCAATGTACAACAACTGTCCTGGTAGTGCATGTGTTCACAATGAAGCTACCAAATCACGGCAACAGCGGGACAACGATGACGAGATGGCATTGCTCTCGGCCTTCCAGGGATTCAAGGTTTTTGCATCGGTTTCACCAGCGTCATTGCAGAATCTGGCCACAAAAGACCTAGCAACAGAGGCAATCCAAAACTCATTACTTTGTGCCAAAGAACTCGGACAAGAAAAAGTGAATACATTCGTTGAGGAGAGGATGATTGTACCTGAGCAAGGTGACAAGCCAGATGTCAGAATCCATGCACCCCTACACAGGAGTAATGCCAAAACGTTTGCATCTCTGTATGAAGTGGTCAAAGACAATAAAGAGAAAGACAAGAGAACTATCCTGAAGGCAGATAGAAACGTGCTTCAACCCCTTCTTACTGCCTATGAGGCAGGTCGTCCAGTTGACTTGCCAGCTGTCCTAAAGCACGAGCTTCTGCCAGTTCCTGTATCACTCGCTGAAATGAATGGTACACTCCGCACTGGAAATAAGTCCATACTGGCAGATAAGTTAACGGAAGACATAATCTGCCCTGAAGCTATTGAACTTCACGACTCATCATCCTGCCTAATCATTGATGGACAAGCACTGGTGGTTGCTCTGGGAAAGCCTGACAATGCAATGACCTTTGGGGATTTGGCCGACACATACGTAAGAGCAGTAGTAAAGGCAGGTTCTAACTATCAACGGGTAGACATTGTGTTCGACAGATATAGAGAAGAGACAATCAAGGGTGGTACGAGGACACGACGCACGAAAGCAGATCGACCAATCAGACGAATTGTTGAGGGACGTGATGTGCCTCTTCCAAAAAAATGGACTAACTTTGTGGCTCCCTGCTAATAAAGCTGATCTTGCAAATTTCCTGTCTGAGGAACTGTGTTCTCAGGCACCTGATGATAAGGAGATTGTAGTTGCCGGGGGATTCAGAGAAGAAATTGAGGTTAGGTCATCAAAGACAATCACTGATTTGACTCAACTGAGAGCCACACATGAAGAAGCTGACACTAGGTTGGTGTTACATGCTGTGCACAGCCAGTTCAATACAGTTGTGTCATCAAGGGACACTGATGTTCTCGTGCTTTTGGTTTCCCACTTCCCACGTGTACAATGTGAACACCTCTGGATGATGTCTGGTACCACCAAGAAAAGGCGATATATACCCATTGATGCAGTTTTCAACAACCTACCAAGAGATTCAACAACAACTCTTTTACCATTTCATGCATTAACCGGGTGCGACACCACCTCCTACATCGCAAATCACACCAAAAGGTCATCATGGAAAGTCTTCAAACAGCACCATCAATTGCTCATAAACTTGGGAATCGGTGAACTCACAGAGGAGACCATTCGATCTTCAGAAACGTTTGTCTGCAGAATATATGATGTGCACAAAACAGACTCTGTTGATGCAGCAAGGCATATACTGTTCTCAAAGACTGCCAAACCAGAAGCAATGCCACCAACACGTGATGCTCTCCGCTTCCATTTGATGCGAGTACACTATCAAGCAATGATTTGGAGAAATGCTCACTGTGCTGTACCTGAGCTTCCTGCACCCACAGACATGGGATGGAAACATGGCGATTCAGGACTACAACCCATTCTGATGTCATTGAGTCCGATCCCACAAAGTTGCCTGGAAATTATTTCATGTGCCTGCCAGAAACAATGCAGGACGCGTCGGTGCAAATGCCGCAAATCCGGGTTACGATGCACAGCAATGTGTGCATGTCAGCAACAGAGTGATGATCAAACTCCTTGTATTGCATGAATAAGGTCTACTCCAATAAATAGTTCAGGTGAGTGACAGATATTGCCCTGTTTTGCCTGCATAAGCATCAAGGAGTATCTTGGGGTAAAGTTGGGAACCATTGATTTTTCTCTAATGACAGCCGCTAATATGTATATTAAAGTCTAGGCTTATTACTGATTCCTTTAAAAATGCCTCAGTGACATTCCCTGACCCTCAAAACATAGGTATAGATGCTTCACTTGTGATATTTGCTTGCCTAGTTAGAGAGATATTGGAGAAAATGGTTCAAGAAGTGTCAAAAATTTCCAATTTGACGGCCATTTTGTTTATGCAAATTAGACGGTCAAAACTCAAAATTTCGCTTGGGAACCGGGTTTATCGAATTCGGCATGCCTGAATTATGCTAAAAAGTCTGGTTCCCAACTCTTACCCAAAAATGCTCCTTGATTCTTATAGAGGGCCTTTTTTAGGAAATCCCACTATACTGAAGGGGGCATAGTTTGCTCTCTAAACCTCTATCAAACTTAAAAAAACACCCACAAGACCCCCCTTCGATATAAATTTGTAATTTTATTTATAATGAAATGTACCTGCCGAAAGCTGATTCCTCTTCAAATACAGGCTCGCTATCGCTCGCCAGGAAAAAAATCGACACCTAAATAGCACGAAAGGTCTTAATATTGGCAAATAAATGGGGCAAAAGGTCTGAAGATCGCCAAAATAATGAGGTGAATGTTTTGAAATCTCATAACTAATAGGGCTAAACATAAGGGACGAGGAGGACTCGAAAAACCAACTGCCTCCCCTTAATATACGTCGCCCTAGTGCCATATCAGTAGCCATGAGTGAATTGGATGGAGATCTAAAGGAAAGATGGGTCGAACTCTCCCTATAACAGTCATCACCTCCCTAATTCTTCACACCACCCATACCAGGAAAATCAAACAATAATTTGCTTGTTTCATCGCTTACCAGCCGCTCCCCCGCTTTGCACTCGCAAGCGAAAAGATACCATTATCTCCTTCACTTCCACTTGTGATAACTGATTGATATTTACAATTATTTTATCATGAATTTTGTTTTAAACAAGGCTGTACGAGATGTTGAAATGAAGATGAAATGAACCTAATTTTTGTACCTGGTATATAGTTGTCACAATGACATGAAGAAGTAGCTTTGCTTTTTGTTGATTTGAATTTTCTAAAACACATTAATTAACCAATGCACCAGACACACTGATACGAGTATGAGTGGTAAGCTAAGAATTTCCTGGATGTGCCTGGCAAAAAGTGAGGCGGATTGGTGCAACCATTTCAGCCGGTAATACTCATGCGAATTATGTACGTCGGCCACAGTGTATGTTTTTTTTTTACATAGGACGTATACTGTATAATTATACATCGGCCACAGCAAAAGAGTTAAGACTATCTACTGTTTTTTACTTGATCGCAGCACTGGGTACCCTCTCCCACTTTTCTATACCTGTGTAACATGGTTTCAAACTAGCATAAACATAAGCACATATACACATACGCATACATACAAACACATAAACATGCACAAAGCCACACACACATACTCAGTTTGATTACAAAAGTGAACTCAGACCAATGAACTGGCTATTCTCCTTGTTTTCACTACCATTTACGAGAAATAATCAGCTTACAAATGCCGCGGAACCAATTACGGAATTAACTTTTTTCAAGGGGGAGGGGAGGGGTTGTCGACCTGCCGGATGACCAAAATTACCTAATTGTCAAACTTGTATTAGTAGTCAGCATATGTGATTGCCAAACACAATACTAACTCATAGATTTTCTTTGCTCACAATTGGAACATAAATACTAATTTATCTGTAATGAAAATGTATTTTCCATCTCCACACAAGATTATTTAGGGATACGTAACAATGCAACATTTGTATAATTAGTATTAGTATTATTGTGGTGATAAATCATGAAAAAAGTCAACCTAAAGGGGTATCCCGAGGTATAGGCAATGAAGAGGCTGTGTTTTGTGTTGCAAGGCATCAGGAGAGCAAGTTTGCAATTGCTACTGTGCCATGTGCTGATTGGTCAAAGCCGTGCAGGGAGCTCAGACAATCTACCGAGGAGTGGTTGACAGAAACCTGGCTTTCCCGAGACACCTGGGCACAACTGACCAATCAGCGCGCAGTGCCAGTTCCGATGTCGACTATAATTTTTTGGGAGGGTCGGAGGCGACATATAGTTCGAGGTGGTACTTGGCACAGCTAAGGTCTCTCCTAACATGCCTCTAGCACCCCCAGCTCTACTTCAAGACCTTCAAGCAGCAAGAACCATCTCTACTTCAAGACTTCAAGCAGCAAGAAGAAAGAAGGCAGAAGATGGACGTCTGGAGGACCGGCCATCCCTTGCCTTCTAGCCGACCAATCAGCTCTCTGATCCTGCCCTTCTCCTACTAGCCGACCAATCAGCTCTCTGATCCTGCCCTTCTCCACCCATCAGCTTCTTCGAACCAGCCTTCACATCTCATCCTTCATCCCATCTCTCTTCATACCATCGCTTTTCTATATTCTTCTCCTTTCTCAATAAAGCTCCACTCCTTACCTTTTTTATATTAAATGTGCGTACCCGTTCCCACCAAGTAGAAGCTCACTTGTAGTACGATGCCGAACCCTGAAGGCATTGCCATGAAGGGGGAAGGGGGAGGGGGGGGCAGCCCCTGGTTATAGGAGGCAAGTGGGTAGGATTTAGCCTTCAAGTAGGATTAGGGCCCTGTGACATAGGCTTGCCTACAGTCCAAGGGCATAGGTAGGAACTAGGTTTTATTTTCTGGGGACACTCCATAGGGGTGCCCCCTGGGTACAGCTTAGCTCTTGAATTTCAATTATCTCCCTCCCCCATCTCCCTATTTTGAAATGTCCTATAAAATTAGCTCTCAAAATGCTTCAGTATGGCACTTTATGTCAAATTTAAATGTAACTCTCCTCCCCCTGATGATCCTGGCTCACACATCTTCAGTATCTCCAGATCCAAATTGTAAAAGTATTAACAACAAAAAACAATACCCTTAAAATTCCCCTTGCCTCTCAAAAAGACCTTGATGCCTACCTTGCCCCTGATAACGAAAAGAAACTTAAAAATGCAGGGTATGAACTAGTAGTCTCTCCCTAATTAAAAGCTGCTTGCACTGTCAAGATCACTCACTCTGATAAAAGCATCTTCAACAGGGATGAGGAAGAAATTGCTAAAGAAATTTCCCTAAGAAACAAAATTAAAATTTGTGATGTCTCAAAGACCCCCCAAAAAACCTCAAAATTCGCTGTGCCTCCCCTCTGGAAGCCAGCAAGCTCCTCATGTCAGGTCTCAAAGCCTTCCATGTCATCATGCCACCTGCGTTCTTCTCCCCTGAGTCATGGGTAAACCTCCAACAGTGCATTAAGTGCTATCAGTATGGGCACATAACATCTTCATGCAAAAATGAGCAAGTATGCTCACGCTGTGGTGACACTGACCACTCTTTCACAACTTGCTCCTCAAGCTCCCTCAAATGTAATAATTGTAGCGGCCCCGACATTGCCTTAAGTTCTGAATGCCCTTTCCACCTCAATGTTCTCAAACAAGCACGTACAAATTCTAAGACCTCCCCAACATCCTCCAACAACCCTCGCCCTCTCTTCTCATCCCATCCACTCACCAACATATCATATGCCTCAGCTGCTACCCCATCACTCCCCCGTCAATCCCCACCCATGCCTTCCTCCTCCTCCATCAGTTCCAACCCCCCAAGCCCTTTCTTCAATCGGGAAATTTTTGCCCAAACATCAGTGCTGGTAAATGTAGCTTTTCACCTAACAGACCACCAAGTTACCCCAACATTCAATAAACTTTTGAATGACGGCCTCACTGCTCACAATTTCCCTGCCATCTCTATTCCTGAATCCTGGTATCAATTCAGAAAAGCAAAATCCTCCAAAACTCCCACCCCTACAGCCATCTGCTCCCCCACCTTAGCCACCCACTCTACCAGCACCTCCACACTCTCCACATCCACCCGCAACTCCAAGAATCCTACTCCTCCCAACACTCAAGAAACAACAACCCAAGAGACTCCTGCCCAGAACCCGTCCCTCCCCAATGAGACATGCCTATCCACACTCCTGACCCCTCCCCTATCCCACCACCATCCATGCCTCCCCCAACTACCCCCTCTACCTCTACCCCTATCCCCAAAGATCTTCCTGACCTCAATACCCCAACATCTTTCATGCCTCCCCCACCCCTCCTACACCAAAAACACCCACCATTCCTCCACATTCTCCTCTAAAAAGAAAACCAAGCAGCCCAGCTGAATTACCCTTCACTGACTCAGACCGTTCTCGATCAAAATGTAGTAAAACAATAACTCCAAAGAAGAATGCTAACCCTATCTCCAAATCCCTAGCATTTGGAGGAGGCCGCTCCTTTTCATCCTCTCCCTATCGCCCACAACCAATTTACGCGGTCTCCGACCCGTTCCTGATCGAAACACTCCCTCCCCCACACTAAAATTTTCACAATTTTTTTACTCACCCACCAGCCAAAATTTCTCAAAAAATAAAAAGTTACACAATGTAAATTAAGCCAATCGTACAACAGTGCAACCACCTCCAAACTCGGCAGTTGACAGCTATTCCTTGCTGCCCCCCTTTAGACCCTTACCATTCAAAATTACCAGGCCACATTTTAGACCATTTCCATCCAAAATCGCCACCTTTTGTTTGCAACTTTTACCACCCGAAATTAATACTTCTTGCCTCCACCCCTTCTTGGCATGCCATACTGAAGCTTTCCAAAAATGTACTTTCAATAATATCAACAGAGTCACAACCCTCCACCAACCCAAATTATAAAACCCACGCACGTTGGGTCAAGCCCCGACAATCTTTATCCTCCTACTTTAACACTTTCTCTACTACTACACCAATAAAAACTTCCCTTCTTTCACTTTCACCCACCTTTTCTATATTCATTCATTCATGCTTCGGAGGCGACACACTCGGTCACCAGAACCCACCAGTACCCAACAAAGGAGGGGTTCTGGTTAGCACTTCTTTGGCTCCTATAATCTAATCGTGTGACATGCAGTAGTGCTGCAGTGGCGAGAGAAGCTGCCGAGCACGGCAGCCTAGTAAGGAATATGAAAACATTGGCAGTCAGTGAGCCTCTCTTAACCCATTGATGCAAACCCAGTTACCTGCGGCCTGCGACTACATAACAGCTGCACTGTACATGCTTATTCTACTGTACTGCATATAAGGAAGATAGAAATACAACAGAGTTTGGTGAAGATGAGCTAAGCAGGATATGTTTTTTGTTATGAACCCAGGTGCCTGGGTGGAAAATAGGCAGCAACCGAGTGCTGGGTTACCCGGGTGCATATAGCCCAACTGTATTATGGTTCGGCACCACTGGTGAGAATGGTTCCGCGCGGCCTATTTAATGGCTAACTCAGCTAAACTCGCGCATATTTTACCATACCGTATGGCGCGGCAAAGAGAAGACAGAATGAGACCACAGTTTTAAATCCTAACCTAACCTAACCTTAGGTTAGTTTAGGTTAGGTTAGGTTAGGTTAGGATTTAAAACTGTGGTCTCATTCTGTCTTCTCTTTGCCGTGCCATACGTTACGGTAAAATATGCGCGAGTTTAGCTGAGTTAGCCATTAAATAGGCCGCGCGGAACCGTTCTCACCAGTGGTGCCGAACCATAATACAGTGGGGCTATATGCTACCCGGGTATGACTCCACGCCTGCTGAAGCTGAGCAAATTTTAAATTTGGACCTTCGGGCCCACAGATGATAAAACAATAATGATAAATGCAAAACAAAAACGGAAATTAACGGAGTGTGCATTAGCCTGATTTTCAAGAAAAAGAAACAGCTAAGGTTGGATAGAGGAAACCAAACCTCACTCTGGACAGTACCAACCCTCACCCTTCAAATAGGCATACGAATGTCTAGTTAAAAAGAAGCCTTGTAAATATTGAGATTACTGAAAGAGTTGTAGTGTTATAGGTTGTATCGTTTTTGTAACAGGCAACAATACAGGTAATCATATCTAGCCTTGTATATTATACTGAGACACTATATTTATATAAAACTTGTAGTGACAATGGGTATAAGTATAAGGGTTTTGTAACAGGCACCAATACAGCCTTGTAAATATTGAAATTCCTAGTATAAGTAGGAATAGGATAACCAGCGAGGCAGTGAACAACATCTGTATTTTCTTATTGGTCAAAAAGTTTCGACAGATATCTTATGTTATCTTCAGAAGTCTAAAAATATAATGAATGACAACATTAGGGCGAATATTTCTTTACATAAGACCGTTATTATATTTACATTTATTTAAAACACAACAATTACAGCTGACAATGATATTTATTTGGGGCTTATTACATAAACTGTTACAATTATTTACCTTACTAAACTCTTGTTAAAACTGTGTTGGTGGTGTAATGGATATCATACTAATGCTTCCCCTAACTATGTGTTTAATATTTGGTCTTTACATCTTTCAATAGCTAATTTCGATATCTTATTTCTGCGTCTGTTTATATGACTCCTTCTTGGCTTCCATGACAATCCATGTATTATATATTGTTATTACCTGTCCACGACCATCTCTTTGTTTATTATAAAATTATGCGCCTTATACCTTTCTCTTGTATATAAAAATAGGCACCTATTCCTAGAGCAGATATTCTCTCTCCTCTCCATGGCACAAATCCTCTCCAAGTGTCTCCTTCCTTCTCCTTCAATTTTCCGGCGGTCTGGTGGAATATCGGGCAGCCCTCCACCTCCACTCTTATTACTATGACTGCTGTTACTGTTACTGTTGGAAATGTTGTAGGAGAGAATATTGACTTTATATAATCTTAGATCGCTTTCCAAATATCACGAAGTCTTTTAACAACGTAAAGAGGAGATAAAACTTTGTATTTAGTTTATAAGTTTCATCTTTCTTTTCTGTTTGCAACTGTTTCCAATTATCTATCTATCTATCTATTACCGGACTCCGTGATCCCCGAAAGGGTGGCCACAAACGAAACGGCCCCATGCACCTATGTCCCCAGTCAGTCGACGCCCCTCCTCCCAGCCGGCACCGGTTTCGCTCATATACTTCTTAACTCTATTCTTCCACCTCTCACTCGGTCTACCTCTCCCTCTCTGTGCTTCCACCTCACTCTCGTACTCTCTCTCAGTTATTCTCTCGCTTCCCATACGTTCCACATGGCCGAACTATCTCAAGGTGTTCCTTTTCACCGTTTCCAGTACATCTACATCCACACCTCTCTCTCGTACTTCCTCATTCGTCTGTCTATCCCTCTTTGTAAATCCGCATGCACTTCTCAAGTAACTCATTTCCACCCATCTTACTCTTGGTTTGAATCTCTCCACCAACATCCATGCTTCGCTCCCGTAAGTCAATGTCGGGATTACCACACTGTCATGCAATGACTGCTTTACTTCCATGCTGACCACCCTATTTCTTGTTATTGTTTTCAGCGTTCCTACTGTTACGACTGAGGGTTAAATATATCAGGGTTCTTATTCATTGGACTAGTAATGGCATAAATGCTACAATGGAAAGCATTAGATCCAACCTCTGATGTATATTCCCAGTGAACAAAGAACACAAATACTCTACAGAGTTCTATATGTAATAATAGGTTATTAAACTCTCAATAAATGTGCGTCTACTCTAGGCTTAATGTTATGTGAAAACAGCCTATTACTACCTATAACCGAAAGTGCTTGGTTATGGTATGCAAATTAAGGTGGTAAGAGAAGTTACAGCTTACGTTACTTTAATCAATAACTGTCAGGCACTCCTGCATGAAAGAAAGTGCACTAAAGTCCTTCAACACCAACAAGGAATCTTCTTTAAATGTTAGATGCTATAAAGATGCTCATATCGGAAATGGAACCCAAAAAGGCAGGCAGCGGAACAATGCTTGTGCAGGCTATGCACACAAAAAGGCAGAATATATAATGCCGTCGGAGCCAAGAATATCCTAAACACTACAACAATAATAATGATCGCCACAACAATGCAGTATTCCTATCAACAAAAAGAGCCTAAGTCGTTTGTGTCTCAATATATCAAACTAGGCTGCGAAATGCTTGTGTAATCGTAAATGGGTATGCATAATAAGAGTAGTTGTGTTAATATACTTAATGTCTACTATGACTGATAAAGTCTAGCTGGAGTCAATGATACGAGATACTGGTGCGCATGGCATGCCGCATAGCCTAGTGTAAATCTCAAGTCTGTGCGTCAAATATTACGTTATAGTGAAGGGTAGCTCTCTTGAGAAACCTTAATACCGAAGTATCAAGCGTTCTCCTGGCGTACCTCAAAGACAAACAACGAGCTTAGAACAGTGCAGAATGGTATAGGCAAAAAGCCCTCATTCGTGCATGCTCTACACTCAATGGCACACAGACTAGAATTTACTCAATCAACTCCAGTTTTCAGGTATGTCGTGCAGCTTTTAACTAAAGCCAGCACTCATAGGAAACAATACCTTATAATATCAGACTCCTAGTCTAGCATTATCTAATCTAGCAGAGCACTAATAATTATAGGAAGCAGTACTGAACAATATGAATGCCAACCAATGCTTCATGATCAACTTATCTTAACAACTAACATACATAGGTTATATCAGACCTTAATGCACAAAACAACTGGCCATCATTAAGCTGATGTTGCAGAGTTAACCAGAGGGGGTATAATGTTAATAAAAGGTGGTGAAAAATATGGAAAATGAGAGAGATAGGCAGAGGAAAAGATTCTCAGGTGCAGAGCGGGGTACAGGTATCAAAGGGATAAGAGGGATGCGTTCTAGAAACCAGATCTGAGGGAGAGAATGGCGAGGGAACTGTATATATACCAGCACTAGCTCGAGCCGCGTGGGGAAAAAAGCGGTAACAAGACCTCTAACCACTACCAAAGTAGCTAGCAAAACATTACGTCACCAAGCATGGTAAAGAACTCCCTCAACCAATCCCCGCGAGGCAGCCAGCCGTGACGTCATCGAGCGGGGCAAAAACACTACGCGCCCCCTCTCACTCTGTTCTACTCTCTCTCTCTCTCTGATCTTATCATTACTAGTTAAGGATAAAACATATACTTTACAATTAAATATATAAAGCCTTGACATGGGTGAAAACAAAGAGCCTTTCTGGACTGCCCATGACACGAGCTTTCATATGAAATAAAGCACACAACAATACACAAACTGTAACCAGATCCACTGTCCTGGCGATCCTAGCGAGTCACTGTAGGACAAGCCATGCGGTTCTAACGGAGTGGTTAACGTCACCCCCCCCCCCCCCCCAAAAAAAAATTTCTCAGAGGCCCAAGGCTCACAATAATCTGATGGTTAGAACCCATGCTATATCTCTACTTCCCATCACCCAGCGGCAGTAAAATATCTGGCACAGTTCCTCAATAAAACATTTTACAAAATTATAACCCTCCCCAACACAATAGGTTAAATTATATGTAGTTATGCTCCTCAAGAGCGAGCTTCTCTAGCCCAGCATTCTGAGAGGAGTGCAACTCAGAATTACGGCTATAACATACTGAAAAAATTCAACTATCAAAGAAAGAGTTTTTATTTGATTTTTATGTTTTTAATTTGTTTATTTCGGCTGCACTATAGGGGCAAGCCTAGGTTTTTCTTCTATACCAAACGCTCAACTCCTGCTTTACTACCCAATACGCTGGGCTACAACCGCGAGCCAACAAGCACCAAGCGCAAAATACTATTCAAACTAAAGCAGGAGGCTACCCGTGTGTCAATCTACCCAGGATCATATACCCTTGAGCGACCATCTGCAACCACGTTATACCAACCGGCAATATGGCGTATGTCCAGGTTATATACCAGCAACCTTAGTGACCACCTGGTCAGCCTCATATTCCGATTGTGAAACTGGTCCAAGAACTTGAGAGGGTGATGATCTGGGTAAACTACAACGACCGGACCATAGGCTGGAACTTAGACCTCGAAATGCCCCAGCGCAAGCACAACCGCCAGCAACTCCTCCTCGACAACAGAGCAGCTCCCCTGGGCCGAATTGTACTTCTCCAAGCAGAAACTAACAGGATGCTCCAGCTCATCATCGTCCTTTTCCACAAGGACGGCACCAGCCCCCACACCACTAGCCTCCGTTGCTAGTTGGAAAGGTAGGCTAAAATCAGGGGCCCTGAGGATCGGGTGAGTGCACAACAGGTGTTTTACTTCTCTAAACACCTTCTCACACTCAGGTGCCCATTTGAACTTCTTATCCTTCCAGTTATCCTCCACCTGAGCTTGACTGTCCCGTTCTCCTTCTCCACCTTGACTGCTAAACGTCATCACAGGCACAGTGAGAGGCTCAGGGGGGTGCCTCCCATACTCCTTCATGAGATTAACGTGACATAACTGATTGCGCTTCCGTCTGTCTGGAGTGGCTACAAAGTAATCCAGGTCTGATAGCTCCTCAACCACCCTATAAGGACCAGCGTACTTCGCGGCTAAGGGGTGACCTACAAGGGGCAGTAGAATCAACACCTCCTTACCTACGTGAAACTCCCTGAGTTCAACCTTGAGGTCGTACCTGTCCTTCCTGAGGGCCTGAGAGCTAGTCAAATTACGGCCAGCCAACTCCAGACTGCGCAACATCCGTTCTCGACTGTTGAGGACACACTTGAGCATAGAACAAGGTTTTTCTGCGCCCTCCCATACTTCTTCAACCATATGGAAAGGCCCTCTGACACGGTGTCCAAAGACGAGCTCATTAGGGCTGAATCCCAAACTCTCCCCAGGTACCTCCCGCACAGCAAACAAAACACATGGCAGGCCAAGATCCCAATCCTTCCCAGTCTCAAAGCAACAACAATGAAGCACAGATTTCAAGGCTGAGTGCCATCGCTCTAACACACCCTGGCTCTCCGGATGATACGCAGATGACACAACCCCAACAATCCCATGCTGCGGCATTGCTTGAACAAAGAGGCTAGAAGTGAAGTTGGGTCCCTGGACTGACTGAATCCCCTGCGGGTAACCATACCGGGAAAAATACACTAGCAAGCTTCGGACCACCGTCTTCGCCGACCCATTTCTCATAGGGTACGCGTCAGGGTACCTTGTTGCTACATCTCCTGACTGTGCATCACTGTCCTCCTTCAACTCTTTCGTCTTTTTAAGCCCATCCTCTGCCTTTTCAGGAACAGTTACTGGGTCTTCTCCAGACTCGAAATGTGGTCCTAATAATGAGTCACCGAGAAGGTCCGTTGATACTAAACTCTCAACCGCATCAACTTTCAACCCCTTCTCGGTACCCTTCCTCCGCTGATCTAAAGATTGTTGACCAGAATGTGACTCCCTGGATGCAGGATCTCCGGTGACAACACACGCCATAGGCTGCACCGGACACTTCTCAACCCACTCCTGCTCCTCCCTACTCACGTCGGCCGGCTTCTCGGCAACGACCAAGGGTGGAGCCTCAGAAGTAGGTCCCGCAAAGTCGTTGCCGAGAAGGAGGTCGACGCCCCCAACAGGTAACTTCTCCACAATTCCTACATCCAAGTCCCGAGTCACACCATCAACTTCCATCTTCATTCTTACAAGCGGGTATGACCTCGTCGCATTAACTCACTGAACCACAACCACCCGCGTCGTATTGACAGGTTTACCAGTGAAATTTCTCAACAGTGTTTGCGATGCCCCAGTGTCACGCAAAATTCTCACCTCATGTCTTCTACCCCCCCCACTCCACACAACCGAGTCCCCTGTGGTCACTAAAGGCATCACGGACAGGGAATAAGCCTTCCGGATCCTTCTGCACTGGCAGTGTATTTACCTCGGAAGAAATGCCTCTAACAAACTCCGATGTCCTCTTCAACACTCCAATGCCGTGAGCAAAAGACACGGCTGCCGGAGGAGGTCGACTAGGGCACTCATTTGCCTTATGACCCTCCTGGTGGCAACTAAAACACATAAATTTCGGTTTCGGCTTATACTGTGATGTAAAAGGCCCCTGACTTTTCACATACGGTGTGGTGTAAGGTTTGGATTCAGTTTTAGTTTCATGGCTCTTCTGTTTAAATGTGTCATTGCTACGGGAAGGGGGAGGATAACGGTCCTTAGCACTTACATCGTACTTCTGTGAGGACCCGCAATCCCGAATCAACGACAGCCGTCGATCAGCCATTTCTGCCGCTTCGACTAGAGTTCTTGGGTTTTTCTCCTTTAAGTTCAAAGTTAGATCACCGCCCGTGCTCTTAAAGAACTGCTCCAACATCATTAACTGCTTAACTCCATCAAATGTTGTTACCTTCTCAGATCGGCGCCAGTTCCCCATAGCATCGGACAAGTCCCGGGCGTGTTCCAAAAAGGTGCTATCTCTTCCCTTAGTTACACCCAGGAACTTCAAACGGTACGTTTCTGGTTGCAGTTCGTAAGCCCTCAGGACAGCCTCCTTGAGATCCTCATTCACAATACATGACTCCAAAGGTAACGCATCGTAGGCTTTAAGACCCTTGCCTATTAATGTAGAGGATACAAGTGCTGCCCATTTATTCTCTGGCCACTGGTGTTCCTGGCACTTCTTCTCAAAGTGTGCGAAAAATTCTGTTACCCCACTCTCATCAAACACCGGAACCAGTTTCAATAAGTGCGAGAGATTGATCATGAGCACGGTTACCAGCCCCAAGTCGCTGTCCCGTTGTCTCTACTCGCGACTTCTCTACGTCCCTGTCGGCACAGTACCTAGTCGACTCAGCTTGGATTTTTGCTTGACTGATAGTTTTTCTCTCTTCTATCTTGGCTAATTCTAATTGAAGCTCACTTGCTCTTTGTTGCTGTTGAATCTTAGCTAATTCGAGCCGAAACAATAATTCTGGAGATAACCCTTGAGGAGGTGAAGGTGCTACAATGTTTGAAATTACCGGTGGTCTCCCCAGGGGCAACCCTCCCTGCCAGTCACCACCCAACTGCGGAAGCGTACCCGGGGTCGGCAAACCACTGGGATGGCTGGGAGTCGAGTGTAGGGGAAGCATGGCCGAAGGGCTCTGAGCACTCAACCCATCTCGCTCACCAGTCACCCTGCCCAGTACACACGTTATCAAGTTATCCCTGGTCATGCTGCTAGTAACCGCATGACCGATAGCTGTGGCCAGGCATTGAAGACCGTACCGATCCATACCCTCCAACCGCTCGGCAGTAACAGGCCATTGCAAAAATATCCTAGCATCCTCCTCACAGTTCACCTCATTAACCATATCATCATACTGCTGTTCCTCAGTTTCGACATTACGTACTGTGTCTCCATTCTCCTCTGATCCGGTATAAGACATGATGCTCACAAAAATTTCCCACCTCAATATTCAGAAAAGAAGCACCCCAAACTCTTATACCTCAATATACACACAAAAATTCTCGGAAATACTCAAGGGCTATACTATGTTGCAAAAAAAAATTATTCTTGCTGATCCCCGCAAAATATTCCCCAAAACAACAAATGTTCCCTGCTAATAAATGTAGGTTCACCAAATCCTAGGTAAGGTCGCCATTTGTTACGACTGAGGGTTAAATATATCAGGGTTCTTATTCATTGGACTAGTAATGGCATAAATGCTACAACGGAAAGTGCTAGATCCAACCTCTGATGTATATTCCCAGTGAACAAAGAACACAAATACTCTACAGAGTTCTATATGTAATAATAGGTTATTAAACTCTCAATAAATATGCGTCTACTCTAGGCTTAATGTTATATGAAAACAGCCTATTACTACCTATAACCGAAGGTGCTTGGTTATGGTATGCAAAGTAAGGTGGTAAGAGAAGTTACAGCTTACGTTACTTTAATCAATAACTGTCAGGCACTCCTGCATGAAAGAAAGTGCACTAAAGTCCTTCAACACCAACAAGGAATCTTCTTTAAATGTTAGATGCTATAAAGATGCTCGTATCGGAAATGGAACCCAAAAAGGCAGGCAGCGGAACAATGCTCGTGCAGGCTATGCACACAAAAAGGCAGAATATATAATGCCGTCGGAGCCAAGAATATCCTAAACACTACAACAATAATAATGATCGCCACAACAATGCAGTATTCCTATCAACAAAAAGAGCCTAAGTCGTTTGTGTCTCAATACATCAAACTAGGCTGCGAAATGCTTGTGTAATCGTAAATGGGTATGCATAATAAGAGTAGTTGGGTTAATATACTTAATGTCTACGGTGACTGATAAAGTCTAGCTGGAGTCAATGATACGAGGTACTGGTGCGCATAGCCTAGTGTAAATCTCAAGTCTGTGCGTCAAATATTACGTTATAGTGAAGGGTAGCTCTCTTGAGAAACCTTAATACCGAAGTATCAAGCGTTCTCCTGGCGTACCTCAAAGACAAACAACGAGCTTAGAACAGTGCAGAATGGTATAGGCAAAAAGCCCTCATTCGTGCATGCTCTACTCTCAATGGCACACAGACTAGAATTTACTCAATCAACTCCAGTTCTCAGGTATGTCGTGCAGCTTTTAACTAAAGCCAGCACTCATAGGAAACAATACCTTATAATATCAGACTCCTAGTCTAGCATTATCTAATCTAGCAGAGCACTAATAATTATAGGAAGCAGTACTGAACAATATGAATGCCAACCAATGCTTTGTGATCAACTTATCTTAACAACTAACATACATAGGTTATATCAGACCTTAACGCACAATACAACTGGCCAGCATGAAGCTGATGTTGCAGAGTTAACCAGAGGGGGTATAATGTTAATAAAAGGTGGTGAAAAATATGGAAAATGAGAGATAGGCAGAGGAAAAGATTCTCAGGTGCAAATGGGGGACAGGTATCAAAGGGATAAGAGGGATGCATTCTAGAAACCAGATCTGAGGGAGAGAATGGCGAGGGATCTGTATATATACCAGCACTAGCTCGAGCCGCGTGGGAAAAAAGCGGTAACAAGTCCTCTAACCACTACCAAAGTAGCTAGCAAAACATTACGTCACCAAGCATGGTAAAGAACTCCCTCAACCAATCCCCGCGAGGCAGCCAGCCGTGACGTCATTGAGCGGGGCAAAAACACTACGCGCCCCCTCTCACTCTGTTCTACTCTCTCTCTCTCTCTGATCTTATCATTACTAGTTAAGGATAAAACATATACTTTACAATTAAATATATAAAGCCTTGACATGGGTGAAAACAAAGAGCCTTTCTGGACTGCCCATGACACAAGCTTTCATATGAAATAAAGCACACAACAATACACAAACTGTAGCCACATCGACTGTCCTGGCGATCCTAGCGAGTCACTGTAGGACAAGCCATGCGGTTCTAACGGAGTGGTTAACGTCACACTTCAACCCTCATCCCCTATTGCACCCTCTCCCGCACTTCTTCATCAATACTCCCATTATTACTCAACACACTGCCGAAATACTTAAATGAGCTGACATTCTCCATAGCCTAACCATTCAACCTCACCTCACACTCACACAGCATCTCTCATAAAGTAGAAAAGAAAGCCTTTTGTCTCATTAAGGGGAGGTATTTAGCTTGTTCCCTAGACCTCCATCAAGCTTAAAATTACACCCCCTTGAGTCCCTTTCAAGATTAATTTGTACATTTTTCGGTACAGGCTCGCTATCGCTCGCCAGGATAAAATCGACACCTGAATTGCACAAAAGGTCTTAATATGGGGTGAAAGTTCTTAAAATCGCTAAACTAGTGGAGCAAACGTTTTATAATATCAAAATCAATGGGCTAAACATGAGGGAGAAAGGGGTCAAGAAAAAATCCCTCAAGTGGAGATCTCCCCTTACCTCACGTCCACTCACTGACTCCTTACAATCTCTCTCTCTCTTCGCCGCATTGTTGCATCTCTCTCTCTCTATTCTACTGCTATTACAATATTCAATGATTCTCAGCGCTCACTCAGTGTATACCACCTTCTCTAAGTTGAGTACGTAGCACTCGTCTTGCAACACAATCCCATCCCTAGTCTGTGCAACTCTCCAATCCAAAAGTGAAACTATATTCTCAAACCTTCTTCTATTCAACAGCTGAGCACTGGAACTCTCTCCCCGAGTCCATATTTCCCTCTTCCTATGACTTAAATTGCTTCAAACTCTGTGTGTCCAGGCATTTTGGCTTGAACATTCTTTGATTTTGGCCTTGTCACTCTTTCAGCTGGGAGAGGCACTCGTTACAGGCAGTTCTGCCTTATGTCTTCCTCATCAACATAGATTTTTTGTTTTCAAAGACCATAACCGTGCTTTTCTCCACATTTACCTCCAGATTCCATTTTTCACACACTGTTCCAAACATATTTACCAGACCCTGCAACTCTCATTCACGATCTCTCCTCAGAACTGTATCATCGGCAAACAGCAGTAGGCTACAGGTAACTTCCACTCGTTTCCCTCCCTAATTAGCGGTACACCAACATCCAATGCTCTTCCTTGTATTTCTTTCATAACTCCATCCATATATATATATATATTGATCAACCATGGGGACATCACACACTTTTGCTTTAACTGAACATTCAGATTAAAGAACTCGCACTGTTCATTCTCCACACATACTGACGCCTTTGCACCCTCATACATGCTCTTCACTGCTTTCAGCAACTTGTCATCTACTCCATATATTCTAAGCACTTTCCACATACCTTTTCTATCCTCTCTGTCATAGGCCTTTTCATGTCCACAGAGGCAGCAAACAACTTTTGTCGCTTCTCCAGATATTTCTCCAAAACACATTTCAGGGCAAAAATCTGATTCTACACATACTCTTCCCTTCCTAAAACCTCCCTGCTCGTCACCTATCCATTTCTCCATTCTCAGTCTCACTCTCTCAATCACTACCCTACTGTATATCTTCCCTCCTATGGTTAGAAGACATATTCCCCGGTGGTTACCACACACTCCTCTTTCCCCTTATACAGGGGGGCTATTATGCCTGTTTTCCAGTCACCAGGTGTACTTCCCTTCTCCCATTCTAGTTTACACATTTTCCATACCCATTCGATCACTATCTCACCACCATACCTCAGCAATACACCACACATTTCTGATGCTTTCCCCATCTTCACTCTGTTCATGGCTTCACACACTTCTGACCTCCTGATCCCCACCTCCTCCTCCATTACTTCTCTTCTTCTCCCTCCAATACCCCATCCAACTATGTTTGCTGGTGCTTCATTCCAATAATAATAAGTAATGTAATATTATTTATACAAATACTACTACTATTAACCTCCTCCGTTATATCGCGTCATATGGCGGTTTCACCCAAAAGTATCATATGATGCGACCGCGTCATATGAACTTATTGAAATAGCTCAATATTAACTTTATGACACGATTTGCGTCATATTGAGCTTAGTAAGTTAGATGATAATCTGTCGGCTGATGGAACCCCAAATTCCTCCGACTTCTAACGGTCCCTCAGTGTGAGAAAGACTGTTGTGGGGGAAATACCGGGCGCTCGGGCAACCCCTAACTTTCTTAAGTTAATATGTCTGGGGGGGTTAATAATAAGAACATAATACTACTACTACTACTACTACTACTAATAATAATAATAATAATAATAAAGATAAAAAGTATTATCATTATTATAATAATACAAATGATAATAATATATTAATAATAATAACATACCATTAGTTTGGGGGAAAAAAAAAAAAAAACTAACATATACAGCCATAAAGAACAAATTGTAAGATAGATCAGACCTAGGTTGCACAAAGTAAGCTCACGTTCATCCCATGTCTCCCAGCTGCCAGGGGTCTCATGTATCATAATCACGAGCTTCATAAATCAGCCACTCTCTGAGGCATTTGCATAGCTTTGGTCATGAACGTAATCTAAATATTTGGCTTAAGGGACCCCACCTCGCTTTTTTTCTCTTTCTCTCCCTCTCTCTTCAGCCCCATTCAGCCTACTGTTTTAACACATTTACCCCCATCCAGGTGTCAATATTTTCCTGGCGAGCGGTAGTGAGCCAGCATATATATATTTTTGTTTTGACAGCAAGCTAAATTTGTATATTTTTCGATAGATAAAGGTCTCCGGCGAAGCCGGATTTCTCCATACAATGCTGACTCGCTATCGCTCGCCAGGAAGAAATAGATGCCTGGATGAGGATAAAGTCTTAAAACAGTTGGTTGAATGGGGCCGAATGGATACAAGCCAGGGAAAGAGAGAAAAGGAGAAAAAGATAAAAAAATCTGGTGACCCCCTTAACCTCTCCGCTGTGCAGCCCCTATAGTATACAGGCATCCCTGTGCGGAGGTATGACGATTTGGGCGACCCTTGCAAATATCGATGAAAAGTACATCAACGTGTAGGGAATGTTCGCGCGCGTCAAGCCATATATATATTTGACCCCACAAAAAATGTCGGGGGGGGGGGGTCCATAGTTGAAAAAAGTGGAGCGAATGGCATCGCGCGGCAAGATTTCCCGGGTGAATATTCACGCGCCCAGGGGGTGGGAGGGGTGGGAGGGGAGGGTGGGTTAGGGCGTAATTCCACATATTTATCCTATTTTGAGCACTGTTATGCTATGTAGAGTATGTGAACATATGTGTACGTATGTAGGCCACCCATATACCAAGGAATATGCCGCATATAGACCAAATATGCGACATATAAGCGAATTCTGAATGAATTTAGAGGCAGGAACACAGGTAGAGAGTTTAGGTGGGAAGGTATGAAGAGTACAGGGTGTGCTGGCTGAAATATCACGTATACATATCGTATTTTCAGCACTCTCATGCTATATAAAGTACGTGTACGTATGTAGGCCACCCATATACCAAGGAATATGCCGCATATAGACCAAATATGCGACATATAAGTTAATTATGAGAGAGTTTACAGGCGGGAACAGAGGTTATGGGAGAGGTATGGTTGGTGGGTGGGTCGGTGGACCGTGGGAGGGAGGGAGGGAGGGAGGGAAGTTGTGTCTGAGTTGCTGGCAAGCCAAGGTCAGCCAGCTGTATGTGCAATTATTGTTATCCCTGTCACCGTTGTCTCCTTGCCCTTCGTCCCTTTCTTCCCTTTGGTAGGGTCAGGGGCAGGAGCAGTGGCAGGGGCAGAAGGGCCGGCAGGGGCAGCGTCGGCAGGGCCAGCAGAGGTCCTGGATGGCAATATTATGCTGGTCCCGGTCGCCTTTGTCGCCTTGCCCTTCGTCCCTTTCTTCCCTTTGGCAGGGGCAGGGGCACGGCCAGGGGCAGAAGGGCCGGCTGGTGGTGGTGGTGGTGGTGGTGGTGGTGGCACGGTGGTAGTGGCAGAGGTAAAAGTTTTTTTACCCATGCCCTTCCCTGTCTTCCCAGTGGCCCCCGCAGGTTCTGCAGACCAAGGGCTGCCTCCTGCATCAGTGGTAGTGGTGGCAGTGGTGGTAGCAGTTGCCTGGGTGGTGTTGGCAGTGTCCCAGACAGACACTGACTCTGTGCACTGCCCTCGCTTGCACATGTTTTACGTGCTTTACGTGCAGGTTCCTCGTCCTCGGACCTACTCGTGCCGTAGTAATGGTAGCTAGGGTCTTTGGCAGCCACTCTCTGCCTTCCACGGCCGCTGACACCACCAGAAGGAGGGCTGGTTGTGTCATCAGGGCGAGAGTGTGAGGGTGGTGTAAGCTACAATGCGTGTGTGCGTGTGTACCGCTTGCCTGTGTGCGGGCCGAGCGTCTGGGGTGGTGGTATCGAAAGGTGCCAAGTCGTACTACACCCGCACCAATTTGTAGCCGCCTGGCTGTAAACCCGCGGTTTTGGTACGCGTTCAAAAACCGGGATTATATAAGGGCTTCCGCAGCGCAGCGGTAAAACTCTTATTAGTGTTTCAGCACTTGCCAGGTTAATATGGAGGATATACTGTACGTAGAGTGATTCACATATTTTACGAGTGTCTGTTCACTCTACGACTATTGCCTGGTCTTCAGATATCTCTCTACCTTCCACACCTTGTATAACACCATCTCTCCATCTCAACCAAGGCCTTCATTTCCCTCTATTTCCCCTTGTTTCCGATTCATATATTATCTTTGTAATCCTTTCATCTCACATTCGCTCAACATGTCCATACCAGCTCAGCACCTTTCTGTCTACTCTGGCCGATAAGAGTTCCTGTTTTCCCACTCTTCTATTTACCTCTTCATTCCTCAATCTTTATCTATGCGTTACTATGCACACTCCTCAAGCCAGCTCATCTCCATCACATCCAACTTTATTATCTTATATATATATATATTGTTACGAGGGGAGGTTCGGGGAAAGTAGATGCTCTAATAGCGTAGCCCACAGCACTGTCCAAAAAGAAACGCCGTAACAAAACGCCAACAACGCTGTAGTCATGCACCCAACACTGCCCATCGTACTACACTAACACTGCAACAAACACGCTCATAATATCTGACTCAAACACCAAGACCCACAGGTTCTCTACAAAAAGGGGTTATCTTCCTCTTTGCTCTATTAAAGCAGTAATAATAGAGACACAAACATTATCTACTGTCTCAGAGTCGGGGCCTATCCGACTCGGGTTGATAGTGCTATTAGTATTTCAAGAGTACTTCTAAGATTATTCTAAACTGCGCAAAAGGGCTAAACTAAAATATTGCTAGACTCCCAGAACAATCCATATCATGACCAGTCACTCAGGAACCGAAAATAATACGAAAAAAAAGCCCATGGGAAGAGTCTAATGCAGTAGCCTAACAAATGAGACACAATGGTTGACATCTCAGGAGATTTGTGCTGGCTGTTAAAACTCTGGCCTAAACAAGCCAGTTATCAAACCCCTCTAGATGTCAACCTCAATAATATACACAATATATACATTCAATAATAATTCACAATGCAGTAGAATAAAGGAAATACAGGAAAGAGTAGTGTGAAGCTTATATATAGATTGCCAAACGAAAGGTTGCAGATTCTATCTAACACAAATACAGAAAATTCTTAAATGTAAACTAATAATGTTAAGACAAAACTTTAAAGCTCAAAATGACTCCAGCCTTGCTCTGCTACTATCCAATAAGGAACAAAAGACATATATGCGGTATTAACCCTTTCCCTGCGGGTGACGTTCTGGAACGCATAGGCAATTTACAGCAATTTCCAGGCTGTAAAAGCCGTAGAAATTGAGTGTCAGTGGGCGGGAGCGGGAGGGACCTCCCTCCGACCCTCAGAGCAGCAAGCCGCTCACTGAGGGAGACTGTGTCTCGTGTGGGTGTCTCACAACAGTTTTGCCGAGCGAGCGAGAGCTGATAATTAGCGAGTTTTCCCGAATGTCTATGGCAACGCTGCGGGTGAACCCCGCCACCTACGAAGCTCGTTCTAGTCTCATTTTGAAGCTATTTTCACCTAGTTTTCGGCAGAATACAGTTAATTTAATGCAGATGATTGATTAATCATTCAGGAATGCCTGAATATGCCCTAAATAGCACAAATATGCCCGCAGCATAAGTGTTAAGGGACACAAGGAAGCAAGCTTGACAAACCCGGAGCAGTGCGTGTTGTCAGTACAGGGTCTGTGACTGGAGTGAGTTACTAGCGCGGCCGAGGGAATCCAGGGTCCCGCGTGGGGTAGAAAGGGCTCCAAGCGCCGCCAGACTACATAACTAAACTAGGTACCGGTGCTCTCACTAATAACACAGGAGTAATCAAACAAATATAAGACATCATTGGATAACTTATGATAAACTGAAATAATTCCCCAAGGGCCGAACAAAAGATGTAATTATACTCGTGACAACAACGACAATAAACTGCCTGGCGCCACCAATGACGACAGCAGCGTTCCCACGAGGCATGCAAAGGAAGAAAGAATTAAAGAAAAATAGCTAGCCTCTCCCCCTTCACATCTAGGCTTTGTGAATTATACAACACTTGCAACTGAGACAGGCCATAAGCTCAGCTGGAATTGACAATATATACAGTGTATATATATATATATATATATATATATATGGCAGCTCTTGTGGCACTTTTTGCACTGCCGATTGGGAGGCTCTTCTATAGTACTTCTTTGATTTCCCTTGGAAGGAGGTCAGGTCAGGTGAAGGTATTGAGGGATAAGCCTTTACAACCGCACCTTGTAGCTACTTTCTACTTTTCCTATTTTCTGAAGAGTGTTGAGAGGGGAGAAGGGGTGTCGGAGAGAGAGGAAGCTGTTAGAGTGGCTTTGTTATGTGTGTTATTTGTCTGTAACCTGTCCCAAAGAAGTATGACCGCTCTCAACCCTACAAATATCATCCAATTGCTCTCACTTCTAGTACCTCTAAAGTGCTGGAATCTATTCTTAATTCAATATCACTTAAGAATTTGTCTTTCCATAATATAATTTCAGATTACCAGTATAGTTTCCTTAAGGGTTAACGGACGCTCTACTGGGATCTCTTTTCGTACCTTACTAACTCTTGGTCATCCCCCTTTTGGGACTTCGATGAGACTTTCTTCTATTGTGATACACATATCGAAAGATTTCGATAGAATCTTGCACGAATAACTTATTTCCAAACTACCCTCCTATGGCTTCTATTCCGCTGTCTGCGCCTTTATCTCTAATTTCCTTTCTGGCCGTTCCATATATGGTGCGGTTGTGGATGGCCATCGCTCACTTATTCAACCTATCCGGCTCCCGTAAGCATGACAAGATGTTTATTGGATGGCAACTAGCCTTGCCAGTTATATTGACTAAATATATATATATAGATAAATAAGTAAATACATAAATCAATCAATCAATATATATATATATATATGTTTCTAATCTCTCAGTGGGGTTCGAACCCCACTGAGAGATTAGAAACATTTAGTGGCTCACGTGTATTTGTGATGTATACTCTATATATATATATATATATATATATATATATATATATATATAATTATATATATAATTATATATTTATATACTGTATATATTATCATTGTAACTGACAAGGTTATCCTGGCGTAACACATAATTTCAAAGGATCTAGCCCATTCGTCTAAACTTTGTAACATAAATCGTATCAGTATCACACATGTATAACTGCATTTGTTCGGGACTTTCCTAGGATATAATATATAGTGCATCGTAAACTGTAGTGTACAGGTTTCATTTTCAATATTGCCTATCTAATATAAACTTGCAGACAGGACAAATAATTGGAAATAATGGTTGCGATCCTTCCAAAGATAAATCAAATCGCTTATATGTAGCTGTATCAACTTAAACAGTTCACCATAAGAAAGGATATTACATTCCAAAAGGGCAAAATCCCTATGTTCCTTTAGAAAACTATACTATCATATGAAAAAGAGTATTTGTTGTAAAGAAGGGGTTAATGAAATACGTGTATCACAGAACGTTATCTTAACTCAATACTGAGTTAAGGGAGTGTTGTAGTATGATAACGACTCCTGAATTTGAAAAGAATGGGGTATGATCCTGATTTAAGAACACAAACCTCATAACATAAAATAAAAGGTGGTCCAGAAAATACAGCTACCTCCCGCTTAAAGAACACATGAAGTGACTTTAGAGACAAACCTGTGGAAAAGGTACTGGGAGAGCTAGCGTATATACTTCCACGGCATATCCAATAAAAAGTACTGGGAGAGCTAGCGTATATACTTCCACGGCATATCCAATAAAAAGTACTGGGAGAGCTAGCGTATATACTTCCACGGCATTTCCAATAAAATAAAGTGGCTAGGTTGAACCAGGGAATATTGCAGAGACATCAGAGACGCCCCAGCCACCCGCATACATTCCCAGACACGACTCAATTTGCATACACATGGCAGTAAAGGATGCCAATTTTCTTTAAGGGGGGTCACTGGCTGTTTTATCTTTCTCTCCTTTCATCTCTTTCCCTGGCTTGTATCCATTTGGCCCCATTCAGCCAACTGTTTTAAGACGTTTATCCCCATCCAGGTGTCGATTTCTTCCTGGCGAGCGATAGCGAGCCAGCATTGTATGGAGAAATCCAGCTTCGCCGGAGACATTTTTCTATCGAAAAACGTACAAATTTATCTTGCTGTTGAAACAAAAATATATATATGCTGGCTCGCTACCGCTCGCCAGGAAAATATTGACACCTGGATGGGTGTAAACGTCTTAAAACAGTAGGCTGAAAGGGGCCGATTGGATACAAGCCAGAGAGAGAGAGAAGGAGAGAAAGATAAAACAAGCGAGGTGGGCTCCCTTAAGATTCCCTTGGTTGGCGAGGCACTGTTGAATATCTGGTGCTACGGGGAGAGAGGAGCGAAGGATTTGTTGTATTCTTCTTTTCCGTGCCCTCTTATTGTTCATGCTTTTTCCTGTTATTTCTGTATATTTGTCTGTATATTCTTCTTGTTCCTCTCCTTTATCTACATATACTGCATAACCATTGTTTTCCTGTTATTTCTGTATATGTCTGTATATTCTTCTTGTTCCTCTCCTTTATCTACATATACTGCATAACCATTGTTTTCCTGTTATTTCTGTATATTCTTCTTGTTCCTCTCCTTTATCTACATATACTGCATAACCATTGTTTTCCTGTTATTTCTGTATGTCTGTATATTCTTCTTGTTCCTCTCCTTTATCTACATATACTGCACAACCATTGTTTTCCTGTTATTTCTGTATATTTGTCTGTATATTCTTCTTGTTCCTCTCCTTTATCTACATATACTGCACAACCATTGTTTTCGTGCGTTCTATTCATCTACTTTATTTTCGCATAATAACATTTGTGTAGTTGATCATAATATACTGTACATAAAATTTTGTTTTATATTCCGTTTTCCCTTCTTAGTTTAGAATATCATAATTTTGTAAATATACCTATCTATCTATTGCCAGACATGATTACCGAACGGGTGGCCACGAATAAATCGCCCCCAAGCACCTATGTCTCCCGTCAACCAACGACCCTCCTCCTTTCTCTCAAATACCTCTCAACTCAGTCTTGGTTTGCTCTTCACACTACTATTAGCAATGAAAATCGTATTTAGTAAATTACATAGTTCGAAGAGATAACAGATGAACTACTAAAGTGATGGTGTGAGAACCAAGATAGGGAGCTAGAAGATGAGGTAGACAGAGAACCTGATGGGAAGGACAATTTGACATTTTGTTAGTGTGGGATGGAACAGGCTAACATAAGACTGGTTAGAGTAGAAACAATGGGAGAGGCCTTTGTCCTGCAGTGATCAAACTGAAGCTGCCGATAATTGGAATTACAACTTCATAATTATACTTATGCTTCTATTATCTTGCAACTATAATCGTTCTGTTCTTTTTCTGTCATGATGTTTTCCGAAGTTTGTGTCGAATATTTGGTAATAACAGTACTTATCCTAATTACAGTTGAGTAATAAGAACGTAGTATGTTCTACAACTATCAATAGTGAGGTAATTTCAAATGGGACAACTATATTTAAGTAAACATGGAAAGCTGATAATAAAATTAGTATTTTTTTTTGTTATGGGGGTGGCGGACTCGAGACAGAGCCCGAATAGGGACATCACAACACAGGAAAAAAAATGGGGTAAGTGCCAGAGTATATTCCTACCTACCTACCTACCTACATACATACATACATACACAATGGGTTACAATCACATGCACACACAGCTTAAAATGCCATAACAAGGCATACATTTATATATTCTGAAATGTAATGCCTTAATTACGCCTTGGAAACTAAAACCAAAATACTAGCCTTGATTATTTCCTGAACAATATAGTGATATGGTGATCCCTGGTCTCTGGGTCTTCTCCTGGGTGACCTAGATGTTTGTGAATGTGTATTTTGTTCGTGTGGAGTGTACATTGTGTTCTATTGTGTTGTGTTGTCCCTATTCTGTCTTGAGTCGGCCACTCCAAGAAAGAAAAAATAAATAAATATATATATATATATATATATGGGGAATGGGCCTGAGTAAATATATACATAAATACATACATACATACATACATAATTATAAAGTTATTTTTGAGAGCTTGATTACAGTTCTGCTTAGGTCACCAATCCTGTGTACTGGAATCCCAAATTGTCGGTGTAGTCAAGCCGAGCAGCCATGTTTTGGTATCGAGGACCAGGATACAAATACAGGCTTTTTGGTCTATTAATTAATTTATATATATTTATGTATATATACTGTATATATATATATATATATATATATATATATTTCTTTAGTTTCCTCGTTAGACGCCCATCAAGCTTAGAAAACATCCCTAAATCCCCCTGCAAGATAAATTTGTACATTTTTCGAGGGTTTTATGTCCCGGCCCAAGGCCGGTTCTTCTTAAAATTATTGGCTCGCTGTCGCTCGCCAGGAAAAAATCGACACCTAAAAGGCACGAAAGGTCTTAATATTGGGGTGAAAGGTGTTAAAATCGACAAACTAATGGGTCGAACGTCTTATAATCTCAAAACAAATGGGGCTTAACATGAGGGAAAAAATTAAGGCTTTTATTTTGTATTATTAATCCCACTGGGACAGAATTAAGTTTCCCGGAAGCAACATCTATTTTTGGCTGCCTTGGAAATATTGCAGGTCAACATAAATTTATAAGTAATATGCAATGTTCGATGATGGGTAACTACATTAAACAAATTTTGTTTATCCATGTTAACTGCTATTTGTCTGCATTTGATAGAATAATACATTAAGCATTCTTAACGTAATACCATATTTGTATATACCTTTATCACTGTGTTCTTCAGTTTTATAATGCAACATTACATTGGCAATCTATCTATCTATTACCACACTCCCTAATTCACGAGAGGGGCACGGAAGATATATCTATCTATCTATCTATCTATCTCTATATATATATCTATATATATATATATATATATATATCTATATATATATATATATAGGCTAGGACCAAGGACCACCTCTGTTATAGCAATATTTGGGTATTATCTCGGTTTACACGCACACACACAGACACACCCACACACACCGAAACACTTGCATCTAGTATAATTAAAAATCCCTCACACTTTTTAAAGGAAAATATTACTAGAATATTGACAGCAAAGATTGTCAAGCTTTCCTGCATTACTAGTACAGAAAGTGACTATAACTCTTTTCTGTCTAACATGGACGTCATTGATTGTGTTGTGTGCGGTTGCCCAAATAAGTCATGTCGCGGCACCAAGTACATTTCGATCAATAATTGGTATCAGCACTATCTAAGCATTAATTAATCGTTTCGAGTGACATATATACACACACATGTTCCTATCTTTACACACCTTATTCAAAATCGGACAGACATTAATACAGCACACAGCGAGCGAAACGTAATGCCAGCAGAGACATGACTTATTTGACCAACCGTACAGCATCGAACGTTATTACAGTATTAACTCCTTCTGTACCGACGATGTATTTTTTTTAGTTTAGTTCTAGCTATATTTGGTAGATTTTGAACCGCTTAAGAAGGATGTGTGGTAGTTAAAAGGGTTAAATGAGATAGTTCGCAGCCTGTTAACTGCTGAAGGCCCTTTTGAAACTGAATACAATCGTCTAATAGTAGCCAGAATAAAGTTAAAAGGACGACGCCGGTACAGAAGGGGTAAATAATGCAAACTTGGCGCCAATATACAGCAGATACATGGTAGTTTCTTATTTTCTCGTTAGTTATCGAAGAATCAGTGGCTAACGGGTACAATATACCGCCACCTCAAAATAAACCGACTATATTAGGTGTACATATTTGTAAGCTACATGCACAAACACACACATCCGAATATCACATTTAAAAGCCTACCAAAGCCCGCTCTCAAAATAATATTAGTTTGTGTGGCATGGCCATTATCTATTATTGGCCCATCCCTCATAAATCCAACCTGAGCCCTTTAATTGACCATTAGTAACACAGAGGGCATTACCAACTGCATGTTTATGACCGCGTCCGAACACTGCCAAACTATCGTTCCTGTGGACAATTTCAACCAGTAGATGTGTGGGATTGTTTTTTTTTGGGGGGCCCTGTTCGGGCTGTCTCGAGTCAGCCAACCCCAGCTAAAGCAAAATGTGGTATATGCCTGAGTATAGATAGATAGATACATAGACTACAGTAGATCTGGACTGGACACGAAAATGGAACTTTGCAGTAAGGGACCCAAAATCGGAGAACGAACCTCCAAGTTCGAACCTCGAAACCGCGAAAATATCACATATTTGATGTTTCGAGGTTCGAACTTGGGGGTTCTCTGCTATCTACGCTTTCCCAGCCGTATGATCCTAGTGTACTGTCTGGTGGGGTAATGGGATTCCAAATGTAAGAGTAAGTAAGGAACCGTGGTGTGAGGATAACTTCAGCCTGGATTTATGTGTGGTTTGTGTAGCCAGAGCACGGCGTCCCCACTGAGATGTGCAGCATGACGCATTTGGTGATGGGTTGTTGGCACCAGACCCGCGATGGCTCTCTTCGGCACGCCTTACTTTAAGGGAGCCCACCTCGCTTTTTTTCTCTTTCTCTCCCTCTCTCTTTGGCTTGTATCCATCCGGCCCCATTTAGCCTACTGGTTAAGACATTTACCCAAATCCAGGTGTCCCTATTTTCCTGGCGAGCGGTAGCGAGCCAGCATATATATATATATATACCGGTATATATATATATATATATATATATATATATATATATATATATATATATATATATTTGTTTTGACAGCAAGCTAAATTTGTACATTTTTCGATAGAAAAATGTCTCCGGAGAAGCCGGATTTCTCCATACAATGCTGGCTTGCTATCGCCCGCCAGGAAGACAGACACCTGGATGGGGATAAACGTCTTAAAACAGTTGACTGAATGGGGCCGAATGGATACAAGCCAGGGAAAGAGAGAAAAGGAGAGAAAGATAAAAAATCACGGTGACCCCCCTTAAGGTGTGACCAGCAACAGGTAAATTTATGAGCACTACTCCATTTTGGCTCGACTGTTCCTTGATTTTGGCACTGTCACTCTTTCAATTCTGGGGGAGGCACTCGTTTCAGGCAGTCTTGCCTTTTGTCTCCCTCAAAAAAAAAAAAGGACAATTGCTTTCTTTGTCAGTTTTTCGCTACCCAATCCTTAGCCCTCAATCAGCCTAGTAAAGATCTGTAAAGCTGATATTTTCTTTCTATTGTAATTCTTTATAATCGTGTGTAATAAACTCTAATCTAACTTAAGAGGGGGTGGATCGTTTTTTTCTGGACCCCCTTCTCCCTCACGTTCACCATAGTATTTTTTAGATTTTATGACGTTCGTTCCGTTAGTTTGGCGATTTTGAGACCTTTCACCCCGTTTCTTTGTCAATATTAAGACCTTTCGTGCCATTTAGGTGTCGACATTTTAATGGCGAGCGATAGCGAGCCTGTAATTTTAGAAGGAACCTGCCTACGTCCGGGACATTTTTTTTACCGAAAAATGTACACATTTATCTTGAAAGGGGGTGTAGGGGTGTATTTTAAAAGCTTGATGGATGTCGAACAAGGAAACTAAATACAAAATAAGATAATAAATAAATATATAGACCAAACAACAAGCACTACCCCTCTTAACACAACTGGTGTAGCCTAGTTGTAAATGTTTGTTATTTACTGGTGGTGTAGAGTGGCCGACAAAGTGAACACCAAAGTGGCTGTTTAGAGGCCCATAACTGTATTTCCGAGACCTACTTGTGGCTGTCTGGTTCACTACTATTCTTGGCCCCATTAGTTTTGACATTTTAAGACGTTTGTCCCATTAGTGTGTCGACTCTATGACGTTTTGTTTCATTTATTTGTCAATATTAAGATCTTTCGTCAAATTTAGGTGTTGATTTTTTTCCTGGCCAGTGATAGCGAGCCTGTAATTTTAGAAGGAACAGGCTTTTGGCCGGGAAATTTGTCTTGAAAGGGAATCTCGGGGTGTATTTTACAAGCTTGATGGAAGTCTAGTAAGGAAACTAAAACAATAAGATAATAAATACATATACAGTATATAAGGCCATAATTCCATCCATTTCTTAGACCGTATGGTTGTCTGGTTCACTATACAATGCTTATTAATACATGGGGGTGCATTAAGGGGAGATGGGCTGGTTCGCTGGCCCCCCTTCTCCCTCATCTTTAGCCCCATTAGTTTTCAGATTTAAGACGTTCAGCCGATTAGTTTGGCGATTTTAAGAACTTTCGTCCCATTTCCTTTAGGTGTCGATTATTTCCTGGCGAGCGATAGCAAACCTGTAATTTTTAGAGAAACCGGCCTTGGGCCGGGAAATTTTTCTATCGAAAAATGTAAAAATTTATCTTGAAGGGGGTCTCGGGGTTGTTTTTTACAGCCCAATGTAGGTCTAGGGAGGAAAACAAATAAAACGATAAAACAAAAGCCAATATATACGCTCATCTCCCCTTAAATTAGTAATTAGTTAACAAATTAATCATATCCTGCTGAAAATTAGATGCTACTATTCAGCTTAGAAGACATGCCTATTGAGCGAACATTTAAATCATTCATCTTCTCAATTCCAAAGCTTTTTCAATATTAAAATAAAATATTTTCTCATAGCCAAAACATAATACAAATAATTAAATATAATACATGACTATAAGTAAACTAATACTAAGAAGTTTAGAATCTTCTTATTTGACAACGCTATTTAAAGAGGAATAGATAACAATAATATGTCTTAATAATTATTATTGCATACCGTTTAGCGGATACCTGGCTCACATACATTAGTTATCTGTTATACCAAGTATAGGTGACCTATATTAGACTAAAATATTATGAAGAATAGGCATTATTTACACTTGCATTATATATGAAATTTTACGAATATTTATCATTACTAACATCTGAAATACTGTACTGGATGTAGTCGGAGATAGTGTGAACAACCTTGACTAACAGACCTTACCGTAAATCACTAACTTCCGTAATACTGACTCTGTTTAATCCGCTTCTAATGCTCCTAATTTGACACCAACTTTACACGAGCGCTTGAAGTTGCAGGTCTAATAATGTTTCAGGGTAAACATATCACCATGTGGTTTTCAAGTCTACTCTTCATTGAGATGTACAGTCACTTTTAAACATTCGTGGATATGACCTATTACTGATTATGGAAGTATATCGCTGGACACGAATTTATGGTTATAATGTTTTGTACATCAACTACAAAATAATACATACTATTAAATTACAACGAAGTTCCATTGAAAACTCAATCCGGATAGTAGTATTAGCATAGATAAAAATATAAGGGGTACACGAATGTTTATGAGTGATTGTACGTCATTGACATGAGTTTCTAGTCTTGTAGGACATAATTCTGAGAAGTGTAATGAACGTACCGATACATACAGTGATGCATATCCACCGGAGTTATTAGTAAACATAAATGTTAAGCTCTGATACAGTTCTCAGGCAAAAGAGTTAGTGGGTACTTTGGCTTACGTCAGTGTTGCACAAACCAATATACACACGTCTATACAAGCTATATATTATATATATATATATATATATATATATATATATATATATGGTATTGTGTGTAGGGTATAGGCTACATATAACTTCATTTTATTAACCACTCCTAAAACGTTTGAGGTAGTATACGATTATTTAGTGGAAGGTAACTATAATTATATGAGTAAATTATATATAAAAGGTTGATTATGCTATGAAACAATCTCTCTCTCTCAAGAACACTTTGGCATCCACACTACTCTCCCATGCATTTATTGATGGCATCGAATACGCTATCTAAAAGGCCACGTACCAGGCATCCTTTACGGCTACTTACAGTACGTAGAATAACCATTTATGGTTACGATGTTTCTTATATTAACTGAGCGACTAAACACTAGAACAGAATACATGTACAGGGTATACTGTATAAGGTTTCTATTTCTCATTTAAAACTGAGAGGAAATATATCGTAAGAAAAGTGACATATACCGTGAACAATAGTACTAAAGGATTGATGTTAATGATATACTGTATATATATATATATATATTATGCAACATAGACTAGTGGTACCTGGAAGAGAATAAGGCACTCACATGAAACGGAGAGTGGAACAGTGGAACTAATATCGTTCTTAACACTAATAATAACACCAATAAAAGGTACACATTTATATCGATGGGGGTCGTGGGGGCATTCTTTAAGTTTGATGGAGGTCTTGGGAGGAAACGTACAAGAATGATAATTGATAAGTAAATAAATTAACAAAGAAATACAAATGTCCTTTTAAGTGTGATTCTTGTTAGCCTCATAGAACCAATTGAATCCCTATTCACCATCTTCCCCCTCTGAGGGAATGTAGGCACCCCAGTGCCAAATAAAGTCAACCTGTGGATAAGGTAAGGAATTGTGGAATAATTTGCATCCGGCTCGAGAAGAAAATATTATCATTGAAGAAATAATCCCATAAGCCAATCAAAAGGTGGGATTTTCTCAGGTCTGCCACGAAAAATTGCAACAGACTTGCTATCCTGCCAGCCCGCGTCTCTCAACCAATCACAAGACTCCCCTGGTGCCCATCACCTCTAGCCTATTGTCACCTCTAAAACGCCCAGCTTATAACTCACCCTCAATTAACACCACAGTCACCACTGCTGCACCTGCAACACCACCAGAGCTCCCGCCAACTACCATGGCAGCTCGCGACCACATGTAGGTGCAGGGGAGGAGGAGGTTGGGGGATGGTGATCTTCTGGGGAGAGTGGAAGAAGCTACAGTTGGGACTACATCCGGGGGCCCATGTGCCTATTGGTCCCCCAATTCATCGCGCCCTTCGGTCAGTGGACACCACCATCTTCGGGAGTCACTACCTTCACCTCCTGGCAACAACATCGCCGGACTCACCATCATCTCCTCACCACCAGGGAGATTTGTCAGACCATCGACAAGGGGATCATAACACCATCGACTTCTTCACCACCACCAACATCACCACCATCTCCTGCCTTCATCTTGCAGCCTTCCCCAGCCCCCTTCTTGGCAAGCCACACTGATCCAGCCCAATACTCAGCTCACGCACGTTGGGTCAAGCCCCGACACCCTATTTTCTCTCACTATTACCACTGTCTCTCCTACTTAACCAAAACTTCCCTTCTTTCACCCTCACCCACCTTTTCTATATTCATTTGAAAAATTTAAAAACCCGTGGAGCCCCGGCTAGTTTTGTAATGTTTGTTCACCAGAACCCGGCCGGTTTTCAAAAAATGGTTTTATTCCAGAAACAATAGCGAATGGGTTAGGAATGAAGGAAAAACCACGAAAAACCGCTCAAAAAGCTTAAAAAATGGTAATTACCCCAAAAAACCAGGTTATTGCGCGCTCACGCGCACGCACGTGGACTTTGAGAGTTTTCAACCATCGGCACGGTTGCGTGGGATACGTACACAGTTCCCATACAAATCTGAGCCCTCTTGACTGGCTACACCTGAGGTTACGGTCGGCGCAATTAGGGTGACGCGTAAGGCGCGTCGCTGGGGCTGTGCGTTACATACATCGCCGACGCGTCAGACGCGTCGCTGGGGCTGTATGGGTTAACTCTCGCATCTTCTATCCCGGTAAAAAGTGTTCTAATATAATGGTGTCATCCTCTTACTCCCATCTGCCACTTAAAAAAGTAGTAAACACTTAGCCGGGAAGGTATTACGATGAATTTAATGCAGATGAGGGTGAGTGTCAAGTTCAAAGGAGTTATGCGAGCTATGACGACACACTGTGCGTGCCTGAAGGTAATTCCTACCCACTTATCTTGCCCAACCATCATGGGCGGATACAAGGAGAGAATCAGAGAGCCGAGCCGGATACATATATTGGAGGCAGGTTATCAAGAGAGTAAAGACAAGTTAAATCGCTCAGCTGCAGCCCAGATTCGCTTGAAGTATCCAGTTGCGTGTTGCCACATTGTATGCCTATACACATTTTCACGACCAGTCCAAAACAGAAACCAGGGGGTGAATGGCACTAAGAATTTCCACTGAACATGCTGGCCGGCTTTAAAGTGGTATTTGGCGAAGACTGGAGCATCGAAAAAAAAACAAGAATTTTTTTAATGGACTCTTATGGGCCCGAACAGACTTATTGAAAGATAGATTATTAATTGATGTGTCCTCTAGAACAAAGCCATTCAGAAAATTTTAAGACACACTATGAAATAAAACTACACAGAGTTGGTGTGTATCTTTTCTTGGTTAGCATAACGCAAGCTATTCAGTTAGAAATAGAGTCAGTTATTTATAGGAAAGATCAAACGATAGTTAAATGTAAGTTGAGAATACCCAAGAGTTTTTACATAGATAACAGTATACAGTATATAATTTAAGACCGGTTAATATACGAGAGTACGGATTGTTTACAGCCCACTCTCAGAGTCTAGGCTCAATAGTTCGGATCGCACGCAGCCAACTGTTGAGAAGATAAGGAGTATATAACACATGGTTTGGGTCATATGCAACCGACTATCTAATGAGTCTAGGCTAGCCAGGTTGATCAAACGAGTACACTATATAATCTACCACAGTCTGAGATTTAGGAAATAACGTAATGATACCTGCAATATATGCAGCCTAGAGTTGTAGGATTTATGATAGTGGAGTTTTAGCTGGAGTAATAGTTAGGATTGGCAATCAAGCCTCCTTTTGCTATACAGAAACTATATTCTTACCAAAGCTATCACCTTGTCGAAAGCATGCTATCGATTGCGCGTAATATTTATTCACATACCAAAGGATATATAATGTTGTTATAGTTTCTGTTAAAGAAGATTAATAAATGTTGTGCCTTGAGATCGAATTTGAAGTAGGTCAAACTCTGAATAGCGATTGTACAGATTGGTTGTAATGGGATGTTAGGGGGAGGCTGATGGATTGTCGAGGTTAAGAGGAGATGGATCGTTTTTCTGGTCCCCTTTCTCCTTCGTTTTAAGTTCCAATTGTTTTGAGATTATAAGACGTTCGGCCATTCAGCTTGGTGATTTTAACACCTTTCGCCCCATTTCTTTGTTAATTTTAAGACCTTTTGTGCCATTTAGGTGTCGATTATTTCCTGGCGAGCGACAGCGAGCCTGAAATTATAAGAGGAACCGGCCTTCGGTTTGAAAAACGTTCTACCGAAAAATGTACAAATATATCTTGAAGGGGGGTCTAATGGGTGTTTTTCTAAGCTTGATGGAGGTCTAGAGAGAAAACTATGAAGTAAACGAATACATGAATTAAACCCGGATTGAGAAGCATTATCAATGAAGCCACTTGGTTGAGCTTGAAAACTTTCAGTCTTCTACTGTACTTCTCACTTCTCAGCTTGTTCTTCCTCTATCCAACTGCTCTTCTTTTCTACTTTACTCTAGCCATCTGGTCTGGTCTAGTTGTCTTTAACCCTTGTCTATCGGGGCCCGACTTAAGTCCGTCAAGAGAACCAAGGACTAAATGGCGGGGCCCGACTTAAGTCCAATGCGATATTGAGCACATAATCGACTCTGAGAGAGAGTCCGACCGGTGGGAGGAGCGCGGGTGGGCTCTGACCGTTCTGCATGGACGTTGTGCCGCCACTGACAGTTTCATCACATCCCACCACGCTTTCCCAGCCATATGATCCTAGTGTACTGTCTAGTGGGGTAATGGGATTCCAAATGTAAGAGTAAGTAAGGAACCGTGGTGTGAGGATAACTTCAGCCTGGATTTATGTGTGGTTTGTGTAGCCAGAGCACGGCGTCCCCACTGAGATGTGCAGCATGACGCATTTGGTGATGGGTTGTTGGCACCAGACCCGCGATGGCTCTCTTCGGTACGCCTTACTTTAAGGGAGCCCACCTCGCTTTTTTTCTCTTTATCTCCCTCTCTCTTTGGCTTGTATCCATCCGGCCCCATTCAGCCTACTGGTTTAAGACGTTTACCCAAATCCAGGTGTCCCTATTTTCCTGGCGAGCGGTAGCGAGCCAGCATATATATGTATATATATATGTTAAAATCACCAAACTGAAGGGCCGAACATCTTATAATCTCAAAACAATTGGAACTTAAAACGAAGGAGAAAGGGGACCAGAAAAACGATCCATCTCCCCTTAACCTCAACAATCCATCAGCCTCCCCCTAACATCCCATTACAACCAATCTGTACAATCGCTATTCAGAGTTTGACCTACTTCAAATTCGATCTCAAGGCACAACATTTATTAATCTTCTTTAACAGAAACTATAACAACATTATATATCCTTTGGTATGTGAATAAATATTACGCGCAATCGATAGCATGCTTTCGACAAGGTGATAGCTTAGGTAAGAATATAGTTTCTGTATAGCAAAAGGAGGCTTGATTGCCAATCCTAACTATTACTCCAGCTAAAACTCCACTATCATAAATCCTACAACTCTAGGCTGCATATATTGCAGGTATCATTACGTTATTTCCTAAATCTCAGACTGTGGTAGATTATATAGTGTACTCGTTTGATCAACCTGGCTAGCCTAGACTCATTAGATAGTCGGTTGCATATGACCCCAACCATGTGTTATATACTCCTTATCTTCTCAACAGTTGGCTGCGTGCGATCCGAACTATTGAGCCTAGACTCTGAGAGTGGGCTGCAAACAATCCGTACTCTCGTATATTAACCTGTCTTAAATATATACTGTATACTGTTATCTATGTAAACACTCTTGGGTATTCTCAACTTACATTTAACTATCGTTTGATCTTTCCTATAAATAATTGACTCTATTTCTAACTGAATAGCTTGCGTTATGCTAACCAAGAAAAGATACACACCAACTCTGTGTAGTTTTATTTCATCGTGTGTCTTAAAATTTTCTGAATGGCTTTGTTCTAGAGGACACATCAATTAATAATCTATCTTTCAATAAGTCTGTTCGGGCCCATAAGAGTCCATTATAATGTTTTTTTTTTTTTTTTCGATGCTCCAGTCTTCGCCAAATACCACTTCAAAGCCGGCCAGCATGTTCAGTGGAAATTCTTAGTGCCATTCACCCCCTGGTTTCTGTTTTGGACTGGTCGTGAAAATGTGTATAGGCATACAATGTGGCAACACGCAACTGGATACTTCAAGCGAATCTGGGCTGCAGCTGAGCGATTTAACTTGTCTTTACTTTCTTGATAACCTGCCTCCAATATCTGTATCCGGCTCGGCTCTCTGATTCTCTCCTTGTATCCGCCCATGATGGTTTTAACACCTTTCGCCCCATTTCTTTGTTAATTTTAAGACCCTTTGTGCCATTTAGGTGTCGATTATTTCCTGGCGAGCGATAGCGAGCCTGAAATTATAAGAGGAACCGGCCTTCGGCCGGAAAAACGTTCTACCGAAAAATGTACAAATATATCTTGAAGGGGGGTCTAATGGGTGTTTTTCTAAGCTTGATGGAGGTCTAGAGAGAAAACTATGAAGTAAAGGAATACATGAATTAAACCCGGATCGAGAAGCATTATCAATGAAGCCACTTGGTGGAGCTTGAAAACTTTAAGTCTTCTACTGTACTTCTCACTTCTCAGCTTGTTCTTCCTCTGTCCAATTGCTCTTCTTTTCTACTTTACTCCAGCCATCTGGTCTGGTCTAGTTGTCTTTAACCCTTGTCTATCGGGGCCCGACTTAAGTCCGTCAAGAGAACCAAGGACTAAATGGCGGGGCCCGACTTAAGTCCAATGCGATATTGAGCGCATAATCGACTCTGAGAGAGAGTCCGACCGGTGGGAGGAGCGCGGGTGGGCTCTGACCGTTCGGCATGGACGTTGTTCCGCCACTGACAGTTTCATCACATCCCACCATATCCCTGGTCCCACAATACAGGGTAAAAACTAAAGAAATTACTGTATTTTAGGGATTTTTCTTTCGTGTTGCATGATCATTGCAAGACAACCCGTGGTCGTACAAGGATGGTTCAGGTGTCATTGGAAAGCTCAATTATCGCCCTTTCACGGATACATAATTGTATTAAGCTCTGGCTCTTGTTTATGTATGATAAAGAGCATGGAATGAAGCTCGTTAAGAGTAAATCTGCCCTCTTGGCAGGTAGTAGATGTTACAAACGGCCCCGCTCTTAGGGCGTTAAGTTTGTTAAACAAAGTACAAACTTCCGAACAACTGTCGAATTATTCCATCCCTATTAGTATAAGTATTTCAAATATATATATATATATATATATATATATATATATATATATATATAATACAATCATTGTTATTGTATTATTTTTGTTACAATTGTCATGTCATTGTTTTTAATTATTATTATTATTATTACTAGTATTATTATTATTAATATTTTGTATTGCTATTGCTATTCTTAGTAGTAATAGTAGTATTAGTAGTAGTAGTAGTACTTGTAGTAGCAGTAGTAAAAAATGTACTTACAGATATAAGCATGCACACATACACATACTTAGTTATATTCACAAAAAGTAACACAAACACTTACAAACATGCGGGGTAAATCACACACATACTGTATGTGAGCCCACGAACGCATAGATATGTTCACAAATATCTATCTATCTACTGTATATACTCACGCCCAATCCACACTTTTCATTTTTTGTTTTTTGTTTTTGTGTGTGTGTGTGGGGGGGGGGGCTGATTCAAGACCAGAAAAGGGATCACACAACAGAAAGCAATGAACACACACAAACAAAACAAATTCACACACATCTAGCTCATCCAGGAGAAGAACCAGAGACCAGGGTCACCTTCCCTCCATCACTCCCCCGGCCCCCGACCGAACGGACAGGTTGCAAAACGGGTGCAACGTACTCTACGTAGAGGAGGTGGTATACACTGAGAGAGCTCTGAGGACAATGATTATTGTAATAGCGGTGGAATAATGAGAGATATGCAACATTACAGCGAAGAGAGAGAGATTGCGAAGAGTCAGTGAGTGGACATGAGTATGTTCACAAATAGATGCACCTAAATAAATATATGCAAGCAAACACATGCACACAATGCAATATAACACTTACATACCCACTCAAACACAAACGTTCACACAAATTTACACATTCATTACACATATTAGATTGCACGCAGCGATGCATTGCGTTCAATTTGAATGAGTGCTTGCATATAAGATCAAAGAACGTTTCCAATAAAACTAGTAATGTTATTGGGATATGTATTCACGCTCAAATACCATGCCCTATCGTCAAACGATTGAATATGAGTATATACTATTTGTATATATATATACGGTATATATATATATATATATATATATATATATATATATAGAGAGAGAGAGATGTTATGTACTCCTATTTGCTTACTTAACCAATTTTATTCCTTACTTACATATTTACAGGGGTTACTTTTAGTTTAACCATTTGTACTAATATTCCTTTTATAACAACTTATATTTAGTTATAATTGTATTTCTTGTATTACATACAAGTGTAGGCGACAGGAAAAGACAGAATGTATTCAGTTGACCTTTCAGAGGAACAGGTCATGGGAATCACTTGTATCATCACTGGTATCATCAAATCACTCTTACCCACTATCACGTGATCGGGATGTGGATAGGGTGTGTTGGGGTGTGTTTCACATATGCTTTGGGCGTGATTGAGGGTTTAAACCACACCCTGTTATGCAATCTTGACAGATATTGGTTAAGAGTTATGTAAGATTCATAATGTTTGGTGAGACGTCATTAAGAGGGCGTAACCCAAGGTGATATAAGGTGAAGATATGGTTTAGAGCAGTAGAGAAGAGAGACCCCAAGACTTGTTTACTAAAGGTGCGGTTACACATGCCCGAATTTTTGCCACCCAAGCAACTTTTGTCACCGCTACGGGCAACTTTTCTGAGACCCAAAAACAAGTGGTTACACATGCAGGAAGAGAGTTGCTCGTAGCACTATCTCCCGTAGCCTACACTCTTTCGTTTTCACTTCGAAATTAATTGGTCTTAATTCGGCCGTTTTAGCTTCCCGTCACGCTATTAATATATCACAATCCCTATGATAAAGCTGAGCATATATAAGTCAGTTGAAACAGCAGCACGCTCATGATTGGCTATGTTAGCATTACCCTGATCATTTATTTATTATCTGTATTGTTCCTTATTTATTCATTAAACTAGATATGTTTAAGCAATTTTTAAAATTACTTACTACATTACAGTAAATATCCGAATCTAAAGAGCTCTTAAAGAACACAGGAAACACAATAATAACGTATATATCATAAATTAAACACAAGCAAGATAAAGATTATTATGATAAACCAAGAAGTAAGCGAGAGAGAAGATATTTCTTTTCCTTGCTTGTGTTTACTGTATTATATGTACGATTGTATGTGTTCCATGTGGTATTTTATAGCTCTTAAGGTTCGGATATCACCTGTCACATTATCATTAGAAGTATTAAAACTTATTTATATTAATATAGCCTACTGTATATATATACAGTATATATATATATATATATATATATATATATATATATATATATATATAGGCCTATTTAGGCTATAGGCTACATATGGAATATATGTCCACGACATAGCCTACTAATTCACGCCAAACACTATTACCGTATACTGTACATGTAGGCTACTAAGTTATGTAAAGAGTAGCATACTATTTAGCACGTCGCATTAACCGAACCTATAATGCATAAATACGGTATTTAATCAAGATTATAAAGCATACAGAATACATAATTTGTAATACTGAAGGAAGTATTAGGCTAACCATTGCAGTAACGAAGCTATTATTCATATTTAGTTATAACAAATCGTTTACTGTTGTAAATTAAAATTGTAAGTTGATTATGATAACCGATATATGATACATTTAATCCCTTGAGATAATATTCTTCCCATTCTTGCCTAAAGATATTGTAGGCTATTTGTACAAACTTGAAATTTCGCATTCATGCCGTAGCCTACTTCTTGATTAAACCGTTTTCTCTCATCCCAATCTATTGAATATTATACTGTGATGACATATATATTTAAGGATTGAGCATTATTATAGTATATTAATGCTTGCACATCATATATATAGTTATCACATTACTACTATTGCATGCAACCCATATTTATAGTTGCCGCAACAGGCGATGCGTCCCGTACGTTCGGGACGCAAAAGTTGCCCTATTCGGGTGACAAATGGGTCCCGAAAAAGTTGCTTGGGGCGCAAAAGTTGCTCCACGGAGCAACTTTTGTCACCGATTCGGGCAACTCGGGCATGTGTAACCGCGCCTTAAGAAGGGGTCCAGTCCGTGTTTGTGAAAGCCAAACTTTTATACTTGGATTATTATTTGCTATTCCATTTGAATACTATCCTATTACTTATGAATAAGTTCTATTTACCATTCAATAAATTGAGTTTACATTAACTTAAGTTTCAGTTTCCTTCTATTATATATATTAAGGTCTGATACTATTATTATCATTCCTTAATTCATTATTATCATCCGTATATTGGAAGTGGTGGCATTTCATTTGAGGGTTACTTAATCAAGCTATAACTCTAACAATTAGTCTACCATGATATATATATATATGTATATTGCTCCTAAATAACCTAGATTATATATTGAAAATATTTTGTATAGAATGGTAGACTGTGCAGACCAAATGGTGGTAACGAGGTAACCTGACAATCAACTCGTCCAGTAACCAAATGATTGATAATAAAGTATGTCATCAAAAGGAAAGCAAAATGAAGCTATACATTACTATCTAAACCCAAGAACTCCTTCCTTGAAAGGGTTTTTTTTTCGGGACCCTCTTATCCCTCATGTTTTTGTCGATTTTATCCTGGCAAGTGGTAGCGAGCCTGTAATTTGCGAGGAACCGGCGTTCGGCCGGGGCATATTTTTATCGAAAATGTACAAAATTATCGCGAAGGTGAGTCGTGGGTGTATTTTAATAGCTTGATGGACATCTTGGGAGGAAACTAAACATAAGAAAATAAATATATCAATGAACAAATTAATACAAATAAATACAAATCTCCCGTTAAGGGAGCCCACCTCGCTTTTTTTCGCTTTCTATCCCTCTCTCTTTGGTTGGTCTCCATTTGACCCCATTCAGCCTACTGTTTTAAGACGTTTACCCCCATCCAGGTATCAATATTTTCTTGGCGAGCGGTAGCGAGCCAGTATGTATATATTTTTGGTTTTGACAGCAAGCTAAATTTGTAAATTTTTCGATATAAAAAATTCTCAGGCGAAGCCGAATTTCTCCATACCATGATGGCTCGCTATCGCTCGCCAGGAAGAAATAGACACCTGGATGGGGATAAACGTCTTCAAACAGTTGGCTGAATGGGGCAGATTGGATACAAGCCAGAACAGGAGAGAAAAGGAGAGAAAGATAAAACAAAGTCGGTGACCCCCCCTTAATGACTAAACGCAGATATAAAACATTATATTGCGTAGATTTTCTCCCACTTACGATCCATAGATTTTCATGATTTCACTGTTAACTCTTACATGATTTCACTGTTAACTCTTACATTATACAGTAGCGATAGTTGATTTCACTGTTAACTCTTACATTATACAGTAGCGATAGTTGATTTCACTGTTAACTCTTACATTATACAGTAGCGATAGTTGATTTCACTGTTAACTCTTACATTATACAGTAGCGATAGTTGGCGATTACACTGTTAACTCTTACATATACAGTAGCGATAGTTGCTGTTAACTCTTACATTATACAGTAGCGATAGTTGGCGATTACTATAAGATTGTATTATTTCACTGTTAACTCTTACATTATACAGTAGCGATAGTTGGCGATTACTATAAGATTGTATGTAGCGATAGTTGGCGATTACTATAAGATTGTATTTCACTGTTAACTCTTACATTATACAGTAGCGATAGTTGGCGATTACTATAAGATTGTATTTCACTGTTAACTCTTACATTATACAGTAGCGATAGTTGGCGATTACTATAAGATTGTATTATTTCACTGTTAACTCTTACATTATACAGTAGCGATAGTTGCGATTACTATAAGATTGTATTATTTCACTGTTAACTCTTACATTATACAGTAGCGATAGTTGGCGATTACTATAAGATTGTATTATTTCACTGTTAACTCTTACATTATACAGTAGCGATAGTTGGCGATTTGTATTTCACTGTTAACTCTTACATTATACAGTAGCGATAGTTGGCGAACAGTAGCGATAGTTGGCGATTACTATAAGATTGTATTATTTCACTGTTAACTCTTACATTATACAGTAGCGATAGTTGGCGATTACTATAAGATTGTATTATTTCACTGTTAACTCTTACATTATACAGTAGCGATAGTTGGCGATTACTATAAGATTATTTCACTGTTAACTCTTACATTATACAGTAGCGATAGTTGGCGATTACTATAAGATTGTATTATTTCACTGTTAACTCTTACATTATACAGTAGCGATAGTTGGCGATTACTATAAGATTGTATTATTTCACTGTTAACTCTTACATTATACAGTAGCGATAGTTGGCGATTACTATAAGATTGTATTATTTCACTGTTAACTCTTACATTATACAGTAGCGATAGTTGGCGATTACTATAAGATTGTATTATTTCACTGTTAACTCTTACATTATACAGTAGCGATAGTTGGCGATTACTATAAGATTGTATTATTTCACTGTTAACTCTTACATTATACAGTAGCGATAGTTGGCGATTACTATAAGATTGTATTATTTCACTGTTAACTCTTACATTATACAGTAGCGATAGTTGGCGATTACTATAAGATTGTATTATTTCACTGTTAACTCTTACATTATACAGTAGCGATAGTTGGCGATTACTATAAGATTGTTTATTTCACTGTTAACTCTTACATTATACAGTAGCGATAGTTGGCGATTACTATAAGATTGTATTATTTCACTGTTAACTCTTACATTATACAGTAGCGATAGTTGGCGATTACTATAAGATTGTATTATTTCACTGTTAACTCTTACATTATACAGTAGCGATAGTTGGCGATTACTATAAGATTGTATTATTTCACTGTTAACTCTTACATTATACAGTAGCGATAGTTGGCGATTACTATAAGATTGTATTATTTCACTGTTAACTCTTACATTATACAGTAGCGATAGTTGGCGATTACTATAAGATTGTATTATTTCACTGTTAACTCTTACATTATACAGTAGCGATAGTTGGCGATTACTATAAGATTGTATTATTTCACTGTTAACTCTTACATTATACAGTAGCGATAGTTGGCGATTACTATAAGATTGTATTATTTCACTGTTAACTCTTACATTATACAGTAGCGATAGTTGGCGATTACTATAAGATTGTATTATTTCACTGTTAACTCTTACATTATACAGTAGCGATAGTTGGCGATTACTATAAGATTGTATTATTTCACTGTTAACTCTTACATTATACAGTAGCGATAGTTGGCGATTACTATAAGATTGTATTATTTCACTGTTAACTCTTACATTATACAGTAGCGATAGTTGGCGATTACTATAAGATTGTATTATTTCACTGTTAACTCTTACATTATACAGTAGCGATAGTTGGCGATTACTATAAGATTGTATTATTTCACTGTTAACTCTTACATTATACAGTAGCGATAGTTGGCGATTACTATAAGATTGTATTATTTCACTGTTAACTCTTACATTATACAGTAGCGATAGTTGGCGATTACTATAAGATTGTATTATTTCACTGTTAACTCTTACATTATACAGTAGCGATAGTTGGCGATTACTATAAGATTGTATTATTTCACTGTTAACTCTTACATTATACAGTAGCGATAGTTGGCGATTACTATAAGATTGTATTATTTCACTGTTAACTCCTACATTATACAGTAGCGATAGTTGGCGATTACTATAAGATTGTATTATTTCACTGTTAACTCTTACATTATACAGTAGCGATAGTTGGCGATTACTATAAGATTGTATTATTTCACTGTTAACTCTTACATTATACAGTAGCGATAGTTGGCGATTACTATAAGATTGTATTATTTCACTGTTAACTCTTACATTATACAGTAGCGATAGTTGGCGATTACTATAAGATTGTATTATTTCACTGTTAACTCTTACATTATACAGTAGCGATAGTTGGCGATTACTATAAGATTGTATTATTTCACTGTTAACTCTTACATTATACAGTAGCGATAGTTGGCGATTACTATAAGATTGTATTATTTCACTGTTAACTCTTACATTATACAGTAGCGATAGTTGGCGATTACTATAAGATTGTATTATTTCACTGTTAACTCTTACATTATACAGTAGCGATAGTTGGCGATTACTATAAGATTGTATTATTTCACTGTTAACTCTTACATTATACAGTAGCGATAGTTGGCGATTACTATAAGATTGTATTATTTCACTGTTAACTCTTACATTATACAGTAGCGATAGTTGGCGATTACTATAAGATTGTATTATTTCACTGTTAACGCTTACATTATACAGTAGCGATAGTTGGCGATTACTATAAGATTGTATTATTTCACTGTTAACTCTTACATTAGATAGTTGGCGATTACTATAAGATTGTATTATTTCACTGTTAACTCTTGCATTATACAGTAGCGATAGTTGGCGATTACTATAAGATTGTATTATTTCACTGTTAACTCTTACATTATACAGTAGCGATAGTTGGCGATTACTATAAGATTGTATTATTTCACTGTTAACTCTTACATTATACAGTAGCGATAGTTGGCGATTACTATAAGATTGTATTATTTCACTGTTAACTCTTACATTATACAGTAGCGATAGTTGGCGATTACTATAAGATTGTATTATTTCACTGTTAACTCTTACATTATACAGTAGCGATAGTTGGCGATTACTATAAGATTGTATTATTTCACTGTTAACTCTTACATTATACAGTAGCGATAGTTGGCGATTACTATAAGATTGTATTATTTCACTGTTAACTCTTACATTATACAGTAGCGATAGTTGGCGATTACTATAAGATTGTATTATTTCACTGTTAACTCTTACATTATACAGTAGCGATAGTTGGCGATTACTATAAGATTGTATTATTTCACTGTTAACTCTTACATTATACAGTAGCGATAGTTGGCGATTACTATAAGATTGTATTATTTCACTGTTAACTCTTACATTATACAGTAGCGATAGTTGGCGATTACTATAAGATTGTATTATTTCATTGTTAACTCTTCCATTATACAGTAGCGATAGTTGGCGATTACTATAAGATTGTATTATTTCACTGTTAACTCTTACATTATACAGTAGCGATAGTTGGCGATTACTATAAGATTGTATTTTTTCACTGTTAACTCTTACATTATACAGTAGCGATAGTTGGCGATTACTATAAGATTGTATTATTTCACTGTTAACTCTTACATTATACAGTAGCGATAGTTGGCGATTACTATAAGATTGTATTATTTCACTGTTAACTCTTACATTATACAGTAGCGATAGTTGGCGATTACTATAAGATTGTATTATTTCACTGTTAACTCTTACATTATACAGTAGCGATAGTTGGCGATTACTATAAGATTGTATTATTTCACTGTTAACTCCTACATTATACAGTAGCGATAGTTGGCGATTACTATAAGATTGTATTATTTCACTGTTAACTCTTACATTATACAGTAGCGATAGTTGGCGATTACTATAAGATTGTATTATTTCACTGTTAACTCTTACATTATACAGTAGCGATTGTTGGCGATTACTATAAGATTGTATTATTTCACTGTTAACTCTTACATTATTCAGTAGCGATAGTTGGCGATTACTACAAGATTGTATTATTTCACTGTTAACTCTTACATTATACAGTAGCGATAGTTGGCGATTACTATAAGATTGTATTATTTCAATGTTAACTCTTACATTATACAGTAGCGATAGTTGGCGATTACTATAAGATTGTATTTCACTGTTAACTCTTACATTATACAGTAGCGATAGTTGGCGATTACTATAAGATTGTATTATTTCACTGTTAACTCTTACATTATACAGTAGCGATAGTTGGCGATTACTATAAGATTGTATTTCACTGTTAACTCTTACATTATACAGTAGCGATAGTTGGCGATTACTATAAGATTGTATTATTTCACTGTTAACTCTTACATTATACAGTAGCGATAGTTGGCGATTACTATAAGATTGTATTATTTCACTGTTAACTCTTACATTATACAGTAGCGATAGTTGGCGATTACTATAAGATTGTATTATTTCACTGTTAACTCTTACATTATACAGTAGCGATAGTTGGCGATTACTATAAGATTGTATTATTTCACTGTTAACTCTTACATTATACAGTAGCGATAGTTGGCGATTACTATAAGATTGTATTATTTCACTGTTAACTCTTACATTATACAGTAGCGATAGTTGGCGATTACTATAAGATTGTATTATTTCACTGTTTACTCTTACATTATACAGTAGCGATAGTTGGCGATTACTATAAGATTGTATTATTTCACTGTTAACTCTTACATTATACAGTAGCGATAGTTGGCGATTACTATAAGATTGTATTATTTTTGTTTAGTAATTATGGGAGTAAGAAGATAATTGAAATAACGTTTACCCATGTTTTAGTAGAGATCCTTCCTGAACTGGATAACATGATAAAATAACTGACATTTTATAATGAAGAAACACGTCATGTGTATTTAGTTTCTACTTCAGATCACCGTTATGTGTGTATGTATGTATCTGTGTATGCATGTATGTATGTATGTTTGCATGGATGCACATATGTATGTATGTATGTATGTATACTCAGGCACATACCCCAAAGCTGGGGGTGGCTGACTCAAGACAGACCGAACAGAACCAACATTAATAGTTTCAATTCTTAGGGTCCGGGACTACTTTCGAGTTCATAGGCCCCTTTCTCTGTCTGGTCTAGTAGGTGAAGTCTACAAGGGGAGGAGGATTTTTAGCTTCCGCCCCCAGAAGGAAAAGTACGACAGTAAATGAGACAGACAATAACGGCTAAGGTTGGGTAGAGGATGCAAAACCTCACTCTAGATAGGACCAACCCTCACCGATTTAGCTGACAATAACCCTGCAACTTTATGCAAAACACTCATAGAATCACTAATCCCAAATGTAGTTAATATTTTCCAGAAACATTAAATAATGTATTCAATTATTTTAATAGCAGTTATTATATTCCGACATGCTCAAACATTTATACCATCCCTCATAAATGTAAACGTTTTATGGAAATACACAGATCATTGGCCATTAACAAGTGTAATGTCCTAGCTTTCGAATCCAAACTCTGTAATAATATTCAACATTTATATATTCCATATAACAAAATGTATACTGATAATGTATCGCGTAAAATATGTAGCTTTTCTTACATGAAATAATAAATATAAATAAAAACACTACGTATTAGTGCTGGAGGACATTATAATCTTCCCATGTTTATAATCAGTACATACTCCCCTTATCATTCATATACAGTAAGTAGCGTTTCCCTTGCATCGTGTATAATTCCCAAGCCTCAAAACATGTTCGAAATCTCTTCAATTCACAAATCGGATCCAAATTTAAATTATTTGTGATGATACTAATAATAATAATAATCTATCTATCTATTTCCCGACGCCGTGATCCCCGAAGGGCTGACCACGAACGAACCGCCTCCATGCACCTCTGTTCCCAGTCAGTCGACGCCCCTCCCCCCAACCAGCACCGCCTTCGTTCATATACTTCCTCACTCCATCCTTCCACCTCTCCTTCGGTCTACCTCTCCCTCTCTGTCCCTCCACCTCGCTCTCGTACACCCTCTTAGTCATTCTCTCGCTTTCCATAGTTCCATATGGCCGAACCATCTCAAGTTGTTCCTTTTCACACTTTCCAGCACATCTACCTCTACACCACACCTCCTTCTTACTTCTTCATTAGTCTGTCTATCCCTCCATGTACCTCCACACGCACTTCTTAAGTAATTCATTTCCACTGCTCTCACTCCTGGTCTGAGTCTCTCAACCAACGTCCATGCTTCACTTCCGTAAGTCAGTGTCGGGATTACCACACTGTCAAGCAAGGACTTCTTCACTTCCATACTGACCACCCTATTTCTTGTTACTGCTTTCAGCGTTCCTACAACCCTCTTCCCCTGTTGTACCCTCTCCCGCACTTCTTCATCCATAGTCCCATCTTTACACTGCCCAGATACTTAAAAGAGCTGACGGTCTCCATAGCCTGACCGTTCAGGTTCACCTCACACTCTGACTTCATCCCTTTCGAAGACCATAACCTTGCATTTACCCCGCATTTACCTTCAAATTCCGTTTTTCGCACACTGTTCCAAACTCATTTACCAGACCCTGCAACTCCCATTCATTATCACTCATCAGAACTGTATCATCCGCAAACAGCAGTATAGGTAGCTTCCACTCATTTCCCTCCCTTTTCAGCGATACACCAACATCCACTGCTCTTGATAGTATTTCTTTCATGACTCCATCCATATATACCGTAAACAACCACGGGGACATCACACACCCCTGTTTCAAACCAACATTCAGGTCAAAGAACTCGCTCTGCTCACTCTCCACACGTACTGCCGCCTTTGCACCCTCATACATGCTCTTCATAATAATAATAATAATAACAATGATAATAATATAAATGGTAATTATTCTAATAAAAATATATATAATTATCATAATAATATAAATAACAAAATATTAACCCACTCATTGCGACCGACGTACATAATTATACTGTACATCTTATGTAAAAAAGGGTAATACTACGGGCGACGTCTAGATACTATTGGTAGTGCCGGCTGATTTGGTTACATCAACCTGCCCTGCTTCTTGCCAGACAACTCCAGGAGGTTCTGAGCTTGCCACCCATACTTCTATCAGTGGGCTTAGTGAATTGGTTGAGGAAGGGTGTGTGTCCAAACATGAGGTGTTTCAAAAGCTGAAAATCAAGAAACACCGGGACACTTTTCCATGTAATTGTGATAGCTATACATTAGGTACAAATATGAAGTTAATTTCATCTTCATTACAACAATTCATACTGCCTTGTAGACACATAACATGATGGAATAACAATAAAACTCATCGAGTTAACCCTCTCGCTATCCTATGGACTCGGGGGTTGTCTTTTAGCATTCAGAAATAGAGTTCTCTCAATCTCATAATTGTATGTATGTTTGTTTGTATATACTCAGGCACATACCCCTTTGTTGGGGGTGGCCGACACGAGACAGAGCCCAAACAGAAACAACATCTAATGTTCCTATTCTCAGGGTCCGGGACCAATTTCGCATTCCCTCGCCTTTCTCTGTCTCGTCGAGTAGGAGAATTATACAAGGGGAGGAAGATACAAAAAAAAAAAAAATTCTGCCCACAGCTCACTCAAAGGCAACTGCAGAGGTTGAAGTAACTAAACTAAAGGTTTCTAAACAGCCCTGATGGTCACAAAGGCTTTTAAGTATCCCAGAAATAGCGCAAATCGCGTCCTATGCGTAACAGGGTTAATAAGAGTGGAAATAAACAAAAAGTTGTATATTTTTGCCTGCAAGTGTAATGTGGATGGTCAGCTAGGCAGCAATGCAACCAGCAAAATATTGGTTGATTTTCCATGGTAGTGTGAGGAGGTAGGGAGGGTATGGTGCCTAATGTAGTGAGAATTTGGCCAAACATTTTCATTGGAACTTTTTCCAAATCACTCAGGGCTATGGGTATGGCAGGAGGGAGAAGCGAATTGAGCGGAATTAACGGGATTATAGCTGCTAGGCATATTCTTACCTATATAATCTGCTGCAATGAAAGGGTTAATATTTATGCAATAATAATAGTCTGGTCTCTTACATAGAGGCTATTACACATCTTCATGCTCAAGGGAGATGGTAACTGCCAGCTTACATCTCAGAAAAGGAATCAACAACCTGAGTGAGAAGCAATACCAAGTCTGCTATCACTGTCACTGTCGACTGCTTTCATGCATCGTTTGGGACTACAGAAAATCAATAAAGGTTTGCAAGAGGTCCACAAGCAAGCAAGAGTCAGCCGACTAACTGGTTATGTGTTTTTGTTCTTGTTGTTTATACGGTTGGTTATACGCTAAGGCAATACAACTTTCTCTAGTGCAGTTTTGTGATTTTAAGCCATACAATAATACAATGGAGGCCAGCCGGGTGTCTTTGAGCAGATTCGATATGGAATCTATGGAGTCCAGCCGGTGGTCGAGGAGGGTTAATTATAAATACATGTAAACTATGTAACTTTATTCACCAATTGTTTTTATTTTAGGTTCAGTTTCTATTACCTTTTTAGGCAATGCTCCCAGCATAGCTGCAAACAGCTGTACAGAATAATTACAAACTTAAGTTTAATTAAGGATGTCGAACATAGTTTACTGATAGAATTTCTTGTGTGAATCCACCACAGTAAGGCAGCAAGAATTGTTATAACCACCTGTAATGTTTGAAGCATAATTATTACATATGCCTTTAAGGGGAGATGCATCGCTTTTCTGGTCCCCCTTCTCCCTCATGCTAAGGCCCAATAGTTTTCAGAGTTTAAGATGTTCGGTAGGTGTCAATTGTTTCCTGGCGAGCGGTAGCGAGCCTGTAATTTAAGAGGAACCGGCCTTCGGCTGGGACATTTTTCTATCGAAAAATGTACAAATTAATCTTGAAGGAGGGTCTTGGGCAGGTTTTTTTTTTTTAGTTTGATGGAGGTCTAGAGAGTAACTAAATTTGTTTTTATAAATATACATAAATGAGCAAATAAATACGGCCATCCCCCCTTAACGCTGTGTTGTATTGTAACTTGATCTGTTGCCTGGTGCATCACATTACTTTGATGTTGCTCTGAAGCTGGGTCGGTGGTGGCGCTAACACGGATGTTATTATTATTCATGAACATTTAATATAGTTGTTGCTGTCATTGTTTATTTTTGTATTTATTAAGAAATGTATGAAACAGAAAAAATTGCATGTAATTTAAATGTATGCAATTTTGGGTGTGCAAATGTTATAGGGTTCTTTCTCTTTCCACGAATTATTATATTAGGAAAGAAGTGATTTTGACACCTTGAATATGAAAACAAGAAATATGTATATTTTATATACGTTAACTGTTTCGATGGTGTTTCCTGGGTTCGAATCCCGGGAGGATCACATAATTTGGGAATTATTAGTGTTAAGAACGATTGATTGGTGTGATTGAATTAGAAGTGTATTTTACTATGCAATAGGTAAATATAATTACCAATTAACGGGTTTATATAAATTATTATTATTATTATAATAATAATAATAATAATAATAATAATAATTATTATTATCATGTGAGATTTGGTGCTATGCAAAATTAATATTAAAATAAAGGTATATATATTTGGAATGTAATTATTGACTACGAAGATGGCTTAGGTGATGATTCTGGCAAAGATGGATGTCCTTAAGGGGGGTCACCGTTTTTTTTTATCTTTCTCTCCTTTTCTCTCTTTCCCTGGCTTGTATCCATTCGGCCCCATTCAGCCAACTGTTTTAAGACGTTTATCCCCATCCAGGTGTCGATTTCTTCCTGGCGAGCGATAGCGAGCCAGCATTGTATGGAGAATTCCGGCTTCGCCAGAGAAATTTTTCTATCGAAAAATTTACATACTTAGCTTGCTGTCAAAACAAAAATATATACATGCTGGCTCGGAAAATATTGACACCTGGATGGGGGTAAACGTCTTAAAACAGTAGGCTGAATGGGGCCGAATGGATACAAGCCAAAGAGAGAGGGAGAGAAAGAGAAAAGAAAATCGAGGTGGATTCCCTTATAAAAGTATTGCATAATGTCAACACTTTGGTCCACAGTCATTGTATCATACTCTATATTATAGAAGTAACACACCGTTCTTATCATTAATTATCCATTACAAACACCAATGTACTTGAAGAAACTAATGATTGCATATGGTCCTCCCGGGATTCCAACTCGTGACACCAGCCCCAGAACATAAACATCTAAACCAATACACCACCAACACAACATCACGCCAAAACACTGCCACCCAATGAGCTATACCCGATTCCAAGTAAGTAGGCCAACATTCTTGACTATTAACCGCTATAACTCACAAGAGACTAGAACAATCGAGATAATGATTTCACCATTTGGGAAGGGTCAGCCAGGGAACAGGTGTGGATATCTACAACCGATTAATTCAAGGCCTTTTTGAATTACAGAGGTCAGGGTTCACAATCTCTGGTTTACTCATTTGGAACGGGGTATAGTATGACTCGACCAGTTTATGGAGTTAATGGAGCAACAGTATCAGATCCACACACACACACACACATATATATATATATATATATATATTTTTTTTTCATTTTTTCTTTTTTTCTATGTGATTGAGGGAGGCAAAAGGCATAACTGCCTATAGCGAGTGCCTCCCCCATAGTTGAAAGAGTGACAGGGCCAAAATCAAGGGACGTTCGAGCCAAAATGCCTGGAGACACGGAGTTTGAAGCAATTTAAGTCATAGGAAGAGGGAAAGACTGATTATGGGAGAAAGTTCCAGAGCTCAGCTGTTGAGTAGAAGATTTGAGAGTAACGTTTCACTCTTGGGTTGGAGAGTTGCACAGAGTAGGGGTGGGATTGAGTTGCAAGACGGGTACCACGTGCCCTACGTAAAGGAGGTTGTATGCACTGGGATAGCTCTGAGGAACACTGATTATTATAGTAGCGATAGAATAGCGAGAGAGATGCAACATTGTGGCGGAGAGAGAGAGAGAGAGATTGCAGAGAGTTGGTGAGTGGACGGGAGTTAATGATACGAAAGGCCTTCCTTTCAACTTTGTCTAGGAGAGCGGTGTGAGAGGAACCTCCCCTCACATGTGAACAATACTCAATACAAGGGCGCACTATGCCCCTGTACAGAGCAAGAAGCTGTGCAGGGGAAAAGAACCCCCAAAGGCAGTTGAGCACACCCAGCTTCTGGGAGGCTGCCTTAGCAAGACTGGTAATATGGTCCTTTCAAATGAGAGCAGAAGAAAAAGAGACCCCAAGAATATTGAGAGAAGATGAAGGGTTGATTTTTGTATTGTTGAAGAATAAGTGATAGTCCGCTGGGAGATCCTGACGGGTAGATAGATGGAGAAATTGGGTTTTGGAAGCATTAAGTTAACAAGGATTTCTCTGCCCCAATTGGAAATAGTATTTAGATCAGAATTTAAGAGTTCTATGGTTTCATTACGTTTGTCGTTGAGGGATTGCTGGCTGGGGCGTTCTGAAAAACTAATGGAGTAGTGTAAGGTTGAGTCGTCTGCGTATGAATGGATGGGAATTAAGGTACAGTTAAGGAGATCATTTATAAAAATTAGAAAGAGAATAGGAGATAGGACAGAGCCCTGAGGAACACCGGAGTTTATAGGGTGAGGAAGTGAACAATGGCCGTCCACAACCGCGGCTATGGAACGGCCGGAAAGGAAATTAGAGACAAAGGCACAGATGGAGGGATAGAAACCGAAGGAGGGTAGTTTAGAAATTAAATATATATATATATATATATATATATATATAGATTATATATATATATATATATATATATTTTCTTTAAGGCAGGCCAGGTTGAAGGAAATACAGGTATCAGCATTAATTATTTTATTATTAAGGCTTTCAATAGAACGAACAGCAATTCTCAGGTGTTCTGGGAGATTGTGCAAAAGGTGAGCAAAATTCATGATGATCCGACGCGTTTCGATAGACAACTATCATCTTCAGGGAATGGAAGGTAAGTGAATATTTTTTTTTTTTTTTTTTTTTTTTTTTTTTTTTTTTTTTAAAGGTAGGGGGGGAAGAGAGGCACCTCAGAGTGGGTGGAGGGAAGAGAAAGTAGGAAAGATGAAATACAGTGGAAGAGAAAAGTTAGTGGGCCGTCCACCTTGCTGTTGTTGAGGGATGTTTATTACTTTATTTTGTTTGTCTAGTCATTTTTTTAAAAACTTTCATTCATGCTTTATTGTTGTACTTAGGTTACTAAAGTGCTGATAAGAATGATTTTAACTTAGGGATGTCTATATCTGATCTGTTGAGTCTTGCTTTCAGTTTGTTTTTTCCTTCATCTGTGAGAGTTCGTTCCAAGTCTTCTTGATTAATATAATAATATGCTTTCCTCATAACGTCGGGATCTTGTTCAAAGACGTCACAGATAAATCCAATACTGCCCAGTGTTAGTTCTGCAAGCTCGATGGTGTCTTCTCCCGATTCCGTCTCCTTGGCGATTTTTGTTATTGTCTCCGGGTTTGTCGGGAGGGGAAGGAGTGGTCCTGGGGATCTCTTTCTGGGCGATTTTGGCTTGGTGTTGGGGGAAGTTGGTGGTGATGATGATGCTCTGGCTTCCTTGGGTTCCATTTATGTCTCGTCCTCTTCTTGGTGTTCTTCATGGATGTGAAGAGTTGGAGATTCCTGTAGTTCTGGAACTCGATCTTGTGTCTTGGGGGGCTTCTTCTTTGTTGACGCCCTTTTGATGTTTGCAGGGGTCGTTGAGAAGGCCTTCTGAGGTATGGTGATGGTGGGAAGATTGTTGTGTGATAACAGACAGGGGATTAGCTGGCAGAGTTGGTGTTTGTCTGGGCCAGCAATGGCCATGGCTGACTGAATACAGGCAAAGATCTTGGCCCTCAGTACTGCTTCCCCATCTGCTGTAGTTGTAGGTGGTGTCGACTCTGGTGGAGCATTCCGTGGGGAGAAAGAGGAGCCCTTGACTGGAGCTCCATCAGGGCCTGTGATGTTGGTAGCTTCACGTCCCTGCCTCCCTGTTTTGATGGTAAAAGTCACTGTTTCACCATTTCTTAGTGAGGCTTTCTTCTTGCTGTTGTTGTTGATAATGTTGGTGTGGTGGCAGAAGACATCCTCGTTACTCTTCGTAGTTATGAAGCCATAGCCTGCCTTATAATTGTACCATTTGACAGTACCACAGGTAATATTGTTGGTGGCCATGGTATTGGAGAGGCAGGTGGTGGGGCTGTAAGCTGATTGGCCGATGGAAAGAGCCCTCTTAGGATATAAGGAGTCAGGAGTCAGAGTGAAGCTAGGTAGCTTCAAGGTTAGAAGTAGAAGGGTCTAGTGGAGAGCGAAGTTTTGAAGGATGAAGAGTTGGAGAGATAAAAGCTGGTGGGCTGACCACCTTGCTATTTTTCATGTTGGTTGTTGAGTTCTGAGCAGCATGCCACGTGGTGTTGGAGAGGAAAGGCCGTTGTTGTTGAAGGTGCGCGATGATGGTTAGTCGTAGAGGTATTTTGGTTCATCGAGGTAAGGAGATGGTGTTCTTGTCGGCTTGCTGGCGGTCATTCCCCGGTCAATGTCTTCATCTCCTTCCTCCATCCCCTCCACGTCGACGTCTTCTCCTATGGTGGACTCGGAGTATTCAGACGACGTGGAGGCTGCCACCGGATGATCAATGGTGGCTGGTGATGGAGTGGAGGTTGAGGCTGGTCCTGCAGATTTTGGTGAGCATCGGCTGGCGCTTGTTGGTGTTCGGCTATAATTGATGATTGGTGGTCGTTGCTGCTGTTGCTGGTCAAGTTTCATTGGTGTTGATGGTGAGGAGTGCTCCACTTTGCTTCTGTTTAGACTAAGAGGTCTTGGCAGAAGCAGCTGTTGTTTGGGAGCACTCCTCGCCTCCAGCGGTGTTGGTTCTGGGGCTCGGCGTTGTTGTCTCTTGGAGGGCTTCTTCCTTGCCGACGACCTCTTGGTGATTGCTGAGGTCGTGGAGAGAGCCTCCTCAGGGATGGTGATTGTCGGCAGCTTGTTGACTGACAGCAGATAGGGGATCAGCTGGCAGAGTTGTTGTTTGTCTGTACCAGAGATGGCTATGGCTGACTGGATACAGGCGTAGATTTTTGCCCTCAATAACGCTTCCCCTTCTGCATTTGTTGTTGTTGTTGGCGCCTTAGGTGGAGTGTTATGTGGAGAGAATGAGGAGCCCTTGACAGGGGCTCCTTTAGGGCCTGTGATGTTGATGGCTTCTCTTCCCCGACTCCCGGAGCAGATGGAAAACTCCACTGCTTCACCATTCTCCAACGAGGCTCTCTTGCTGCTCTTGTTGTTGTGGATGTTGGTGTGGTGGCAGAAGATATCCTCGTTGTTGGAAGTGGTGATAAAACCATAGCCTGCTTTGAAATTAAACCACTTGACCATACCAATGGTTGTGGTAGTGCTGGTGGCCATGGCAGAGGTGGTCAAGAGTGGAGAGGCAGTCTGGTGAAGGTGAAGGTTTTTTTTCCATAACAGCTTATTTATACATTTTAGGTAGATCACAGTAAGGTTTATTGGGTGTCGGCTAGCATATGATTGGCTAGTTGGCGACCAATGAGGCGCGCGCTTTTCCTGCCTCCTGGTTGGCTGGGAGGGCTCGTAGATGCTAGATGTTGTCGTAGGGGGTCTGCTGGGCGAGGGGGGGGGGGCGGGCCGGGCCCTTGTGAGGGGCGGCGGGCCAGTTGTATCTCGGGTTTCTGGTCCAGTTTGAAGCGTAGGGTTGAGGGGCGGCGCGCGTTGGTTGAATGAAGTAGTGGGGGGGACGGTAAGGGGGGGGGGGGGGGGAGGGGAGGAGAGAGGGGGCAAGTGCAGAGTCGGGGTGGTAAGGGGAGTTATGTTAGGGGGTGTTTGAGAGTAACGTTTAGCTGATGGGAGTATTTGGAGGTCGAGAGTTTGATTGTTTATGGAAGGATTAAGAGTTTGAATATATAGGGCTTCAAGTATAGCAAGTCTTCTGGGTTCTGTCTCTTTATCAATTACGGAGGTGTTTTTATCTAGGTCAGAGCGAGTAAGGGCTTGGGGGTGGGGGGCTTTATAGTGACACAAAATCGTTTATCACGCCGTCTCACCCTCCATCTCCAATCTGGAGCTATCAAAGACCACTATAAAGCCCCCCACCACCAAGCCCTTACTCGCTCTGACCTAGATAAAAACACCTCCGTAATTGATAAAGAGACAGAATCCAGAAGACTTGCTATACTTGAAGCCCTATATATTCAAACTCTTAATCCTTCCATAAACAATCAAAACAAAAATATATTACCTGGCTACACCAATATATATATATATATATATATATATATTAAACATACTAATAATATAACAAAACAAAAATAAATACACAAAATATATCTAGTTGCTGACGATTTTGCTTTCAATATTTTGCTAGTCTTATTATTACAGTATCAATCAAAATATGGATTACGCATATTATCCTTAGCAATATGGTAATAGACTAATAAATAAACCCTACCTCCTTACTCCCCATGACTTCCCATATTGACTAATTCCTTTAACCTGACAATAGTGCGTTGCTATACAGTATGTGTGATTAGTTTGATTGGGAACCAGATTAACTTTTTCATGTAGTGATGTACACCCTATGTGGTGGATTGTGTTCTTTTATTTCAACATTTGATATTATTAAGCGTTATTTCCACCTACCGATTTTGATCTTTTGCATTTATTTTGTGTCGTCCCAGTTTTGATTTGTTTATTTAGCAAGTTTCACAATTTACCTTGTAGCATAATCAGAGTCTAACATCAATCACCTGCTGACGTGACTAGACGAGACATAAAACTGGTCCATTTATTGTGTAGCATACCCGAGGCAGGTTAAAACAATAGCCTGCAACATCAAGGGGAAATGGTAGTATTGTTGGAAGAGGCCATTGTTTCTGTTCAATTGTGCACTTCAATTCAATAAACTAACGACAGTGCAATGATTTATATGCTGTCACTATCATGTGTGTTGACTGCACACACACACACACATACACTCTCGCTATTCTATCGCTACTATACTAATCAGTATTCCTCAGAGCTCTCGCAGTGTATACCACCTCCTCTACGTAGGGTACGTATAGTACCTGTCTTGCAATACAATCCCACCCCTACTCTGTACAACTCTCCAACTCAAGAGTGAAACGTTACTCCCTATCATTCTTCTATTCAGACATTTTGGCTCGAACGTTCCTTGATTTTGGCCCTGTCATTCTTTTAACTCTGGGAGAGGCACTCGTCACAGGCAGTTTTGCCTTTGGTTTCCCTCATCCACGTAAAAAAAAAAAAAAAAAAACACACACACATGAACAAATAGTCATTGCTCTACCCACGGTTTATTTATTTTTGTTTTTGTTTTTATTTTTTATTTTTTTTAGGTGTGAATACTTGTTGTGTGGGTAGACTTACATTAATTATGACAATATAGTACTACTAATGATTTTGTCCCTTCCACTACCACTAATAATACTATTATTTATTCTGCAAAACATGCAAAATAATACAAATAGTAAAGCATTATGCATGAAAAACTCTTCCTGCAAGTGCTGAGAGCGTTCGTCTATTTAGTTAAGGGGAGATGGGCTGTTTTTTGTTATCTATTATTTCATGTGTTTATTTATTTCTTAGTTTCCTCGCTAGACCTCCATCAAGCTTTAGAAAACACTCCTAGACCCCCTTGTAAGATACTGTACATTTTTTAATTTTTCGGTAGAAAAATGTCACGGCCGAAGGCCGCTTCCTCTTAAAACCTTAGGCTCGCTATCGCTCGCCAGGAAAAAATAGACACACCAGATCAAAACATGTTCCAGAGTTTTATAATACGCTGTATTGGGCAAAAGGCCTCTTTGAAACTAAAAAGCAATCTTGTAAAAAGGCTAGTGAAACATAGACAGGATCAAGGTCTGAATCATGAGTTCAACAGGGCCAGGAATAAACTAAGTAGAAAAATAAAATCAGCGAAAACTAATTATTTCCACAATAAAGCAGAGGAATATCAGAATAACCCAAAGAAACTATGGAGGCACCTAAAAACAACAGGCTACAGCAACAAGGCAAGGGATTCGTCTAACACTAATATTGCTCTCAACATTAATGATCAGGTTTGCCACGATAAACGACAAATTTCAACCTACTTCAACTCCTTCTTCACCTCCATAGCAAACACACTTGCACAGAACCTACCGCAACCTCTCAATAAATACACAACAACAACGGCCACCTTTCAAAATTTCTACAGAGATAAAGGCATACACCCGAACACACTTGGATTGCAAAATGTTACACCAAAATACACTTTTGACGAGCTCTCTAACCTAAATATACATAAAAGCACAGGACCAGACAAAATTCCTGCCAAATTTCTACGAGATGGAGCCATTGATATAGCAGGTCCCCTAACCCACATCATCAACCTGTCAATTAACACCAACACTGTACCTGCTGAACTGAAGGAAGCTATTGTAACCCCTGTATTCAAGAAAGGAAATAAACTAGAAGTTGGCAACTACAGACCAGTTAGCATAATATTATGTATTGTATCTAAAATCCTTGAAAGGGCGGTATACACCCAAATTGAACACTACCTCAAAGAAAATTATCTATTCTATAAGTTTCAATCAGGTTTCAGATGCATGTTCTCGACAGACTCCTGTCTCATCCACTTAACAGATCACATTCGTAAAGAAATGTCTAAAGGTAACTACACCGGTATGGTTCTTCTTGATCTACAAAAAACGTTTGACACAGTAGACCATGATATCCTATGTAATAAACTACAAGCAATGGACATTGGGCCAGTGAACTGGTTTAAATCTTATCTTAGTGGTAGAACACAAAGAGTCAAAATTGATCATCATTTAATTATCTGATCCTATGCCAATTAACTGTGGGTTCCCGCAGGGAAGCATCCTTGGTCCCTTACTCTTTCTCTGTTATGTGAACGACATGGAACTGAGCGTCTCGTGTAAATTATTACTGTATGCTGACGACAGCGTGCTTCTGGTTTCAGGAAAAGACCCAATAAGTATTGCCGCTTCACTTTCCAAAGAACTAGAATCATGTAGTGAATGGCTAGTGGACAACAGACTATCTCTTCACCTGGGCAAGACGGAAGCCATCTTATGTGGAACAAAACGCAAACTGAAAGAGTTTGTGGGCTTCTCGGTCAACTGTAATGATATTCCTATAACAACAGTGTCACAAGTTAAATATCTCAGACTAAAACTGGACTAGAGTTTGTCAGGTGAAACAATTTTGGAATCCATCCTGAGTAAGTGTAGAGCACGTATAAAATACATGTATATACAGGTGGGATGCTTGCCAGCGGCGACCAAAAAGATCCTTTGCCAAGCGCTTGTTCAATGTCATTTTGACTATTCTGTGTCATCCTGGTACTCTGCATCATCTAAATCAGCACAGCACAAACTTCAGGTCACTCAAAATAAAATGGTTAGGTTCATGCTGAACCTAGGACCCAGATCACATGTTGGCCAGGAACAACTTCAGTCACTAGGTATGCTCAATGTCTCTGACAGGGCCAAACAAATCAGGCTCACTAATGCCTTCAAAATGACAGAGCTCCAGAGTATCTAAAGAGTGATTTTGTTAAAGCAAATGAGAGGAGTGGACATAATACAAGAAACCGGATGTTTAATTTTAAGGTCCCGAGAATCCAAGGACAGGGTAAGCAAACATTCTTCTTCACTGCCATCAAAGACTGGAACGACCTACCCCCGTCAGTCCGTGAAAAGAGAACACTGTATTCATTCAGACGTAGCCTGAAAGAACACCTGAACCGGACAGCTGCGAGAAGGGAGCACCAAGCTTATGTCTACTACTAAATGCGACATAAGAGATAGACAAACCAAACTGAAATGATTACTGATTACGGATTACTGATATTTACTATAGGATGTAAGGTTTCTTAAAATAACCCCCTAGAAATACTTTCTCTAAAGTATCTATTTCTTTTATCCTCCCCTTTTCCCCAGCGAACCTAATCCCACAAGGACCCCAATGGAAATACGCCTAACGGCCTTATTGGGCTATCCTTAGTTGGAATTATGCAAGGCTGGTACATGTCATATTTGTAACATACTATGTGGTACCAACTCTGTAAATTGCTAACTGAATAAATATTATTATTATTATTATTATTATTATCCAATGCTGGCAGCAGAGCAAACTGCATGTGCCTCAGAGAAACTGGAATGTCCTACAGGCACATTCAATCTACATGTAGCGGAAAAAGGAAATACTTGAAATCCTGGGAAATATTTTTAAGAGTCTAGGAACAAATAACTGAACGGTAGGACCAGAATAATTAGTAAACCAATGACAAACAAAAATATAAATGCATCTTTTATAGACATATATGATTGGATAATTAAGACAACACACACTAGCGTGAATCTATTATTACACGATCATTGTTGTCGGCATTTTGTTTTCGGTAATTTTGATTTAACCCATTCAGTACCAGGGGCATCCTTTTCATCACGTTCTGGCAACTATTAGACGATTTTATTCAGCTTAGGAAAGACCTCTAGCAATAATATGGCTTCAAAATATCTCAACCAACCCCTTTAACTACCACAGTTCCTTCCTATGCTGCATAATACTTACTAATTCTAGCTAGAACAAAACATTAAACACGTCCCTGGTACTCTTGTTTTAGATATAATTGCAAAATAGGGTCCATTTTGTTTGTATAACAAATACATATGAATCAGTAGAAGCAAAATCAACGGTGCAATGGCAAAGAATGAAAGAAAGCAAAACACAAATCAAGAGGTAAATGTACTAGAGAACCGGAGCCAAAAACAAAGGAAAGAAAGACGTGAGACCAGGGCAGATATGGAGTGGAAGAAGTTATGGAATTGGACCAACGAGGAAGGAGAGAGAGAGAGAGAGAGAGAGAGAGACAGAGACAGAGACAGAGACAGAGACAGAGACAGAGAGAAGAAAATAAAGAGAGCCTGCGGTGGCGTTTTTCTAACTGACGAGCCACATCAGCTGCTCTGTCGGGAAATAAGACGCTGAAGAAAAAATGGGTGGATCAAACTTTATTTGATTATTTTATTTTGTTTTAACATTTAACAACATCTTATGTACAGTAATGCTTAACTAAGATGGTGAAGAAAGAATAATTTGACCCTTCATATAACTGTATTCGCTGAATTTCTATATTTTCATTATTATACAAAATAGGTTAATTATAATTAAAATGCAGACTATCTGGCTTTATTAAAGCATTTTACAATACTCGATTAACCATTGTAGATAGTGGTGTAGTAGATGCTTATTTTACTGGGAGAACTAATAATATAAATTAATACATGTAGGTCCTATACGAGTTATAAGGTTAATTTTCATTAATTGTAAGGTCTATCTATCTAGCTTTAATAATCCCCGAAGGGGTGACTACGAATGATTAGCCCCCTTGTACCTCTGGCCCCTCTTCCCATCCAACACTGTTTTCATGCATATACCTCTCAAGTCCATCCTTCCACCTCACCCTCGGTTTGCATCTCCCTCTCTGTCCTTCCACCGTGTTCCTTTTCATACTTTCCACGACCTCCACATCCACAATACTCCACTCTCGTACTTCCTCATTCGTCTGTCTCCATGTAACTCCACACACACTTCTTAACTAATTTCCACCCCTCTCACTTTTGATGTGTGTCTCTCCAACAACGTCCATGCTTCACTGCCGTACGTCAATGTCGGGATAATTACACTATCATGCAAGGATTTCCCCTAATATGGCGGAAATAGTCGGAAATATGCCCGCAGAGAAAGTGTAGCACTGGATTAAGGGGATTGACCTGCTTTTTGTATTTCTCTCCTTTTATCTCTTTCTCTGGCTTGTATCCATTCGGCCTCATTCAGCCAACTATTTTAAGACGTTTAACCCCTGTAGGTGTCTATTTCTTCCTGGCGAGCGATAGCGAGCCAGCATTATATTAAGAAATCCGGCTTCGCCGGAGACATTTTTCTATCGAAAAATGTACAAATTTAGCCTGCTGTCAAAAACATTTTAAAAATATGCTGGCTCGCTACCGCTCACCAGTAAAAAATTGACACCTGGATGGGGATAAAAGTCTTAAAACAGTAGGGTGAATAGGCCGAAAGCTAGAGAAAGAGAGAAAAGGGGAGAACAAAAACAGGTCACCCCCCTTAAGACGATTTGAAATGGAGTAAGACCACACCTTCAAGTTCATCTGACCTTTCACAGTTATAAAGGATGTACCCGGACATAACATATTCTGCCACAAACATTTTACTTTTAGTTTTTGTTTCCAGAATTTCGCAACCCCAATTACTAAATCAACGTTTGTTCTTCACATGTATCTCTATGTACAAAAGTATGTATATAAGTATTCTAATTCAGTAACTTAATTTTGAAGGCTATGCGCGTTAACAAACAAAAAATAAATAAATTAGAAACATATATTGTTGGTGTGTATCTGTACATCTCTTAGTGCTTGCATCACTATTTATCGTGCTTTGACTATTTATGGTGATAGTTATAGACGCATTGATCGTTATGTAGGCATATTTACTACATTGTTTGCCATGCGCCTCTGTAGCCATAATGCAACCTGGATGATTTACTTTTATGGTCCAGATGGAACGCATAGTATCATTCAGGATCACCAAGCAGACTCAATTGACAACTTGCGAGTTTCAAGGTATAAAGAAGTTGGAGTTTTAGACATCGACAGTAAACAGGAATGCAATAATAATGTAAGTTTCTGATGGCTAAAGAGTATGTTGAATTGGATTTTATTAATCTTAATAAATAAAGGTCAATGTTTGTCTGTTTCCCGACCTTGTTACTAAACTCCTCCCACAGTTTTGGTGCCAGGTGGGAGTGTGGGGCACCGTTAGAAAACCCAGGCTTTGGAGATGGTTTTAGGCGAGTTTAGTGGAAATCAGAGACACTTTTGTTTAATAAAATGTTCGGCAGAACTTATGTAGTATACGGGAGCGAAAAAAATGCAAAAAAATTGCCATTTGGGGCAGAAGGAGGCCTCCGATCGAAAAGGTGTATGGAACGAAAGTTGTTCGCAGCTCCCTAAAATGGGGGTACGGATGAGGTCAGATCCAAAATCGGAGGTCATTTAGCGGCCGAAATCGAGGTCGCCGTTTAATGAGGCACAGGGAGGTCGAGGCCGGTGATTATGGTAATAGTAGTATTGTGATGATTGTGGTAGTAGTGATTGATGATGGTGATTATGGTAGTAGAAGTTAAACCCGGGCAACGCCGGGTACCCCTCCTAGTTTATATATAAACTACAACCAAATTTTAGCTGGTAATTCTGCTAAATATCGACATCTACAACTCCAACTTCCTTATAGAACGAAACTCGCAAGTGGTCAATTGTCCCAAGATACAAACCATCACGTGAAAACAGATTTTCTACTTCGTAATCGTTGTTCCACCAGTTTACCATTGTACCCGTCTTTTGAACAGTTTCATCATCCGTCTGATCAAGCCCTGTCACGAAAGTCACTATCGCCATTTATTCTTGTGAGGACTCATGGTATGAACAGAAGTTTAAACTTAAAGCCTTCTATTTTTAGGAAGAAAGTATTTGTGATTGTGAATCAGTGACTTTGAAAATAATTAGAATACAAATCCCCCCCCCCCCTATTCATACTTACCTTAGTGATAAATAGAGAACAAAAATGCACAACATATGGCTTTGTAATAAACACAATATACGCGAATGCAAAATATTTTAAGAATATATATCTCCATATTTACCCTAGTATTTCATGTTAAGTTCATACAAGCTACTTCATGAATTGTATTTACAAAATACTATACTGTATACTGCCTCAGTGAACGATGCGATTCAAAATATATATATATATATTATAATCTTTCAGTGGGGTTCGAACCGCCGACCGTCAGGACGATAGCAGACGCTTTAATCAACTATACCACGGCACAGAGATTAGAAACATTTAGTGGCTCACGTGTATTTGTGATATATACTCAATATATATATATACATATACATAATTTATATTATATATTTATTTAGGGGGAGGGTGACTTAGTTAAACATTTATACGTACAATTTTGGTATAGGGTAGGCAACAACAGAATCACCTGGGTAACAAAAATCTGCGCCACACTGTGCTTCAATCTGTGTTTTTCAGAATAGTATATATAATTATGAGTGCTATCACAATTTGAATTGTAGAGCTTACCCAGAAATGTTAAAATAAGAATTGTAATGTTACCTTTCCTTTCATCATTATTATAAAACATACCTACATAATTACATGAACAATGCTGGCAACATTAATTAATTAGAGTAGATGCATTTTCAACTATCACAAAACATACCTACCTTACATGGCAGTCGTCATATACTGTATAATCCCAGAAACATTTCGATGTAAAATATAATAACATATCTAGCTATCTATCTATCCACCTATCCATCCATCCATCCATCTATCTATATATCCACCTATCCATCCATCCATCCATCCATCCATCTATCTATATATCCACCTATCCATCCATCCATCTATCTATCTATTCACCTATCCATCCATCCATCCATCCATCTATCTATCTATCTATCTATCCACCTATCCATCCATCCATCCATCCATCTATCTATCTATTCACCTATCCATCCATCCATCTATCTTTTTTTATTTTTTTTATTTTTTTCTATGTGATTGAGGGAGGCAAAAGGCAGAACTGCCTATAGCGAGTGCCTCCCCCATAGTTGAAAGAGTGGCAGGGCCAAAATCAAGGGACGTTCGAGCCAAAATGCCTGGACACACGGAGTTTGAAGCAATTTAAGTCATAGGAAGAGGGAAAGACTGATTCTATCTATCTATCTATTGCCAGTCACCTTGGTTGCCGACGAGGTGGCGACGAATGAACCACCACCATATTTCTAGGTCATTTGTTTATATTTTGTTAGCATGTTTTCGGGGAAGGTCTGCTACAACAACCGCAAATCATAATAGTGAATAATATAACAGAAAATTATAAGTTTCAGTCTTCTACTTTAAGGGGGTCACCGGCTTTTTTATTATATTTCTCTCCTTTTCTCTCTTTCCCTGGCTTGTATCCATTAGGCCCCATTCAGCGAGCTGTTTTAAGACGTTTATCCCCATCCAGGTGTCGATATCTTCCTGGCGAGCGATAGCTCGCCAGCTCGCCAGGAAAATATTGACACCTGGATGGGGGTAAACGTCTTAAAACAGTAGGCTGAATGGGGTCGATTGGATACAAGCCAAAGAGAGAGGGAGAGAAGGAGAAAAACAAGCGAGGTGGGCTCCCTTAATTTAAGGAATATTTTTACATGGAACCATCTCACATCCTCTCCTACATTTATCGTGAAAAGGTCATCTCCAGTTTCCTTCAATTTTTCTGTTTTATCCTCTCACATTTTCTTTCCACGTATTATCAGCTCGCCTTACTTGGATCTTAACTTTCTTATTTAATGAGAACATAATTATTTTCCCTGAGTTTAGACTTTTTTTTTCTCCGTCTCTTGTAATTACCTTTATCACTATAGTAATATTAAATGGCGTTATATACTAGCGCTGCAGGGGATGTTTGATAAGCAAACCATGTTTCTATAAGTACATAAACATTATGTGCACATGAGAGGCACTCAATTTCTGGCTGCAGCCTCCACAAACCAACACCATCCACTACACTACATGGCAACACACCCACAGACACCAAGAAACAGCAAAACAACATCCAGCACACGCTATCACACACAAATACTGTCATCTTTCCGTCTCTGTCCACCTCAAACCAGCTTTCAGAAGCACATCCATACTCATATATCTCGCCGTTCCATCCAATCACTCATAGACAACACGCAGCTACAGGCACGATCTCCCGAAATCCATCCTTCTGAATCCTCCCTTCTTCGCGAGGGCAGAGTCCACCTGGCCAGGCTGAGATGTAGGCACCATCCAGCTCTTCTGAGCTATCAGAAGAGACTGCATGTCTCCATCGTCGACACCTGCCCAGGATGCAACACAGCACCCCATACTATTAAACACATCACAGAAGACTGCATTCTACACAATCACTTACGCCAACAAACATAATCTACACTCCTTGAGAGCCCTGTCGGAAAGTCCGATTGTGGCCATGGCCTTCCTCAGGGACTCAGGGCTGTTCGGCCAGGCAGCCTAGGGAATGGCAACAACAACAACAACTAGTCAAATTACACAAGAGGAAATTGTTTCAATATTGTATGCAAACAATCCAGTCACATTTGGCAAAGTGTTCCTTTTTTAATTCTTTCTGTGTGGCCACCGCTTACTTCCTATAATATACAAGTTTGTATTGTGGGCTACTTACATTTAAATTTTGGTAGTACCGGCTGAATTAGTGGCACCTACTCACCCCGCTTGCTGCCAGACATTTCCAGAAGGTTCTTAGCTTGCCACCCATAGTAAAATTTAATGTACTCCATGAATTTGTTGGGGAGGGTGTGTGTCCAAACAAGGTGTTTTCGAAGCTGAAATGCACCAAAAACAGTGTTCATTCTACAAATATTTGCAACAGCCATATACTAAATACACATAGAGGTCAATTTAATGTTACAGAAAATCATTCATATTGTCTAACAAACACATTAGTTGCTAAAATGACAAGTTATATCATCGAGCTTTTGCGAACATAAGGATACAAAAGATGGAGACAGAGGAAGCAATGATATCCCTGATGACTGGCCACTCGCCCGGGAGAGAAGGTCAGTGGGAGAGAAGTAAAAGACGAAAGATTTTTATTGGGAGAGTTTGACCAAATGTTTTCATTGGAATTCCTTAAAATACGGTCTGGGCTATGGATAAGGCAATACGACAACGCATATTGAGCGGAATTGGTGGGAAAATATTTGTACTTATAGAAGCCACCGGTAGAAGAGGGTTAATAGAGTCATGAATGCTTGGAAAACGCAGCCATGAATGGTAATTGATTACGCGATTACTTCATCTTTCAAAATCTATCTATCTATCTATTGCTTTACTCCTCTTAATTAATGAGGGTGGCCATACACAGAAGGCCCCCAAGTGGACCTATCCCCTAGAAGAGGGACAACCCATGCCAGTTTACTTAAGGATTTACAGGATTGACCACTCAATTTAGAACCTGTCCGACCCCGAGGCCCCTATATGTATGTTAGCATTATTTTTCTACAGTTGTGTTCGGCTAGTCCATGCACTAACCTGCTTCACCTTTATGTAAGCAGTACCGATTTGTATAAAGTTTACTCCCCTAGACAGGTTGTCGACCAAGGCTGACGAGTCCCATCCACCCAGATTTTTATAAGGTTGTCTCCCCTAGATAGGTTGCCGACCAAGGCTAACGAGTCCCATCCACCCGGAAAAATACATTAATGAAATCCAATCACCGCCCAGTTATTTTCACAGCTGAATAGAGTTGAGAACGCATGTGTGGTCTCTCTTTCATTATATCTTAAAAACAAGCAGCATCGTCAGGACCATCTAATATTGATGGGGTAAATTGGATGGAACGGTAGGCTTAATATAAATAATATTAAATATTAAGATGTCTATAATGTTTATGTTACCGGATACCAATAACATTACAGTTCTGTCGCTCAAATGTCTTATACTAAAACCATACATTCACCGTAGGTATATGTTGGTTGCAGTTTGTTTACTGGGCGAGCGAAACCGAAGCTGCAAATTAGGAGTAACCAGCCTTTGTCCATACTATTTTTCTTACCAAGACATTTTTGAATTTAGCCACAACAGTGGTCGTGGGGGCATGTTTTGGCTTGAAGAGGATCTGGGTAGGCGTATTGTTATAGTTTAAGCGGCAAACTGAAATAATATTGCGTGAATATGACAGACACAATCAAATCTTCCAATAATAATGAAACTAAATCACCACAATAAACTCCCAAACGTCGATGGACTTGTGTCTATGCGGATGAGGGAGGCAAAAGGCAGAGCTGCCTGTGACCAGTGCCGCCCCCAGCGTTGAAAGAGTGTCAGAGCCTAAATCAGGGAATGTTAATAAACTTAGGAATTTGTGTTTGTATTTTTTTGTTCTTTTGTGGCAGAAAGAAGACGTGTGGTGTGCTTGTTTAGTGTAGTGAAGTAGAAAGCTACGGTAGATAGGGTAACCCAATACAGACAACCCTCTTCACTATAAGTACCAAGTTTTATTAGGCACAGTTGGACGGTGGCGCTATTAAATCATGTCTCAGCTGTCTTTACGTTTGGCTCACTCTAAGCTGTAATAATGTCTGCCAGATGTTGAATAGGGTGGGTAAGTGTAGGAACATGTTTGTATATCTCACTCAAAAAGAAGAAATCATTTGTAAATATTGCTGATACCAATTATTGATCAAAACATAATTGTGCCGAGACATAACTTATTAGGCCGACTGTACATATGGCATAACTTACGACCTTGTGCTGCCCTAAACCTTCATGAACGAGAAAAGCAGAAACAATATTGATCTTTCTGAAACTGAATGACAGTTTGCCCTTTATCACAAATTAGCGCTCAGTTGCGATATCTTCGTTTTTTATGTAGGGTTAGGGAAGGACATAAGGGGAGATGGGTCGTTTTTCTGGACCCCAATCTCCCTCGAGTTTAGCACCATTAGCTATGAGATTTTAAGACGTTCAGCTCATTCGTGTTGGTGATCTTAACACCGTTTGCCCCATTTCCTTGTCAAATTTAAGACCTCAGGTGTCGAGTTTTCCTGGCGAGCTTGTAATTATGAAGAGGAACCAGCCTTTGGCCGGGACATTTTTCTACTAAAATATTGTTCAAAGGTATCTTGAAAAGGGGTCTAGGGGGTGTTTCTTTAAGCTTGATGGAGGTCTAACGAGGAAACTAAAAAATAAAGTGAATCAATCAATATACTGTATAGACCAAAATATAAACACTACCCCGTTTAAGTATGCTTCTGACATACAGGGAGTTGTGTTTTACTATCTGAAGTGTGTTTTATTTTATCTTTGTTTTTGTCCGATTGGTTTCATTTCACTATCCACTTGTTTGTCTTCTTAGTTAAACTTCTTCCTTTCTCCTTCCCTGTTTCCACATTCATAACATATTCTTGTACTCTATCTGTAATACCTTCCTCAAACAGTCCTCTTCCTATTACATTGTTTTCTGTGCTACCTTCCTCAAACAGTCCCCTTCCTATTACATTGTTTTCTGTACTACCTTCCTCAAACAGTCTTCTTCTTATTACATTGTTTTCTGTACTACCTTCCTCAAACAGTCCTCTTCCTATTACATTGTTTTCTGTACTACCTTCCTCAAACTGTCCTCTTCCTATTACATTGTTTTCTGTACTACCTTCCTCAAACAGTCCCCATCCTATTACATTGTTTTCTGTACTACCTTCCTCAAACAGTCCTCTTCCTATTACATTGTTTTCTGTACTACCTTCCTCAAACAATCCCCTTCCTATTACATTGTTTTCTGTACTACCTTCCTCAAACAGTCCTCTTCCTATTAAATTGTTTTCTATACTACCTTCCTCAAACAGTCCCCTTCTTATTACATTGTTTTCTGCACTACCTTCCTCAAACAGTCCTCTTCCTATTACATAGTTTTCTGTACTACCTTCCTCAAACAGTCCCCTTCCTATTACATTGTTTTCTGTATTACCTTCCTCAAACAGTCCTCTTCCTATTACATAGTTTTCTGTACTACCTTCCTCAAACAGTCCCCTTCCTATTACATTGTTTTCTGTACTACCTTCCTCAAACAGTCCCCTTCCTATTACATTGTTTTCTGTACTACCTTCCTCAAACAGTCCTCTTCCTATTACATTGTTTTCTGTACTACCTTCCTCAAACAGTCTTCTTCCTATTACATTTGTTACGTCCTGGGATATTTAAACACTGGGCTCTTTCTATTGGACTAGGTATGCGGCAACAAGCAACAACGGAAAACGCTAGATCCAACCCTTATCTATAAACCCAGGCAACAAACCACCCTAAACCGTCAAGAGTTCTGCCTGGATAACGAGGTATCCTCTGACTCGGTTACAGGGTGCACGCACTATATACTGCCGATAGACAAGCAGGCTATATCAAAGATAACACAATTAAGTTGACCTAAAGCTTCAAGGAAAAGATAGATAACGGAATTAAATTGCAGAAACAATTTAATAACAAACTAGAAGGAAGTATATTTAACGTTACGTTAATTAGTACAACTAATCACCCCTGCGTGAAAAAAGGTGAAAGCAAACAGTCCTCAAAACATCGTACAGGCAGACAAGATGCGGGTCTCTAAACTGCATGCGGCTACTGTAGGATCTGATGCTTAGCAAAGAAAGTACGTTACGGATTTAGAGAACTCTTAACTCATAAGCAGGAATAAATACTAGCGATAGGACATACAGTGTATAATGGCATAGGTATAATTAAAAAAAGGCAGCAACTCTCAACATAACCACATACAGGTGTGCTTCTCATTTATTATTTTTGTTTTTTTGTTTTTTTTGTTTTTTTTATGTGATTGAGGGAGGCAAAAGGCATATAGCCTATAGCGAGTGCCTCCCCCATAGTTGAAAGAGTGACAGGGCCAAAATCAAGGGACGTTCGAGCCAAAATGCCTGGACACACTGAGTTTGAAGCAATTTAAGTCATAGGAAGAGGGAAAGACCGATTCAGGGAGAGAGTTCCAGAGCTCAGATGTTGAGTAGAAGAAAGTTTGAGAGTAACGTTTCACTCTTGGGTTGGAGAGTTGCACTGAGTAGGGGTGGGATTGAGTTGCAAGACGGGTACCACGTGCCCTACGTAAAGGAGGTGGTATGCACTGGGATAGCTCTGAGGAACACTGATTATTATAGTAGCGATAGAATAGCGAGAGAGATGCAACATTGCGGCGGAGAGAGAGAGATTGCAGAGAGTTGGTGAGTGGACGGGAGTTAATGATACGAAAGGCCTTCCTTTCAACTTTGTCTAGGAGAGCGGTGTGAGAGGAACCTCCCCACACATGTGAACAATACTCAATACAAGGGCGCACTATGCCCCTGTTCAGAGCAAGAAGCTGTGCAGGGGAACAGAACCCCCTAAGGCGGTTGAGCACACCCAGCTTCTGGGAGGCTGCCTTAGCAAGACTGGTAATATGGTCCTTCCAAATGAGAGCAGAAGAAAAAGAGACACCAAAAATATTGAGAGAAGATGAAGGGTAAATTTTTGTATTGTTGAAGAATAAGGGATAGTCCGCTGGGAGATCCTGACGGGTAGATAGATGGAGAAATTGGGTTTTGGAAGCATTAAAGTTAACAAGGTTTTCTCTGCCCCAATTGGAAATAGTATTTAGATCAGAATTTAAGAGTTCTATGGCTTCATTACGTTTGTCGTTGAGGGATTGCTGGCTGGGGCGTTCTGAAAAACTAATGGAGTAGTGTAAGGTTGAGTCGTCTGCGTATGAATGGATGGGAATTAAGGTACAGTTAAGGAGATCATTTATAAAAATTAGAAAGAGAATAGGAGATAGGACAGAGCCCTGAGGAACACCGGAGTTTATAGGGTGAGGAAGTGAACAATGGCCGTCCACAACCGCAGCTATGGAACGGCCGGAAAGGAAATTAGAGACAAAGGCACAGATGGAGGGATAGAAACCGAAGGAGGGTAGTTTAGAAATTAAAGATTTATGCCAGACTCTATCGAAGGCTTTCGATATGTCTAGTGCAATAGGAAAAGTCTCACCGAAGTCCCGAAAGGAGGATGACCAAAAGTTAGTAAGATATGAAAGAAGATCACCAGTAGAGCGACCCTTAAGGAAGCCATACTGGCGATCTGAGAGCAGATTATGAGAAGAGAAATGCTTAAGAAATTTGGAAGCAAGAATAGTTTCAAAAACTTTAGAAAGACAAGAGATAAGAGCAATTGGACGATAGTTGGAGGGTTGAGAGCGGTCACCCTTCTTTGGGACAGGTTGAATGTGAGCAAACTTCCAGCATGAAGGGAAGACGTTAGAGGATAGACAGAGACGAAAGAGTTTGCCTAGGCAGGGAGTCAGCACGGAAGCACAGTTTTTGAGAACAACAGGAGGAACACCGTCCGGACCGTACGCCTTATTAGTGTTAAGCCCAGAGAGGGTAGAAAGTACATCTTTAGAAGAGATTAGGATATTAGGCATAAGTAAGAGAGAGGAGGGCGGAGAGGGAGGAATAGCACCGGAATCATCCAAGGTGGAGTTTCTAGCAAAAGTTTGAGCGAAGAGTTTAGCTTTGTCAGAGGAAGAAGTGATGGTTGTGCCATCAGATTGGGAAAGGGGAGGGAAAGACGAGGAAGAGAAATTGTTGGAGAGGTTTTTGGCTAGATGCCAGAAAGCTTGGGAAGAGCTAGAGTTGGATAGTTCAGGGCATTTATTATTGATGAAAGAGTGTTTGGCAAGTCGAAGAAAAGATTTGGCTTGATTCCGGGCAGAAACATATGAAGAATGAGAGTCTTGAGTTTTAAGGCGTCGGTACCGTTTGAATGCTTCCTCCTTATTGCGGACAGCAGTAGAACAGGCGTGAGTAAACCAAGATTTTTTAGCATTAGACTGAGAGAAAGAGAATGGAATGTATGCTTCCATGCCCGATAGGATTACCTCGGTAATGCGTTCAGCACTCTCCGAGGGTCCTCGGCCATGGAAGCAGAAATCATTCCATGGGAAATCAAAGAAGTACTGCCGAAGAGCCTCCCAGTCGGCAGCGCCAAAGTGCCACAAGCGCCGCCGGCTAGAAGGATCGGGTGGCTGTACTGGAGAGATAGGACAGGTGACAGAGAAAAGTTTATGGTCGGAGGAGCCCAAAGGAGAGAAAAGATCGACAGTATAAGAAGAAGGGTTAGAAGTTAGAAACAGGTCAAGAATGTTGGGCCGATCTCCGATGCGATCCGGGATACTGGTGGGTTGCTGAACTAACTGCTCTAGGTCATTTACGATAGAAAAGACGTAGGCTTGTTCACCAGGTGGATCAGTAGTGTGAGAGGAGAGCCATTGGCGGTGGTGAACGTTGAAATCTCCTAAGATGGAGATTTCTGAGAAAGGAGAAATGGATAGAATGTGTTCCACATTCTTAGTCCGGCAAGCCTGCTCGGACAGAGTCTCTAAGCCACACCCTGACTCACAATGCTCACAAAAACGGTAAACTGTGGCACAATAACAAGCATACGGAGATAATAAACCCCTAGCTGTTAATCTGCCAGGTGGCAGAGGTCTAGCCGGAAGGATATAGGCTTCGGATACCCGGGCTGAGCCACCTGCTCTAGCCTAGGGACGTTTCCAGGTCTGTGCGCCAAATTACTCTAATTGAAAGGGTGCTCTCTTGAGAGACTCAGATCGCAAGTATCCGACTCTCTCCTGGCGACCCTAAGAAAAAAACAAGACGTGCTAGCGCAGTGCTGAGTGGACTAGGCAATGGCCCTCACACAACACAACGCTAGACACACAGGGACACAGACAAGAAAATGCCCCCAGACTCCCACGGGTATCCTAGTAAAGTCGTGCGGGTCCACGGGACTCGCACCAGCAGACTTTACTTAAAGGATCGCAAAAAGCCTCCCCTCCGGTCTAGCCCCTGCTAACCTGACACAAGAACACACTAGCAAGCATGAAACCACCAAATATGAGACAACAAATAAGCTTCCTAGGTCTCATTAACAATTACATCCCTGCATAAGGCCCAAAATCCTATCTAGTTATCGGAGAGCTCGTCGTTAATACAATAATAGATATAAGGTCTATCAAGGGGATGGGATAATTAAATAGATTGGTGAAGTAGTGGAAAGAAGGTATACAAAGTAAGAGAGAACGTTTCTAAGTGGGGTTGAGAGGGATAGATATCAAGGGGGTCCGAAGGGTATGAAAATGAGGCGAGCTCTGAGTCTTGAATCTGTCTGGACCCCCCCCCCCCCTAGGCATGCAGAATACATCCCAGGCTTGGCAACACTCAACACAGTTGCCTGGTCAAAATCCTCTACCCCGTGCGCGAGTCGAAACTAAGCCTAACGTTGCAATCAAATGCATGTGGCAGCGCTTCAGGCTCGTCCCAAGCTGGTCTCTCCGCGCGAAGCAACGTCCCAAGCCAGTCTCTCTCTCCCGCACATCTCTTCACGCTCTCACTAGACTTACATCTTATATATTATAATGAAGCAATCAACTATCGAGAATAAAATATACTAAGATGCGTTGGTTAAGAATAAGGGCAGCTTCAAGCTGTGAAACAACAAAAGAATATCCCAGACATTAGTTACATTGTCGTAGGATATATACTAAGGGAAAGCCTGCCGGCCGGCTACCACCAGCCGGTTTCTAAACGGCTGGGCAGCCGACGCGCGCGCATGCCCGCACGTGGTTACTATGCAGAAGCGTCACACCTCCCCCAAGATATAAGACCCTTGACTAAGTTCTTCATATCTAACAGAAAACTTCTCATAGTACCACACACTGTTGCGACACAAGGCACTATATATAAAAAAAAAATAAAGGCTGTTGCGCTCCACCGAGCAAGTTCAACTAGCTCAGCGACAATAAGCGAAAACATTCAACTTAAATACTGCTACAACATCTTACACAAAATTCTACACGTTATAAAAAATAAAGAGTTTTTATAAGGTTTTTGCTTTTGTTTAATTTGTTTTTTTCGGCTGAACTACAGTGACAGCCTATTTTCCTCCACACACAACCCTCAATCCTGTGGCAGTCTAACCAACATCATCCACCCTTGATAGACAATCCGCTATCACGTTATCAGAACCGGCAATATGGCGTATGTCCAGATTATACTCCTGAAGCATGAGTGACCACCTGGTCAGCCTCATATTCCGGTTATGAAACTGATTCAAGAATTTCAGAGGGTGATGATCGGTATAAACCACTACGACTGGTCCGAAAGCAGGAACATATACATCGAAGTGCCTGAGCGCCAGCACTATCGCCAGGAATTCTTTTTCAATTACAGAGTAATTCCTTTGTGCACTATTGAATTTTTTACTGTAAAAACTCACTGGATGTTCGATACCTTCATCATCTGTCTGTAACAAAACAGCCCCAGCCCCTACGCCACTGGCATCAGTCGCCAGCTGAAAAGGTCTGCTGAAGTCCGGGGCCCTGAGTATGGGGTAGGTACATAACAGGTGTTTTACCAAGGAAAACGCCTTTGCACACTCAGGAGACCACCGGAACTTCTTGTCCTTAGATAATAAGTCAGTTAAAGGTGCAAGTACAGTCGAATAGCCTTTGATGAAGCGACGATTATAGCCTATCATACCTAGAAACCGCATGATTTGTTTCTTAGTCGTAGGCTGGGGAAACTGATCGATGGCTTTGATCTTTGTCTGTGGAGGGCACACCTGACCCATCCCCACCTCGAACCCCAGGTACAAAACTGTGGCTTTGACAAAATCGCACTTACCCAGGTTTACCACCAAACCTGCTTCATTCAGTTTATTAAAAAGCTGTCCGATGTGAGCACAGTGACTGTTAAAATCATCGTCGTATATTATGACATCTTCTAGGTACACCGTACAGTTGGGAATGTCGGCTACAATGTCGTTCATTAATTTCTGAAACGTTGCAGGGGCATTTTTCAGCCCGTATGGCATAACATGGCAACGATATGTGGCACCGTCCACCACAAACCCACACACCTCTCGCGCTCACTCAGACAAGGGCACTTGCCAATATCCCTTAACAAGGTCTATCTTAGTGAGGAAGTTGGCTTTTCCTATCTTATCCACACTGTCGTCCACGCGAGGGAGAGGGTAGGCATTTGTGGGGGTTAAACCATTCAACCTGCGGAAATCTATACAAAACCGCACCTTGCCATCTGGTTTGGGCTGCAGTGTAACTGGGGAAGTCCACCTTACTGCACCCTCAGAAATCAGCCCACGTTTCAGCATATAATCCAGCTCTTCCCTAAGTGCTGGTAATTTAATAGGGGGAACACGGTATGGCACTGATTTAAAGGGCGGGTGGTCCCCAACATCGACATCGTGCACCGCTTGAGTAGTGAGGCCAGGATGCTCCGCGAAAACAGCTGGGTTTGAATCAAACAAGTGCTGCACAGCTACACGTAGTTGCTCAGGCAGGTGCAATATCAACTCGTGAGCCACTTGTCTAGAATTCCCCGCCCACAGATCCGCGGAAACATGACAATCCCAATTATCCTCCCCCGCAGCTTGACTGTCCCTTCCTCCTTCTCCACCACGATCGCTGCAGATCAACTCCGGGACAGTGAGAGGCTCGGAGGGGCGCCTCACATACTCTTTCATCAGATTTACATGGCAAAGTTGGTTCTTTTTCTTACGATTAGGAGTAGCTACTAAATAGTCTAGATCAGAAACCTTCCTTACAACCCGATTCGGACCAGAATACTTGGCAGACAAGGGGTGTCCCACCAGAGGCAGTAGTATCAGTACCTCCTGATCTACTTCAAACTCCCTCCGCTTCACCTTCTGGTCGGATCTGTCCTTCATCTGAGCTTGTGAACTCTTAAGGTTCCGACCTGCTACCTCCAGGCTCTTTAGCATTCTCTCACGGCTTTCAACAACATAGTTTAGAAGCGAGCATGGCTTTGGGACTCCCTCCCAGATCTCCTTGACTATGTGGAGGGGCCCCCTGACCCTGTGTCCAAAAACCATCTCGTTCGGGCTAAATCCCAAGCTCTCCCCAGGTACTTCTCTCGCAGCAAATAAAACGTATGGGAGATCTAGATCCCAGTCCTTCCCATTTTCCATGCAATAACACCGCAACATACTCTTGAAAGTCGAGTGCCACCTTTCCAAAACTCCCTGACTCTCGGGATGGTAGGCAGATGACACCACAGACACTATCCCATGTTGCTGCATGGTCTGCTTAAACAGAGCAGAAGTAAAATTGGATCCCTGATCAGACTGGATCTCCTGAGGGTAGCCATAACGAGAGAAATAGACAAGTAGGTTTTTGACAACAGTCTTAGCCATCCCGTTGTGCATGGCGTAAGCATCTGGATACCGTGTTGCTACATCCATTACAGTTAGTAAACATTTATTGCCGGCACTAGTGGGGGGCAATGGGCCAACCATATCGATAACTACTTTGCTGAAAGGCGGCCCAATGACAGGGATGGGTTGTAACGGGGCTCTCGGGATGACCTGATTGGGTTTCCCAACAACTTGACAAGTGTAACACTGTGTCACCCATGACACGACACTCGCCTTTAACCCAGGCCACCAGAAAAGCTTGCTGAGAGCTGCCTCCGTCTTACGTGCCCCCAGGTGCCCTGCCAAAGGCACATCATGAGCTAATTTCAATAAGCTCTCACGGCACACCCTCGGTACTACTAACTGGTCCACTAATCCTGACCCGCCATCCCACTTTTTCTTGGGATCCTGATGACTCCGATACAAGATCCCCTCGGACAAGAAAAAATCACCAGGCTGCGCATCCCCATCGCTCTCCAGTTCGACAGCACCATTACCACACGCCCTGACTTCAGGATCTTCCAGCTGCAAGGAACATATTTCAGCAGGTGCGAGATTATCCAAGTTCATCTTAAATAATTTATTTCCACCTCCAATGTCCCGCTGAGCTATCCTTTCCTCACGCTTCGCATAACTATGCTGTCACAGAGACTCTTCCTGCCCTGCACCTGCACTAGCGGTGACAGGCCCTGGGGCCTCTCCAGACTCTAACATAGGTGCCAATAATGAGTCACCAAGAAACACTGCCGGCTCAAAACTCTGCAATTGACCAACACTTCCCGTTTTCTTGTGACCTTTCCTCCGCGGTTTGATAGACTGAGGTGGTGGCTGCAAGGCTCCGGATGTCTGAGAACGCGTCACAACACACGCCATGGTTTGTACGCTACACTTCTCAACCCACTCCTGTTCCTCCCTACTAACGTCGGCTGCCTTCTCGGCAACGACCAAGGGTGAAACCTTAGAAGCAGGCACCGCAAAGTCGTTGCCGAGGAGGAGGTCGACGCCCCCAACAGGCAAGTTCTCTACAATTCCTACATCCAGCTCCTTCGCCACACCACCCACCTCCAGCTCCATCCGCACCAGCGGGTAGGACTTCGTAGCATTGATCCCCTGAACTACCACCACCCGAGCAGCGTTAATCGGTCTACCAGTAAAGTTCTTTAACAAGGTCTGAGAAGCCCCCGTATCACGCAATAGCTTAACTCCTCGCCTTTCGCCAGCCCACCTCACAAAACTATGCCCTCTATGACCCCCAAAGACGTCGCGGACAGGGTTCGAGCCTTCCGGACTCTTGAACACAAGCTGTGTCCCACCCTCTGACAAACTACCCTTGGCAAACTCAGAAGATATAGGCGACACCCCTATGCTGCGGGCCAATGACACAACCTTGTTTGGTGGCTTGTTCGGACAAGCATTTGCAAAGTGACCCTCCTTGTGACATGCGAAGCACTCTTTACTCTTTGGTTTCCCTTGGGAGTGGGAGGTACCATTAGACTTCTTATACGGGATGGTATTTGGTTTACGTTCAGTTTTATTGTCAGTGCTAGATGGTTTTGTGTATTTATGTGTATCAAAATTCTTGGGAGGGGCAGGGGTACGATCCTTTGCACCCGACTCACTCCTAGCTGCTGCTCCGCACCCTCGAATTAATGACAGTCGGAGGTCAGCCATTTCTGCTGCCTCCTGGAGAGTTCTAGGATTTTTTTCCTTTATATTTAATGTTAAGTCCCCACCTGTGCACTTAAAGAACTGCTCCAAGAGAACCAGCTCACTCAACTCCTCAAAAGTAGCTGCCCTCTCAGAACGCAGCCAATGTCGTAGTGCATCAGACAAGTCCCGGGCGTGTTCTAGGAAGGTACTATCCTTGCCCTTAGTAACACCCCGAAACTTCAAGCGGTAAGTTTCTGGTTGTAACTCATAGGCCCGTAGCACAGCCTTCTTTAGCTCATCATAAACTACACAGGACTCTAAATGTAGTGCATCATACGCTTTTAGCCCCTTTCCTAGGAGTCTTGATGAAACTAATGCTGCCCACTTTTCCTGAGGCCACTGGTGTTGCTGACACTTCTTCTCAAATCGCATAAAAAACTCAGCCACACATAATTCATAGAACACAGGAACTAGTTTAAGCAGGTGCGACAATGATTGATCCCGATGTCTGTTCCCTCCCCCAATATTTCGCCCTGTTACCTCCACTCGAGATCTCTCCAGCTCCCTGTCAGCCCGATACCTAGTAGACTCTGCCTGCAGTTCAGCCTCTCGTATAGCTGTTCTCTCTGCAGCCTCAGCCTGCACACTAGCCTGTCTCTCGGCAGCCTCAACCTGAGCTCTAGCCTGTCTTTCGGCGGCCTCAACCTTGGCCATCTCAAGCCGAAACAACAAATCTGGAGTCAACCCTTGAGGAAGGGAAGGTGCATTTAATGGAGAGGGTCCCTGTGATTGAATTCCACGCTGCCATTGACCATCAACTTGGGGGTATGTACTAAATTCAGGCACCCTGACGTTTGATACGGGGGTAGAGTGGAGGGGGGCTGGGGACTGGGGCCCCCAGTCGCCTCTCCACCCAGGTCTCTCCCTTCTAAACCCAATATCAAAGTCCTCAGCTGATCTTTCCTCATGCCACTTAAACCCTGGTGACCCTGAAGACCTGCCACACCCTTTAAGCCATACTTATTCAGCTTCAACACCCTGGCAGCGGTAAGGGGCACCTCTAAAAATCTTCTAGCACCCTCCTCGCTATCGACTAGCCACTCCACAGGTCTTTCTCCCTCCGAGCCCGTATCGTGACCTGACCCATCACGGTGTTCTGATGTATTAGACATGTTTGTGTACTGCAGTAATTATCACGGTTATAGAATGTGCCTTATCTCCTATGCAAGTATGTATATACTAATGTTATTTAAAGTCTTTAATGTGTTATATTGGTTGCTCCAAAAAAAAAAACTCTATGTCCACTGTATTCCTCTAATTATAAGGAATCTCAAAACAAATGACCACTATATTCCTCTGTTCAGTAAATCCTATGCAAGGTCGCCATTTGTTACGTCCTGGGATATATAAACACTGGGCTCTTTCTATTGGACTAGGTATGCGGCAACAAACAACAACGGAAAACGCTAGATCCAACCCTTATCTATAAACCCAGGCAACAAACAACCCTAAACCGTCAAGAGTCCTGCCTGGACAACGAGGTATCCTATGACTCGGTTACAGGGTGCACGCACTATAGACTGCTGATGGACAAGCAGGCTATATAAAAGATCACACAATTAAGTTGAGCTAAAGCTTCAAGGAAGAGATAGATAACGGAATTAAATTGCAGAAACAATTTAATAACAAACTAGAAGGAAGTACATTTAACATTGTTTTCTGTACTACCTTCCTCAAACAGTCCTCTTCCTATTACATTGTTTTCTGTACTACCTTTCTCAAACAGTCCCCTTCCTATTACATTATTTTCTGTACTACCTTCCTCAAACAGTCCTCTTCCTATTACATTGTTTTGTGTACTACCTTCCTCAAACAGTCTTCTTCCTATTACATTGTTTTCTGTACTACCTTTCTCAAACAGTCCTCTTCCTATTACATTGTTTTCTGTACTACCTTCCTCAAACAGTCCTCTTCCTATTACATTGTTTTCTGTACTGCCTTCCTCAAACAGTCTTCTTCCTATTACATTGTTTTCTGTACTACCTTCCTCAAACAGTCCTCTTCCTATTACATTGTTTTCTGTACTACCTTCCTCAAACAGTCCCCTTCCTTTTACATTGTTTTCTGTACTACCTTCCTCAAACAGTCCTCTTCCTATTACATTGTTTTCTGTACTACCTTCCTCAAACAGTCCTCTTCCTATTACATTGTTTTCTGTACTGCCTTCCTCAAACAGTCCTCTTCCTATTACATTGTTTTCTGTACTACCTTCCTCAAACAGTCCTCTTCCTATTACATTGTTTTCTGTACTACCTTCGTCAAACAGTTCTCTTCCTATTACATTGCTTTCTGTACTACCTTCCTCAAACAGTCCCCTTCCTATTACATTGTTTTATGTACTACCTTCCTTAAACAGTCCCCTTCCTATTATATTGTTTTCTGTACTACCTTCCTCAAACAGTCCTCTTCCAATTACATTGTTTTCTGTACTACCTTCCTCAAACAGTCATCTTCCTATTACATTGTTTTCTGTACTACCTTCCTCAAACAGTCCTCTTCCTATTACATTGTTTTCTGTACTACCTTCCTCAAACAGTCCCCTTCCTATTACATGACTACCTTCCTCAAACAGTCCCCTTCCTATTACATCGTTTTCTGTACTACCTTCCTCAAACAGTCTTCTTCCTATTACATTGTTTTCTGTACTACCTTCCTCAAACAGTCCTCTTCCTATTACATTGTTTTCTGTACTACATTCCTCAAACAGTCTTCTTCCTATTACATTGTTTTCTGTACTACCTTCCTCAAACTGTCCTCTTCTTATTACATTGTTTTCTGTACTACCTTCCTCAAACAGTCCCCATCCTATTACATTGTTTTCTGTACTACCTTCCTCAAACAGTCCTCTTCCTATTACATTGTTTTCTGTACTACCTTCCTCAAACAGTCCTCTTCCTATTACATTGTTTTCTGTACTACCTTCCTCAAACAGTCCTCTTCCTATTACATTGTTTTCTGTACTACCTTCCTCAAACAATCCCCTTCCTATTACAATGTTTTCTGTACTACCTTCCTCAAACAGTCCTCTTCCTATTACATTGTTTTCTATACTACCTTCCTCAAACAGTCCCCTTCCTATTACATTGTTTTCTGTATTACCTTCCTCAAACAGTCCTCTTCCTATTACATTGTTTTCTGTACTACCTTCCTCAAACAGTCCCCTTCCTATTACATTGTTTTCTGTACTACCTTCCTCAAACAGTCCTCTTCCTATTACATTTGTTACGTCCTGGGATATTTAAACACTGGGCTCTTTCTATTGGACTAGGTATGCGGCAACAAGCAACAACGGAAAACGCTAGATCCAACCCTTATCTATAAACCCAGGCAACAAACCACCCTAAACCGTCAAGAGTCCTGCCTGGATAACGAGGTATCCTATGACTCGGTTACAGGGTGCACGCACTATATACTGCTGATAGACAAGCAGGCTATATAAAAGATCACACAATTAAGTTGACCTAAAACTTCAAGGAAAAGATAGATAACGGAATTAAATTACAGAAACAATTTAATAACAAACTAGAAGGAAGTATATTTAACGTTACGTTAATTAATACAACTAATCACCCCTGCGTGAAAGAAGGTGAAAGCAAACAGTCCTCAAAACATCGTACAGGTAGACAAGATGTGGGTCTCTAAACTGCATGCGGCTACTGTAGGATCTGATGCTTAGCAAAGAAAGTACGTTACGGATTTAGAGAACTCTTAACTCATAAGCAGGAATAAATACAAGTGATAGGACATACAGTGTATAATGGCATAGATATAATTAAATAAAGGCAGCAACTCGCAGCATAACCACATACAGGTGTGCTTCTCACTCTTAGTCAGGCAAGCCTGCTCGGACAGAGTCTCTAAGCCACACCCTGACTCACAATGCTCACAAAAACGGTAAACTGTGGCACAATAACAAGCATACAGAGATAATAAACCCCTAGCTGTTAATCTGCCAGGTGGCAGAGGTCTAGCCGGAAGGATATAGGCTTCGGATACCCGGGCTGAGCAACCTGCTCTAGCCTAGGGACGTTCCCAGGTCTGTGCGCCAAATTACTCTAATTGAAAGGGTGCTCTCTTGAGAGACTCCGATCGCAAGTATCTGACTCTCTCCTGGCGACCCTAAGACAAAAGCAAGACGTACTAGCGCAGTGATGAGTGGACTAGGCAATGGCCCTCACACAACACAACGCTAGACACACAGGGACACAGACAAGAAAATGCCCCCGGACTCCCACGGGTATCCTAGTAAAGTCGTGCGGGTCCACGGGACTCGCACCAGCAGACTTTACTTAAAGGATCGCAAAAAGCCTCCCCTCCGGTCTAGCCCCTTCTAACCTGACACAAGAACACACTAGCAAGCATGAAACCACCAAATATAAGAACAAAAAAGCTTCCTAGGTCTCATTAACAATTACATCCCTGCATAAGGCCCAAAATCCTATCTAGTTATCTGACAGCTCGTCGTTAATACAATAATAGATATAAGGTCTATCAAGGGGATGGGATAATTAAATAGATTGGTGAAGTAGTGGAAAGAAGGTATACAAAGTAAGAGAGAACGTGTTTCTAAGTGGGGTCGAGAGGGATAGATATCAAGGGGGTCCGAAGGGTACGACAATGAGGTGAGCTCTGAGACTTGAATCTGTCTGGACCCCCCCCCCCCCCCAGGCATGCAGAATACATCCCCGGCTTGGCAACACTCAACACAGTTGCCTGGTCAAAATCCTCTACCCCATGCGCGAGTCGAAACGAAGCCTAACGTTGCAATCAAATGCATGTGGCAGCACTTCAGGCTCGTCCCAAGCTGGTCTCTCCGCGCGAAGCAACGTCCCAAGCCAGTCTCTCTCTCCCGCACATCTCTTCACGCTCTCACTAGACTTAAATCTTATATATTATAATGAAACAATCAACTATCGAGAATAAAATATACTAAGATGCGTTGGTTAAGAATAAGGGCAGCTTCAAGCTGTGAAACAACATAAGAATATCCCAGACATTAGTTACAATGTCGTAGGATATATACTAAGGGAAAGCCTGCCGGCCGGCTACCACCAGCCGGTTTCTAAACGGCTGGGCAGCCGACGCGCGCGCATGCCCGCACGTGGTTACTATGCAGAAGCGTCACACATTGTTTTCTGTACTACCTTCCTCAAACAGTCCTCTTCCTATTACATTGTTTTCTGTATTACCTTCCTCAAACAGTCCCCTTCCTATTACATTGTTTTCTGTACTACCTTCCTCAAACAGTCCTCTTCCTATTACATTTTTCTGTACTACCTTCCTCAAACAGTCCTCTTCCTATTACATTGTTTTCTGTACTACCTTCCTCAAACAGTCCTCTTCCTATTACATTATTTTCTGTACTACCTTCCTCAAACAGTCCTCTTCCTATTACATTGTTTTCTGTACTACCTTCCTCAAACAGTCCCCTTCCTATTACATTGTTTTCTGTACTACCTTCCTCAAACAGTCCTCTTCCTATTACATTGTTTTCTGTACTACCTTCCTCAAACAGTCCTCTTCCTATTACATTGCTTTCTGTACTACCTTCCTCAAACAGTCCTCTTCCTATTACATTGTTTTCTGTACTACCTTCCTCAAACAGTCCTCTTCCTATTACATGGTTTTAGGTACTACCTTCCTCAAACAGTCTTCTTCCTATTACATTGTTTTCTGTACTACCTTCCTCAAACAGTCCTCTTCCTATTACATGGTTTCCTGTACTACCTTCCTCAAACAGTCCTCTTCCTATTACATTGTTTTCTGTACTACCTTCCTCAAACAGTCTTCTTCCTATTATATTGTTTTCTGTACTACCTTCCTCAAACAGTCTCCTTCCTATTACATTGTTTTCTGTACTACCTTCCTCAAACAGTCCTCTTTCTATTACATTATTTTCTGTACTACCTTCCTCAAACAGTCCTCTTCCTATTACATTGTTTTCTGTACTACCTTCCTCAAACAGTCCCCTTCCTATTACATTGTTTTCTGTACTACCTTCCTCAAACAGTCCTCTTCCTATTACATTGTTTTCTGTACTACTTTCCTCAAACAGTCCTCTTCCTATTACATTGTTTTCTGTACTACCTTCCTCAAACAGTCCTCTTCCTATTACATTATTTTCTGTACTACCTTCCTCAAACAGTCCTCTTCCTATTACATTGTTTTCTGTACTACCTTCCTCAAACAGTCCCCTTCCTATTACATTGTTTTCTGTACTACCTTCCTCAAACAGTCCTCTTCCTATTACATTGTTTTCTGTACTACCTTCCTCAAACAGTCCTCTTCCTATTACATTGCTTTCTGTACTACCTTCCTCAAACAGTCCTCTTCCTATTACATTGTTTTCTGTACTACCTTCCTCAAACAGTCCTCTTCCTATTACATGGTTTTAGGTACTACCTTCCTCAAACAGTCCTCTTCCTATTACATTGTTTTCTGTACTACCGTCCTCAAACAGTCCTCTTCCTATTACATTGTTTTCTGTACTAGCTTCCTCAAACAGTCCCCTTCCTATTACATTGTTTTCTGTACTAGCTTCCTCAAACAGTCCCCTTCCTATTACATTGTTTTCTGTACTACCTTCCTCAAACAGTCTTCTTCCTATTACATTGTTTTCTGTACTACCTTCCTCAAACAGTCCCCTTCCTATTACATTGTTTTCTGTACTACCTTCCTCAAACAGTCCTCTTCCTATTACATTTTTCTGTACTACCTTCCTCAAACAGTCCCCTTCCTATTACATTGTTTTCTGTACTACCTTCATCAAACAGTCCTCTTCCTATTACATGGTTTTCTGTACTACCTTCCTCAAACAGTCCTCTTCCTATTACATTGTTTTCTGTACTACCTTCCTCAAACAGTCCCCTTCCTATTACATTATTTTCTGTACTACCTTCCTCAAACAGTCCTCTTCCTATTACATTGTTTTCTGTACTACCTTCCTCACACAGTCCTCTTCCTATTACATAGTTTTCTGTACTACCTTCCTCAAACAGTCTTCTTCCTATTAAATTTTTTTCTGTACTACCTTCCTCAAACAGTCTTCTTCCTATTTCATAGTTTTCTGTACTACCTTCCTCAAACAGTCTCCTTCCTATTACATTGTTTTCTGTACTACCTTCCTCAAGCAGTCCTCTTCCTATTACATTGTTTTCTGTACTACCTTCCTCAAACAGTCCCCTTCCTATTACATTGTTTTCTGTCCTACTTTCCTCAAACAGTCCTCTTCCTATTACATTGTTTTCTGTACTACCTTCCTCAAACAGTCCTCTTCCTATTACATTGTTTTCTGTACTACCTTCCTCAAACAGTCCCCTTCCTATTACATAGTTTTCTGTCCTACCTTCCTCAAACAGTCCTCTTCCTATTACATTGTTTTCTGTACTACCTTCCTCAAACAGTCCTCTTCCTATTACATTGTTTTCTGTACTACCTTCCTCAAACAGTCCCCTTCCTATTACATAGTTGTCTGTACTACCTTCCTCAAACAGTCCTCTTCCTATTACAATGTTTTCTGTACTACCTTCCTCAAACAGTCCTCTTCCTATTACATTGTTTTCTGTACTACCTTCCTCAAACAGTCCCCTTCCTATTACATAGTTTTCTGTACTACCTTCCTCAAACAGTCTTCTTCCTATTACATGGTTTTCTGTACTACCTTCCTCAAACAGTCCTCTTCCTATTACATTGTTTTCTGTACTACCTTCCTCAAACAGTCTCCTTCCTATTGCATTGTTTACTGTGCTACCTTCCTCAAACAGTCCCCTTCCTATTACATTGTTTTCTGTACTACCTTCCTCAAACAGTCCTCTTCCTATTACATTGTTTTCTGTAATACCTTCCTCAAACAGTCCCCTTCCTATTACATTGTTTACTGTACTACCTTCCTCAAACAGTCCCCTTCCTATTACATTGTTTTCTGTACTACCTTCCTCAAACAGTCCCCTTCCTATTACATTGTTTTCTGTACTACGTTCCTCAAACAGTCTCCTTCCTATTACATTGTTTTCTTCTTCTGAATTTGTGGCAATGTTCTTTGTTATTTGAAGAATTATTACATGTTTATAGATTTGAAATATGATGGAGCGATTAAAACTATATCCTGATTTTGTTTACAACTGACGGTAAATTGCAAAGTTCTCATCAAGATTTGGAAGTTATTTCGAAGATTTTGTAGTTATATTTGGTGCTGATTATATAAACTTGGCTTTAATATGATATAGAGACACAGCAGTTTCATATGCGAGTACCAGTGACTAGTTATATTTTATTCTAGATATATTAAGACGTTATCATGCTGCTTGGGAAGGGTCTGTGATAGTTAAAAAGATGTATTATGATAGTTTGAAGCCCTATTATTGTTATAGGTCCTTCTTAAGCTAAATTAAATCGTCTAATAGTTGCCAGAACGAGACGAAAAGGACGTTCCTTGTACTGAATGGGTTAAAACTATACTCGGTTTCATTTCACCTGACGGTAAATTGAATCCCTTGGCAGGAAATGTCTCGATACTTAATGGAACAAATATGAAACCACTATGTCTCTGCATCATATTAAGACCAAATTATATAATTAGCACCATATTTCGCTACAAAATCTTAAAAATAACCGAGAAATCTTACTGAGAACTTTGCAATTTACCGTCAGTTGAAAGTAAACAGAGTATAGGCTAGTAAGGATTACTATAATTGGTGTAGCCCATTTGGGTTGCATAAAGTAATCAGGTGGCCGCAATCAATACGTATTATGGTGTTCCACTAATTAGCATACGTAATTACCGCCAATGATCATTTCAAGTCATTATGATTAAGGGGGATGGTTCACTTTTTGGGCGATTTTTGCATGTATTCATAATTTTTCTAGTTTCCTCCCTAGACATCCATCAAATTAAAAAAACATCCATTAGATCCCCCTTCTAGATTAATTTGTACATTTTTCGGTATAAAAATGTCCCGGCCTAAGGCCGGTCTTTTCAACATTACAGGCTCATTATCGTTTGCCAGGGAAAAAAATTGACACCTAAATAGCACGAAAGGTCTAAATATTGACGAAGAAATGGGGCGAAAGGTATTATAATCGACTAACTAATGGGGCAAACATCTTAACATCTGAAAACTAATGGGGCTAAACATGAAGGACAAAGTGGTCCAGAAAACCGGCTCATCGGGGGGCCCCCGATGGTTCACATTTTGGTCGGTATTTTTCATGTTTTTAGTTTCCTCCTTAGACCTCCATCAAACTAAAATATGCCTCCATCAAACATAAAATAATATCCATTGGTCAATATACAGGAGACGCAACAATATAGGTAGCAAATTTATAATGGTAGTTTTGGGTTCCTATCATCATATGCTTCATTTATATATATTTTTTATCCCCGGGGAAAAAAACAAAAATCTTGGGATTTTTCATTGTTTTTCTTGGGATTTTTTTTTTGGTCATTAACCTAACCAAAAAACCTAACCTAACCTAATAGGGTTATACTGATGTTTTGGACCGACAGTTAGCCCATCGATCTTTTTAGGCCTAATAGGTCCGGTAGAGCATATACATCATTGCTATACATGTCATTAAGAGCTGAAATGTGTTATAAGGGAGAACAAAACCCCGCTAAAATACAGTATACTGTAAAACAATAAGTTTTTCAGCCAGTACCCAACCAGCGGGGGTGTGGGGGCGGCAGCCCCCACCCATATACTAGGTTAGGTTAGGTAAGGTTGTTAGGTTAGGCTAATAGCCTAGCACATTTAAAAAAAGCCTAACCCAAGCAGCGGGGGTGTGGGGGCCGCAGCCCCCACCCATAATACTAGGATAGGTTAGGTAAGGTTGTTAGGTTAGGCTAATGTCTTCCCAAAGTTGACTATTTTTATAACGTAAGATATTAGGCTAGGCTACCCACTCCACCCCGTGAAATCCGAGCCAGCTTTCGTCAAAAGTTGGCTCGGGTATTCACAAAATTGGGTTTTATGGGTGTGCAATTTTGAAAAACCCGAGCCAAGTTTTGATACAAAACGCTATATTATTGTATTTTTACGCTTTTAACCCCTCATTTCCCTGAACTTCATAGCCCTCCCCACTAGTGGGGGGCGTGTTTTTAGATTGTTGGATAATGGGTAAATACTCATTTCAGCTCCTCTTCAGTAAAAAACAACACTATATCTGAAGGAAAAATTAAAAAAATATAAACTAAAAATTACTGAATTCGCGGTCTGCCCAAAAAGTCAGGTTTACCCCTAATAGCCCCCAAATACATTTAGGTTAGGTTAGGTTAGGTTTTTTGGTTAGGTTAATAAAACAAAAAAATAATCCAAGAATAAAATGAAAAATCCCAAGATTTTTTTTTGTGTTTTTTTGTTCCCGGGGATAAAAAGTATATAGACATGAAACATATGCTGATAGGAACCCAAAACTACCATTAGAAATTTGCTACCTACAGTATATTATTGCGTCTCCTGTATATTGACCCATCCATTAGACCCCCTTTCTAGATACAGTTTTACATTTTTCGGTAGTTCTTCCAAAATTACAGGCTCACTACCGTTCGCCATAAAAAAAATAGACAACCTAAATAAAACGAAAGGTCTTAATATTGAAGAGGAAATTGGGCGGAAGGTCTTAAAATCGACAAACTAATAGGGCAAATATCTTAAAATCTGAAAACTAATAGGACTAAACATGAGGGAGAAGAGGACCTAGAAAAACGCCCCATCTTCCTTTAATTATAGTAATTAGGTGTCGGTGGTAATGACGTGATGGGAGTCAAGCGTGAGGCATTATAACATTACGGGGGCTTAGGTTGCGCACACGATATTTTTTTATTTTTTTATTTTGTTTTTTATGTGAGTGAGGGAGGCAAAAGGCAGAACTGCCTATAGCGGGTGCCTCTCCCATAGTTGAAAGAGTGACAGGGCCAAAATGCCTGGACACAGAGTTTGAAGCAATTTAAGTCATAGGAAGAGGGAAAGACTGATTCTGGGAGAGAGTTCCAGAGCACAGCTGTTGAATAGAAGAAAGTCTGAGAGTAACGTTTCAGGCTGAGACGGTTTCACTCTTGGGTTGGAGAGTTGCACAGAGTAGGGGTGGGATTGTGGTGCAAGATGGGTACCACGTGCCCTACGTAAAGGAGGTGGTATACACAGGGAAAGCTCTGAGGAACACTGATTATTATATTAGCGATAGAATAGTGAGAGAGATGCAACATTGCGGCGAAGAGAGAAAGATTGCAGAGAGTTGGTGAGTACAAAGGAGTAAAAAGGAAATCAAGCAACAACAGGTCTAGTGACCCTTCTAGGCTGCTTGTCCTCCAAAACACGGAGGATCAAGTGTCCAAACAGTGGTTTAGAGTGGGTAAGGGAACATTGGAAAGGGAACAACTGCCCTGCCACTAACGTGGCAGGACTAGGAAGTTAGTAGGGGACATATGGGTTAGTAACTGAGGGGAGGATAAAATAAAGTTATTCATTTACAAACGCAGTCAGACGCGGGTTTGATGCGAAATATTTGTCTAGGCGGAATTTAAATGAATCAACGGTGCTGCAGTCTATAACGTCTCGGGGAAGCCCATTCCACAAGTTGACAACTCGATTGAAGAAGAAATTCTTAGATTCGTGTGAGTTAAAAGATTTACCAATAATTTTGCAACCGTTTCCCCGTGTGTAATTAGATTGGTCGATAGTGAAGTACTTACTACAGTTCATATTGTCGATGCCTTTGATGCTTTTGATGATGAGGAGTGGACGGGAGCTAATGATACGAAAGGCCTTCCTTTCAATTTTGTCTAGGAGACCGGTGTGAGAGGAACCTCCCCAAACATGTGAACAATACTCAATACAAGGACGCACTATGCCCCAGTACACAGCAAGAAGCTGTGCAGGGGTAAAGAACCCCCCAAGGCGGTTGAGCACACCCAGCTTCTGGGAGGCTGCCTTAGCAAGACTGGTAATATGGTCCTTCCAACTGAGAGCAGAAGAAAAAGAGACACCAAGAATATTGAGAGAAGATGAAAGATTGAATTTTGTATTGTTGAAGAATAAGGGATAGTCCGCAGGGAGTTCCTGACGGGTAGATAGATGGAGAAATTGGGTTTTGGAAGCATTAAAGGTAACAAGGTTTTCTCTGCCCCAATTGGAGATAGTAGTTAGATCAGAATTTAAGTGTTCTATGGCTTCAATCCATTTGTCGTTGAGGAATTGCTGGCTTGGGCGTTCTGAAAAACTAATGGAGTAGTGTAAGGTTGAGTCGTCTGCGTATGAATGGATGGGAGTTGAGGTACAGTTGACAAGGTCATTTATAAAAATTAGAAAGAGAATAGGAGATAGAACAGAGCCCTGAGGAACAACGGAGTTCATAGGGTGAGGAAGTGAGCGATGGCCGTCCACAACCGCAGCTATGGAACGGCCGGAGAGGAAATTAGAGACAAAGGCACAGATGGAGGGATAAACCGAAGGAGGGTAGTTTAGAAATTAAAGATTTGTGCCAGACTCTATCGAAGGCTTTCGATATGTCTAGTGAAATAGAAAAAGTCTCCCCGAAGTCCCGAAAGGAGGATGACCAAGAGTTAGTAAGATATGAAATAAGATCACCAGTAGAGCGACCCTTAAGGAAGCCATACTGGCGATCTGAGAGCAGATTATGAGAAGAGAAATGTTTAAGAAATTTGGAAGCAAGAATAGTTTTAAAAACTTTAGAAAGACAAGAGATGAGAGCAATTGGACGATAGTTGGAGGGTTGAGAGCGGTCACTCTTCTTTGAGACAGGTTGAATGATAGCAAACTTCCAGCATGAAGGGAAGACATTAGAGGATAGACAGAGACGAAAGAGTTTGCCTAGGCAGGGAGTCAGCACGGAATCACAGTTTTTGAGTACAACAGGAGGAACACCATCCGGACCGTACACCTTATTACTATTAAGCCCAGAAAGGATAAAAAGTGCATCTTTAGAAGAGATTAAGATATTAGGCATAAGTAAGAGAGAGGAGGGTGGAGAGGGAGGAATAGCACCGGAATCATCCAAGGTGGAGTTTCTAGCAAAAGTTTTAGCGAAGAGTTTAGCTTTGTCAGAGGAACAAGTGATGGTTGTGCCATCAGAGTGGGAAAGGGGAGGGAAAGACGAGGAAGATAAATTGTTGGAGAGGTTTTTGGCTAGATGCCAGAAAGCTTGGGAAGAGCTAGAGTTGGATAGTTCAGTGCATTTATTATTGATGAAAGAGTGCTTGGCAAGTCGATATACAGATTTGGCTTGATTCCGGGCAGAAACATAGGAAGAATGAGTGTCTTGAGTTTTAAGGCGTCGGTTCCGTTTGAATGCTTCCTCCTTATTGCGGACATCAGTAGAACAGGCGTGTGTAAACCAAAATTTTTTAGCATTAGTCTTGAGAGAAAGAGAATGGAGTGTATGCTTCCATGCCCGATAAGATTACCTCGGTAATGTGTTCAGCACTCTCCGAGGGTCCCCAGCCACGGAAGCAGAAATCATTCCATGGGAAATCAAAGAAGTACTGCCGGAGAGCCTCCCAGTCGGCAGCGCCAAAGTGCCACAAGCGCCGCCGGCTAGGAGGATCGGGTGGCCGTACTGAAGTGATAGGACAGGTGACAGAGATAAGTTTATGGTCGGAGGAGCCCAAAAGAGAGAAAAGATCGACAGTATAAGAAGAAGGGTTAGAAGTTAGGGTCAATATTTACGAGTCACACCACAGCTGGAATCTCATTTGTAGGTAGTTTTGGGTTCCTATCATTCTAGGCTTCATTGCTATATACTTTTTATCCACCGGATATTATTTTTTTTTTTTTTTTTTTTTTTTTTTTTAGCATTAACCTAACCAAAAAACCAAACCTAACCTAACCTAACCTAATAGCCCCCAAATACATTTAGGTTAGGTTAGGTTTTTAGGTTAGGTTAATGCTAAAAAAAAAAATAATAAAATACAAAAAAAAAAAAAAAAAAAAAAATCTTTTTCTGGTGGATAAAAAGTATATAGCAATGAAGCATCGAATGATAGGAACCCAAAACTACCGTTACAAATGAGATCCCAGCTGTGGTGTGACTCGTAAATATTGACCGAAGTTAGAAACAAGTCAAGAATGTTGGGCCGATCTCCGAGGCGATCCGGGATACGTGTGGGTTGCTGAACTAACTGCTCTAGGGCATTTAGGATAAAAAAGATGTAGGCTGGTTCACCAGGTGAGTCAGTAGTGTGAGAAGAGAGCCATTGGCGTTGGTGAACGTTGAAATCTAAGATGGAGATTTCTAAAAAAGGAGAAATGGATAGAATGTGTTCCACTGTAGAGTTTAGATAGTCAAAGAATTTGGGAAAGTTGGTAGAGTTAGGGGAAAAATAGACAGCACAGAAATACTTAGTAAGAGAATGACAGGAAAGTTTGAGCCATAAAGTTGAGAATCCAGAGGAGTCGAAATCGGGAACACGAGAGCAAGTGAGTTTGTTGTGCACATATGCACCACATTAAGGGGGTTCACCTGTTATTTTATGTTCTCTGGGTTGTATTCATTCGGCCCTCTCCTTTTCTCTCTTTCCCTGGCTTGTATCCATTCGGCCCCATTAAGCCAACTGTTTTAAGAAGTTTATTGTTAAAAATATCGTTAAGACTATCCCAGGTCGTCCCTCTTTTAACTAACTTTCCACATTTAAGTAAATTATTGGGATATGTTTGTAAAGTTACTCACGGTTATTTTATTTCGTGGGACGTTGAGGTCATCCCCTGGAACGGGAAAAAAAAAACTGTTGTGGACTGGATATTATATGGCTATATTCAAAATTATTATCGTCAATAATTATTATTAATTAGGAAACAGATTACTTCTCATAAAATGGAACGCGAACTATCGTAAACTTACTGGGTGGTTTTTGGAGGTCATACTTCGTAACGCCTATCCATCAAATATCACCCTGTCCTATACCTACTGGCAAGCGGAATACATTATTCCCTTGCCCCTCCACTTTCCCTTCATAATTGCTGAGAGGCACAGGGTCTCGGGTGGGGCTTTGGTTTCCCGGGCGTTTCCGCGCCCTCCTCAGCTCCCTGCCTTAAGAGTAGCTTCGGTCACCCGGGCTTTGTTAGTGGTAAGCAGGGAGGGTTTTGTGGGGGCACTCGTTTATGGCCTTGGCCTTGCTCGGGACCTGAGGGCTGTTAGGCCAGGCAGCCTGGGGAACAACAACAACAACACTAGGGTACTTATCTGTGGTAGCGATACAGGTCCTGTCTTGTTGGACCATATGGTAATTTGTAGTTAAGGTTGACTCCAGTTCAGTGATAAACTTGTAAGTCGTTCACCACGAAGAAATACACTCGATCCCGCATATAGTTAACACTGTTCGTAATGCAAAGCAAGTTGATCCGTTGAGTGCTGGTAATAGACTAACCCTTTTCTTCTTGGCGCGTAAAGTTCTCAGGTAACCTGCCTCATGATTTCACTGTTTCGATTACCGGTATGTATCATTCATTCGATCCGGTAAATAATGAGACTATATTATGAATATATGAAAGAGTCATAAGTATTGACTATATGAACAAGTGAATCATTAATTGGCAACGTAAGGAATATTTATTTACTGTACGGTAACTTTAATATATACTAAGTAATTATATTTTATAGAAACCCAATAATAAAACTGACACGCAAACTAAGATTACTTAGTTAAGTTAATATTAAACATACTACCCACCATTGTGTATTTACAACAAATACATATAAATTGTGTAACTGCTTCGAGCAGTGTATCAGTGCGTATATTTCCGTATATTTCTGTACAAATAGTTTCCACATTAATTTTATCCCCATCCAAATGTCGATCTCTTCCTGGTGAGCGATAGCGAGCCAGCATTGTATGGAGATATCCAGCTTCGCCGGAGATTTTTTTTATCGAAAAATGTACAAATTTAGCTTGCTGTCAAAACAAAAATATATATATGCTGGCTCGCTTCCGCTCGCCAGGAAAATATTGAAACCTGGATGAGGGTAAACGTCTTAAAACAGTAGGCTGAATGGGGCCGAATGGATACAAGCCAAAGAGAGGGGGAGAGAAAGAGAAGAAAAAAAGCGAGGTGGGCTCCCTTAATTACAATAATTAGGTGTCGGTGGTAATGACGTGATGGGAGTCAATCATGCGGCATTATATCATTACGGGACCTTTAGTCGCACACGTTAATTAAGGGGAGTCACCTGCTTTGTTTTTCTCTCTCTGGGTTGTATCCATTCGGCCCCATTCAGCCTACTGTTTTAAGACGTGTATCCCCATCCAGGTGTTGATCTATACCTGGCCCACCAAATTTTGGACAATGAGATAGAGAGCTGGATAAATTTGTAAATATTTCGATAGACAAATGTCTCCGGCAAGCAGGATTGCTCCATAACATGCTGGCTCGCTATCGCTCACCAGGCATAAATCGACACCTGGATGGGGATAAATGTCTTAAAACAGTAGGCTGAATGGGGCCGAATGGATACAACCAAGAAGGAGAAACAAAAAGAGAAACGGGCCAGGAGGAGTCAACCAGGCGTCGTAGGTCTACTAAGGCAAGACCACGAACGAGCCGGCTGCAACACTTACAAACTTACGTCTCTGTGTCTCACTCGCCATCTGAAATAAGACCTCCAGACTTCACTGTGTTGAGCGGTTTCATGAATCTACCGGCTGTTAAGGGGAGATGGGTCGTTTTTCTGGTCCCCTTTCTCCCTCGTGTTAAGCCTCATTGGTTTTGATATTATAAGACGTTCGGCCCATTCATTTGGCGATTTTAACACCTTTCCCCCATTTCGTTGTCAATTGTAAGACCTTTCGTGTCATTTAGATATTGTCGATATTTTCCTGGCGAGCGATAGTGAGCCTGATATTTTAAGAGGAACCGGCCTTTGGCTGGGACATTTTCTAACACAAAATGTAAAAACAAAGACCCCACGCTACCCTCCTCGCACCGCCCCATCACACTTCTTTGCTCCCCCTCCAAAGTCATGGAACGCCTAGTATTACAACTAATTACACCTGACCTACCACTAGCTCCAACACAACATGGCTTTAGGCCACTGCACTCCACAAACACTCTTCTCACAGACCTTACACAAAGAGCTTTCGACGGCATCAACTCAGCTAGACCACCACACAGATCACTATTAGCCACACTCGACATTAGTAAAGCCTTCGATGCCATCCCCCGCCACAACCTAACAAACAAAATCTACAACACAAACATGCACAACAACACAAAAAGGTGGCTGGCCAACTTCCTAGCAGGCAGATGTGCACACGTATCTTTTGCCGGTCAGTCATCTAAAATCAGAAACTTTCCAAACGGAGTCCCACAAGGATCCGTCCTATCGCCCGCACTCTTCAATCTGTACATGCACGATATAACTACACCCAATACGCCCCAAATAAACTTAGCCTCCTATGCAGATGACATAACACTCACATGCACACACCATGACCCAAAAAGAGCAACAGATCTCCTTCAACCCTATCTCAACACACTACATGGCTGGTGCACTACAAACAGACTTAATCTAGCCCCAGCCAAATCCACCGCAACCCTGCTCACAAGTTGGACAGGAGAACACGAATACATCCCTCAACTCACCATAAACAACACACCCCTAACACATACACACACACCCAAAATCCTAGGAGTAACATATGATACTCATATGACATTCAAACAGCACACCACAAACATTAAAAAGAAACTGACACCCATACTTAACGCCCTCAGGTCACTTGCTCACACAAAATTTGGACACAACAAAGAAACTACCACCACAGTATATAAACAATACATAAGATCAGTGATGAAATACGCAAGCCCAGCCTGGGCTTCTAACCTAGCTGAAACACATCATAAGACCTTACAGACTATTCAAAACAAAGCCCTGAAGATCATTACAGGCTGCACAGCTACTTCACCCACAGATCACCTACATCAAGAAACCAAAATCCTCAAAGTCAAAGACCATCTGGACATGAGAGGCACTCAATTCCTGGCAGCAGCCTCCACGAACCAAGACCACCCACTAAACTACATGGCAACACACCCACAGACACCAAGAAATATCAAAACAACACCCAGCACACGGTATCACACACAATTATTGTTCTCTCTCCCTCCCTGCCCACCCCGAACCAACTTCCAGAAGCACATCCATACTCATATCTCTCACCGATCCATCCACTCACTCACAGACAACACGCAGCTGCATGCACGACCTTCCGAAATCCATTCTTCCGAATCCTCCCTTCCTCGCGAGGACAGAGTCCACCTGGCCAGGCTGAGATGCGGACACCATCCAGCTCTCCTGAGCTATCAGGAGAGACTGGATGACTCCGTTGTCGACGCCTGCCCGGGATGTAACACAGCACCCCATACCATTAAACACATCATAGAAGACTGCATTTCACACAACCACTTACGCCAACAACACAATCTACACTCAATGAGAGCTCTGTGGGAAAGCCCGATCGTGGCCATGGCCTTTCTCAGGGACTCGGGGCTGTTCGGCCAGGCAGCTTAGGGAACAACAACAACAAAAACAACAACAAATCTTGGAGTGGGGTCTAGGTGGTGTTTGTGAAGCTTGATGGGGGTCTAGCGAAGAAACTAAGAAACAAAGGAATAATTGAATTAATAGACCAACAAAACGGATCATCCCCCCTTAACCTATGTCCGGAGTTAGAGTTGGAACAAAGGATATAAATAATGTATACCTTATAAACAGTAGAAGGCATCATAGAGGTGGGTGGGAAGGATATTTTAGTATACTGTATGTATTGTTCTCACAGCACAATTATTATGGCTACTGAGTTTCTTTGTGAGTTTTTCTGATTTAATTAACTCCCAACACCAAACACAACCCAATGAAGTTAACCTATATTACTACCCATTGACTGAGTCCACTTATCTAAGCTCCATAAGAATGTCAAGTGTTAGCCGAACACTATGCAAACACCATGTATGAAAGAGAGAAGTTTACGCGTTTGTATATCCGCATAAAAGTACCTATGATTAAAGTTCAAGGACAGCAATTGATGATGCACTTCTACATATACACTCAACAGGCAACCTCCGATCATCCATATTATCTCTCTCTCTCCCTCTCCTTTAGTTGCACTCGATACTATCTGCTTCTTTAAGGGGAGGTATTTAGTTTCTTCCCTAGAACTCCATCAAGCTTAAAATTACACTCCCTAGACCCCCTTCCAAGATACATTTTTAAATTTTTCGGTAGAAAAATTTCCCGGCCAAAGGCCGGTTGCTCTCAAATTACAGGCTCGCTATCGCTCGCCAGGAAAACATCGACACCTAAATGGCACGAAAGTTCTTAAAATTGACAGAAATGGGGCGAAAGTTCTTAACATCGCCAAAGTAAAGGGGGTGAGCGTCTTAAAATCTAAAGAACAATGGGGCTAAACATGAGAGAGAAAGGGGTCCAGAAAAAAATCCCTCAAGTGGAAATCTGCCCTTAATATATATCCGCCTACGATTGCTCACCTATTACCTTTCAATGAGATACACACGGCAAGCGTATACTCCAATCTGAACATTGCACTTTGACATATAATGACAGATATAAGCATAGCAAGATAAACGTTTGCGATGTGACCTTTTCTGGAAATAAACTTGTAATAAAATTTACACTATAATATTCTATTCTTCCCTACCTTCAGTTATAAATATAGACTTATTCTCTACCTTCAGTTTACACTATAATATATTCTAATTCTTATATATCTAATTATTCTCCTACCTTCAGTTTACACTATAATATAGACTATATTCTAATTATTCTCCCTACCTTCAGTTACTATTACAACCTTCATAATTATACTATATTCTATTATTCTCCCTACCTTCAGTTTACACTATATATATATTCTAATTATTCTCCCTACCTTCAGTTTACACTATAATATAGACTATATTCTAATTATTCTCCCTTCAGTTTACACTATAATATAGACTATATTCTAATTATTCTCCCTACCTTCAGTTACTAATATAGACTATATTCTAATTATTCTCCCTACCTTCAGTTTTCACTATAATATTGACTATATTCTAATTTTTCTTCCTACCTTCAGTTTACACTATAATATAGACTATATTCTAATTATTCTCCCTACCTTCAGTTAACACTAAATATAGACTATATTCTAATTATTCTCCCTACCTCAGTTTGCACTCTAATATAGACTATATTCTAATTATTCTCCCTACCTTCAGTTTACACTATAATATAGACTATATTCTAATTATTCTCCCTACCGTTTACACTATAGACTATATTCTAATTATTCTCCTTCAGTTTACACACTATAATATAGACTATATTCTAATTATTCTCCCTACCTTCAGTTTACACTATAATATAGACTATATTCTAATTATTCTCCTACACCGTTTACACTATAGACTATATTCTAATTATTCTCCCTACCTTCAGTTTACACTATAATATAGACTATATTCTAATTCTCCCTACCTTCAGTTTACACTATATTCTAATTATTCTCCCTACCTTCAGTTTACACTATTATATAGACTATATTCTAATTATTCTCCCTACCTTCAGTTTACACTTATATACCTTCAGTTTACACTATATATAGACTATATTCTAATTATTCTCCCTACCTTCCTTATAATATAGACTATATTCTAATTATTCTCCCTACCTTCAGTTTACACTATAATATAGACTATATTCTAATTATTCTCCCTACCTTCAGTTTACACTATAATATAGACTATATTCTAATTATTCTCCCTACCTTCAGTTTACACTATAATATAGCCTATATGCTCATTATTCCTCCTGCCTTCAGTTTACACTATAATATAGTCTATGTTCTCATTATTCTCCGTTTACCTAATATAGACTATATTCTAATTATTCTCCCTACCTTCAGTTTACACTATAATATAGACTATATTCTAATTATTCTCCCTACCTTCAGTTTACACTATAATATACACTATTACCTTCGACCTTCATTTACACTATAATATAGACTATATTCTAATTATTCTCCCTACCTTCAGTTTACACTATAATATATTCTATTATCTACCTTCAGTTTAGACATACTAACTATAGAACTATATTTACTATTCTAATTATTCTACTTCAGTTTACACTTATATAATAGACTATATTCTAATTATCCCTACCTTCAGTTTCCCCTACCTTCAGTTTACACTATATATAGACTATATTCTAATATTCTCCCTACCTTCAGTTTACACTATAATATAGACTATATTCTAATTATTCTCCCTACCTTCAGTTTACACTATAATATAGACTATATTCTAATTATTCTCCCTACCTTCAGTTTACACTATAAGATAGACTATATATATATTCTAATTATTCTCCCTACCTTCAGTTTACACTATAATATAGACTATATTCTAATTATTCTCCCTACCTTCAGTTTACACTATAATATAGATATTCTAATTATTCTCCTACCTTCAGTTTTATTTATAGACTATATATTCTCCCTACCTTCAGTTTACACTATAATATATATTCTAATTATAATTATTCTACCTTCAGTTTACACTATATATAGACTATATTCTAATTATTCTCCCTACCTTCAGTTTACACTATAATATAGACTATATTCTAATTATTCTCCCTACCTTCAGTTTACACTATAATATAGTATATATTCTAATTATTCTACCTACCTTCAGTTTACACTATAATATAGACTATATTCTAATATTCTCCCTACCTTCAGTTACCACTATAATAGACTATATTCTAATTATTCTCCCTACCTTCAGTTTACACTATAATATAGACTATATTCTAATTATTCTCCCTACCTTCAGTTTACACTATAATATAGACTATATTCTAATTATTCTCCCTACCTTCAGTTTACACTATAATATAGACTATATTCTAATTATTCTCCCTACCTTCAGTTTACACATATAATATAGACTATATTCTAATTATTCTCCCTACCTTCAGTTTACACTATAATATAGACTATATTCTAATTATTCTCCCTACCTTCAGTTTACACTAAAATATAGATTATCTCCTAATTATTCTCCCTACCTTCAGTTTACACTATAATATAGACTATATTCTAATTATTATCTCCCTACCTTCAGTTTACACTATAATATAGACTATTCTAATTATTCTCCCTACCTTCAGTTTACACTATAATATAGACTATATTCTAATTATTCTCCCTACCTTCAGTTTACACTATAATATAGACTATATTCTAATTATTCTCCCTACCTTCAGTTTACACTATAATATAGACTATATTCTAATTATTCTCCCTACCTTCAGTTTACACTATAATATAGACTATATTCTAATTATTCTCCCTACCTTCAGTTTACACTATAATATAGACTATATTCTAATTATTCTCCCTACCTTCAGTTTACACTATAATATAGACTATATTCTAATTATTCTCCCTACCTTCAGTTTACACTATAATATAGACTATATTCTAATTATTCTCCCTACCTTCAGTTTACACTATAATATAGACTATATTCTAATTATTCTCCCTACCTTCAGTTTACACTATAATATAGACTATATTCTAATTATTCTCCCTACCTTCAGTTTACACTATAATATAGACTATATTCTAATTATTCTCCCTACCTTCAGTTTACACTATAATATAGACTATATTCTAATTATTCTCCCTACCTTCAGTTTACACTATAATATAGACTATATTCTAATTATTCTCCCTACCTTCAGTTTACACTATAATATAGACTATATTCTAATTATTCTCCCTACCTTCAGTTTACACTATAATATAGACTATATTCTAATTATTCTCCCTACCTTCAGTTTACACTATAATATAGACTATATTCTAATTATTCTCCCTACCTTCAGTTTACACTCTAATATAGACTATATTCTAATTATTCTCCCTACCTTCAGTTTACACTATAATATAGACTATATTCTAATTATTCTCCCTACCTTCAGTTTACACTATAATATAGACTATATTCTAATTATTCTCCCTACCTTCAGTTTACACTATAATATAGACTATATTCTAATTATTCTCCCTACCTTCAGTTTACACTATAATATAGACTATATTCTAATTATTCTCCCTACCTTCAGTTTACACTATAATATAGACTATATTCTAATTATTCTCCCTACCTTCAGTTTACACTATAATATAGACTATATTCTAATTATTCTCCCTACCTTCAGTTTACACTATAATATAGACTATATTCTAATTATTCTCCCTACCTTCAGTTTACACTATAATATAGACTATATTCTAATTATTCTCCCTACCTTCAGTTTACACTATAATATAGACTATATTCTAATTATTCTCCCTACCTTCAGTTTACACTATAATATAGACTATATTCTAATTATTCTCCCTACCTTCAGTTTACACTATAATATAGACTATAATTATTCTCCCTACCTTCAGTTTACATAATATAGACTATATTCTAATTATTCTCCCTACCTTCAGTTTACACTATAATATAGACTAATATTCTCCCTACCTTCAGTTTACACTATAATATAGACTAATATTCTAATTATTCTACCTTCAGTTTACACTATAATATAGACTATATTCTAATTATTCTCCCTACCTTCAGTTTACACTATAATATAGACTATATTCTAATTATTCTCCCTACCTTCAGTTACATACTTCCTTTACAAATAATATAGACTAATTATTATTCTCCCTACCTTCAGTTTACACTATATAGACTATATTCTAATTTCTCCTACCTTCAGTTTATACTATAATATAGACTATATTCTAATTATTCTCCCTACCTTCAGTGTACACTATAATATAGACTATATTCTAATTATTCTCCCTACCTTCAGTTTACACTATAATATGACTATATATTATCATTCAGTTTACCTATAGTTTAATATAGACTATATTCTAATTATTCTCCCTACCTTCAGTTTTAATATAATTATAATTCTATATTCTATATTATTCTTCTCCTTATTCAGTGTATATAGACTTTTTTTGTCCCCACCTTTTTCGTGTTCAGAAATATTAATTATCTTTTTTTGTCTATTTTTGTCTTTTATCTCAATGTTTTTTTTCACACAATACACATGAGCAATGTACACAAAAAACAACAATGCTTTCGACAACGCATTAGGCTCTGTGTTGGACACAGGCAATTACGCTTTTATGGTTTTCAAGACGTACGAGAAAAATAATATCTTGGTGTAAGTTTTGGATTAGGTATAAGATAAACAAAAATAAATCATAATACAACTTGTAATTCTTACAAGATAAGTTAAGGGGGGTCACCGGCTATTTGTTGTATGTTTCTCTCCTTTTCTCTCTTTCCCTGGCTTGTATCCATTCGGCCCCATTTAGCCAACTGTTTTAAGACGTTTATCCCTATCCAGGTGTGGATTTTTTCCTGGCGAGCGATAGCAAACCAGCATTACATGGAGAAATCCGGCTTCGCCAGAAACATTTTTCTATCGAAAAATGTACCGGGTACAAATTTAGCTTGCTGTCAACAAATATATATATATATATATGCTGTCAAGTCAGCTCGCCAGGAAAATATTGACACCTGGATTGGGGTAAACGTTTTATAACAGTAGGCTGAATGGGACCGAATGGATACAAACCAAATAGAGAGGGAGAGAAAGAGAACAAAAGCGAGGTGGGCTCCCTTAATACAAACTCAGACCGCTTACACAACATAATCTTACCTTTTTATATATGCTTCTGCGGGCTCTAATATTATCCAATAAATGTATTTCGAAATGCAAGAGGGAAGTTTGTCGTGAATGCCAAGTTATAATGGCGTGTCTGCCGCACACAACCATGTCCACACCTTCACCAACTGACACAACCTTGGTCAATACAGAATGTTCCACCGTAACATTTTCCGTGGTCATATGTTGAAGCATTTCGAATATTCACCATTTTAACGTCCGTTCCTTGTGTGCCATGAAACCTTACGGTCTTGATTGCTGGGTTAAACCCCGACTCACTCCCGCCTACTGTATATAATATATATATATATATATATATATATATATATATATATATATATATATATATATATATATATATATATATATATATATATATATATATATATATACATTATACTGTATATATATATATATATATATATATATATATATATATATATATATATATATATATTATATATATATATATAAGTTAGAGTAAAAATGTCTGGACACAGAAGCTAGAAGCAGTTTAAGTCATAGTATGAGGGTAAGAAAGATTGAGGGAGCGAATTCCAGAGCTTACTTCTTGAATACACGAAAGATGAAGGAAATTGGTTCACTCTTGTGTTAGAGAGTTGGACAGAATAAGAGTGAGAATGTATTGGAAATCGGGTGTACCCCACTCTCCGTAAGGAAGAAGGTATACACTGAGAGAGCTCTGAAGAACATTGTTGTAAGAACAATAGAAGAGTGAGAGATATGTAACATGGCAGCGTGTAGTGAGAAATTGAAGGGAATTAGTAAGGGAAGGTAAATTGATGAGACAAAATGCTTTTGACTTTAACCTTTCAAGAAGGTGAGTATGGGCTTAAGCCTCCCCACACATGCGAAAAATAATCGATACAGGGGCGCACAGTGCCCCTATATAAAGTAGAGAAAGAAGCTGTGCAGGGGTGAGGAACCAACGGAAACGTTTGAGGACATCTAACTTCTAGGAAGCTGTTTTATCAAGAGTGGTAATATGATCTTTCCGAGAAAGGTCAGAGGAAAAGGACACACAAAGAATATTGTGGGAATATAAAGCATTGCTTTGTATATTGTTGAAGAGCAAGTGATAGTCTTGTAAAGATTACGACGGGTAGATGGGAGAAATTGGGTCTTAGAGGCATTGAAAGTAACAAGATTATCGGAGCCCCAATAGGAAATAGCTGATAGATCAGAATATAGGTGTGCTATGGCCTCATCACGTGAGTTTTGGTGATTGAGTGGTGGGTCATCGTGGAAATAGTTGATGGATCAGAATATAGGTGTGCTATGGCCTCATCACGTGAGTTTTGAAGTGATTGAGTGGTGGGTCATCGTGGAAATAGTTGATAGATCAGAATATAGGTGTGCTATGGCCTCATCACGTGAGTTTTGGTGATTGAGTGGTGGGTCATCGTGGAAATAGTTGATAGATCAGAATATAGGTGTGCTATGGCCTCATCACGTGAGTTTTGGTGATTGAGTGGTGGGTCATCGTGGAAATAGTTGATAGATCAGAATATAGGTGTGCTATGGCCTCATCACGTGAGTTTTGAAGTGATTGAGTGGTGGGTCATCGTGGAAATAGTTGATAGATCAGAATATAGGTGTGCTATGGCCTCATCACGTGAGTTTTGACGTGATTGAGTGGTGGGTCATCGTGGAAATAGTTGATAGATCAGAATATAGGTGTGCTATGGCCTCATCATGTGAGTTTTGAAGTGATTGAGTGGTGGGTCATCGTGGAAATAGTTGATAGATCAGAATATAGGTGTGCTATGGCCTCATCATGTGAGTTTTGAAGTGATTGAGTGGTGGGTCATCGTGGAAATAGTTGATAGATCAGAATACAGAATATAGGTGTGCTATGGCCTCATCACGTGAGTTTTGGTGATTGAGTGGTGGGTCATCGTGGAAATAGTTGATAGATCAGAATATAGGTGTGCTATGGCCTCATCATGTGAGTTTTGAAGTGATTGAGTGGTGGGTCATCGTGGAAATAGTTGATAGATCAGAATACAGAATATAGGTGTGCTATGGCCTCATCACGTGAGTTTTGGTGATTGAGTGGTGGGTCATCGTGGAAATAGTTGATAGATCAGAATATAGGTGTGCTATGGCCTCATCACGTGAGTTTTGAAGTGATTGAGTGGTGCGTCATCGTGGAAATAGTTGATAGATCAGAATATAGGTGTGCTATGGCCTCATCACGTGAGTTTTGAAGTGATTGGGTGGTGGGTCGTGGAAATAGTTGATAGATCAGAATATAGGTGTGCTATGGCCTCATCACGTGAGTTTTGGTGATTGAGTGGTGGGTCATCGTGGAAATAGTTGATAGATCAGAATATAGGTGTGCTATGGCCTCATCACGTGAGTTTTGAAGTGATTGAGTGATGGGTCATCGTGGAAATAGTTGATAGATCAGAATATAGGTGTGCTATGGCCTCATCACGTGAGTTTTGACGTGATTGAGTGGTGGGTCATCGTGGAAATAGTTGATAGATCAGAATATAGGTGTGCTATGGCCTCATCACGTGAGTTTTGGTGATTGAGTGGTGGGTCATCGTGGAAATAGTTGATAGATCAGAATATAGGTGTGCTATGGCCTCATCACGTAAGTTTTGGTGATTGACTGGTGGGTCATCGTGGAAATCTAGTTGATTAATGTAAGGTACACTTGTCACCATTTGAGTTGATAGTGATAGTGGTACAGTCGAGAAAATCATTAATGAATATTAGGAAGCGAACTGGAGACAGAACAGAACCATGAGGAATACTGGAGTTGGTAGATTTAGAATGTGAGCGATGGCCGCCTACCATTGCAGATATGAAACGGTCCAGAAAGTAAATTAGAGACAAAGACACAGCTGGGATGAACATTGGCCCAAATCTAGTCAAAGACATTAGCAAGTTGAAATCAGTGCAGCGAAGAGCTACCAAATTTACTATTTCTCTCAGAAACAAGTCTTAAGAGCAGAGTTGCAGGACACTCAATCTGTTCTCACTTAAGAATTGGTGAGTATGAGGTAAATTAATAGATGGTTTTCAAATATCCAAAGAATTTAACAACAGAAACATAACAATAATATACACAGTATATATATATATATATATATATATATATATATTTATATATATTTATATCATTGTTTTCCCTGTGTTAAGCAGTCACAGAGTAAATCTAGACAGTACTACGAACTGTTTTACTAATGACATAACAAATAGCTCAAACACACTTCCTGAACCACTCACTAAATGTGTTACCATTGACTCATTTATGTAAAAAATATAACACAATATTTCTAAGCTATTGGTGTATTGTAGCACAAAATAGGTGTCTGGTTGCATGTCTAAGTAATGATCTTCATACTAGTTTGTCTATTATAACACAAATGTCCTTCATGCATTTTCAGTCATGCATGAATATTCTTCGAAATAATTTCCAGTACGGGTATTGCCTGAGGGATTGGTGGTTGGGGAGAGAGCCTTTTGCTTTACGGTTATTTTCATCTACTGCCTTAGTATATGGGTATTTATAACTGTCCATTAATTGTCAAGGTCGGATCAACTCGACTAACCCCTTCCGTACCGGCGACGTCTTTTTAATTTGATTCTAGCTATATTTAGACGATTTTGTGCATCTTAAGAAGGATCCCTATTAGTAAAAAGGATTAATTAAGACAGTTCGAAGCCTGTTAACTACTGGAAGCCGTTTTGAAACTGAATAAAATCGTCTAATTGTGGCCAGAATGAAGTAAAAAGGCGTCTCCGGTACAGAAGGGGTTAAACCAAATGGTGTATGAGGTTTATGTATGTATCTATATGTAATTATCTCCCTCCTGCTATTATGGTGGTATAGGTCTGGCTAGGTCTTGCCAGGACAGGTGAATGGAAGGTGAGGTCTGAGACTGACAGCCCATTTTTTCCTCTCCTTTCTTTGATTGCGAAAGGAAATGTTCTCATTCCCATTTACTCACTCTCGCTCTCTCACACACAGACACACACTCTCTCTCTCTGAATATTATATGCTCTGAGGGGAGGTAGATGAAAGCTGTTCAAATAAATGGGAATAAATGGGCTGTTCAGAAAAGGATGAATACATTGATAGGTGGACGAGAGGACGATTATATAACCATACACAGATAAACCTAATAAGAGTGTGTGATATGTGCTGTAGGTAACATTAGGGGGAGGGAGAGGCCTCTACACGACATTACATTCATCATTAACAGACATACAGGTGACAACAAAGCAGCAGGTATAGGTAGGCAGGAACGCATGGACGAAACATTATGATCACTTAACTTGCATTACTTGAAGGTTTAACTCCTAAAGGGGACGTTGTTATATTTATTAATGCATACCATATTATATTAAGGTGCATTGGGGTTTGTAGTTGATGATTAATGTTAAGAACAGGGTGTTACTTAAGGAGGGATGGGCCGGTTTTCTGTACCACTTTCTCCCTCATGTTTAACCCCATTAGTTTTCAGATGTTAAGATGTTTGCCCCATTAGTTAGTCGATTTTAAGACCTTTCGCCCCATTTCTTCGTCAATATTTAGACCTTTCGTGCTATTAAGGTGTCGATTTTTTCCCTGGCGAACGATAGTGAGCCTGTTGGAAGAACCGGCCTTCGGCCGGGAAATTTGTCTACAGAAAAATGTACAAATTAATCTAGAAGGGGGATCTAATGGATTTTTTTTTTTTTTTAATTTGATGGAGGTCTAGGGAGGAAACTAGAAAAATAATGAATACATGCAAAAATAATGAATACATGCAAAAATCGCCCAAACAGTGAACCATCCCCCCTTAAACTTAACAAAAGCGTCTAATAGCTAGAGTAAAATTAAAAAGACATCGTCGGTACGGAAGGGGTTAAGAATATAATTTTCTATACAGTCTATCTATGCAAATCTCTCTCTCTCTCTCTCTCTCTCATTAAACCCGGACTGCCTGGTAGGAACCGCAAGATCTGTGGAGTCTGTGTATCTATGTAACTCCATGTGTCTCTCTCTCTCTCTCATTAAATTCGGACTGCCTGGTAGGAACCGCAAGATCAGTGGAGTCTGTGTATCTATGTAACTCCATGTGTGTCTCTCTCTCTCTCATTAAATTCGGACTGCCTGGTAGGAACCGCAAGATCTGTGGAGTCTGTGTATCTATGTAACTCCATGTGTCTCTCTCTCTCTCTCATTAAATTCGGACTGCCTGGTAGGAACCGCAAGATCAGTGGAGTCTGTGTATCTATGTAACTCTATATATATCTCTTTCCAATCATTCTAGCACCTTTTACTCTATATTCCTTCTCTCTCTCTCTCTCTCTGTCTGTCTCTCTCTCTATCTATCTATCTATCTTTCTATCTATCTATCTATCTATCTATCTACCTGTGTGTCTGTATGTATGTGTGTCTGTCTGTCTGTCTGTCTCTCCCTTAACTAATCCTCGCACCCTACTCTATATTCCTCCTCCCCTTCTGCCACATCTTTTTTCAATATTTCACCTGTTCTGTCTTTCGTCAGAACATTTGTACATTTACTGTATGTTGAAATAACTATGAAAAGTTGATAGAATGAATATAAACACCATATGAGGAAGAGCACTTTATTGACAACGTTTCGCAGATGACCTGACGAAGCTATCTGCGAAACGTTGTCAATAAAGTGCTCCTCCTCATATGGTGTATATATTCTTTACTGTATCACAATCTGTATTATACTCCTTTTGGGAATTAGGATTAATTAGGATTTAAGGAAGGACTGAACAAAACTTAAAGGTAGATTCATTTACTTATTGTTTAGTTTGCTTCCTAAGCCTCCATCAAACTTAAAGAGTTACCAGCAGGACCCTTATTCGAGATCAATTTCACGTTTTTTGGGAGAAAAATTTCCCGGCCGAAGGGCGATTGCTCATGTATTACAGGTGTGACGCTTCTGCATAGTAGCCACGTGCGGGCATGCGCGCGCATCGGCTGCCCAGCCGTTTAGAAACCGGCTGGTGGCAGCCGGCCGGCCGGCTTTTCATTAGTATATATCCTACGACAATGTAACTAATGTCTGGGATATTCTTATGTTGTTTCACAGCTTGTAGCTGCCCTTATTCTTAACCAACGCATCTTAGTATATTTTATTCTCGATAGTTGATTGTTTCATTATAATATATAAGATGTAAGTCTAGTGAGAGTGGGAGGAGATGAGCGGGAGAGAGACCGGCTGGGGGGACGTTGCTTCGCGCGGAGAATCCAGCTTGGGACTAGCCTGATGTTGCCATATGCATTTGATTGCAACGTTAGGCTTAGTTTCGACTCACGCACGGGGTAGACGATTTTGAACCGGCAACTGTGTTGAGTGTTGCCAAGCCTGGGATGTATTCTGCATGCCTAGGGTGGGGTCCAGACAGATTCAAGACTCAGAGCTCACCTCACTGTCGTACCCTTCGGACCCCCTTGATATCTATCCCTCTCAACCCCACTTAGAAACTTTCTCTCTTACTTTGAATACCTTTGGGCCTTATGCAGAGATGTAATTGTTAATGAGACCTAGGAAGCTTTTTTGTTGTCTCATATTTGGTGGTTTCATGCTTGCTAGTGTGTTCTTGTGTCAGGTTAGCAGGGGCTAGACCGGAGGGGAGGCTTTTTGCGATCCTTTAAGTAAAGTCTACTGGTGCGAGTCCTGTGGACCCACACGACTTTACTAGGATACAAAGAAGTACAAAGGAGTACAAAGGAAATCAAGCAACAACAGATCTAGTGACCCTTCTAGGTTGCTTGTCCTCCAAAACACTGAGGATCAAGTGTCCAAACAGTGGTTTAGAGTGGGTAAGGGAACATTGGAAAGGGAATTTCTGCCCTGGAACTAATGTCCGTGGCAGGATTAGGAAGTTAGTAGAGGACAGATGGGTTAGTAACTGAGGGGGGGATAACAAAAGTTATTCATTTACAAACGCAGTCAGTCGCGGGTTTGATGAGAGATATTTGTCTAGGCGGAGTTTAAATGAATCAACGGTGATGCAGTCTATAACGTTTCGGGGAAGCCCATTCCACAAGTTGACAACTCGATTGAAGAAGAAATTCTTAGATTCGTGCGAGTTAAAAGAATTACCAATAATTTTGCAACCGTTTCCCCGTGTGTAATTAGATTGGTCGATAGTGAAGCACTTACTACAGTTCATATTGTCGATGCCTTTGATGATTTTGAACACTTGAATTAAGTCACCTCTTAATCTGCGCTGGGTTAAAGGAAATATATTTAATTCTCTAAGACGCTCTTCGTATGGTTTGTTCTTTAGGCTAGGTATCATTTTGGTAACTCTACGTTGAACTCGTTCTAGCATGTTTATATCTTTTTGGTAATAAGGGCACAAGGATTATACGCAGATACCCGTGGGAGTCTGGGGGCATTTTCTTGTCTGTGTCCCTGTGTGTCTAGTGTTGTGTTGTGTGAGGGCCCTTGCCTAGTCCACTCAGCACTGCGCTAGCACGTCTTGCTTTTGTTTTAGGGTCGCCAGGAGAGAGTCAGATACTTGCGATCTGAGTCTCTCAAGAGAGCACCCTTTCAATTAGAGTAATTTGGCGCACAGACTTGGGAACGTCCCCAGGCTAGAGCAGGTGGCTCAGCCCGGGTATCCGAAGCCTATATCCTTCCGGCTAGACCTCTGCCACCTGGCAGATTAACAGCTAGGGGCTTATTATTTCTGCATGCTTGTTATTGTGCCACAGTTTACCGTTTTTGTGAGCATTGTGAGTCAGGGTGTGGCTTAGAGACTCTGTCCGAGCAGACTTGCCTGACTAAGAGTGAGAAGCACATCTGTATGTGGTTATGTTGCGAGTTGCTACCTTTATTTAATTATACCTATGCCATTATACACTGTATGGCCTATCACTAGTATTTATTCCTGCTTATGAGTTAAGAGTTCTCTAAATCCGTAACATACTTTCTTTGCTAAGCATCAGATCCTACAGTAGCCGCATGCAGTTTAGAAACCCGCATCTTGTCTATCGGTACGATGTTTTGAGGACTGTTTGCTTTCACCTTCTTTCACGCAGGGGTGATTAGTTGTATTAATTAACGTAACGTTAAATGTACTTTCTTCTAGTTTGTTATTAAATTGTTTCTGCAATTTAATTCCGTTATCTATCTTTTCCTTGAAGCTTTAAGTCAACTTAATTGTGTGATCTTTTATATAGCCTGCTTGACTATCAGCAGTCTATAGTGCGTGCACCCTGTAACCGAGTCATAGGATACCTTGTTGTCCAGGCAGGACTCTTGACGGTTTAGGGTGGTTTGTTGGCTGGGTTTATAGATAAGGGTTGGATCTAGCGTTTTCCGTTGTTGCTTGTTGCCACATACCTAGTCCAATAGAAAGAGCCCAGTGTTTATATATCCCAGGACGTAACAAATGGCGACCTTGCATAGGATTTACTGAACAGAGGAATATAGTGGTCATTTGTTTTGAGATTCCTTATGATTAGAGGAATACAGTGGACATAGTTTTTTTTTTTGAGCAACCAATATAACACATTAAAGACTTTAAATAACATTAGTATATACATACTTGCATAGGAGATAAGGCACATTCTATAACCGTGATAATTACTGCAGTACACAAACATGTCTAATACATCAGAACAGATGGGTCAGGTCACGATACGGGCTCGGAGGGAGAAAGACCTGTGGAGTGGCTAGTCGATAGCGAGGAGGGTGCTAGAAGATTTTTAGAGGTGCCCCTTACCGCTGCCAGGGTGTTGAAGCAGAATAAGTATGGCTTAAAGTGTGTGGCAGGTCTTCAGGGTCACCAGGGTTTAAGTGGCATGAGGAAAGATCAGCTGAGGACTTTGATATTGGGTTTAGAAGGGAGAGACCTGGGTGGAGAGGCGACTGGGGGCCCCGGTCCCCAGCCACCCCTCCACTCTACCCCCGTATCAAACGTCAGGGTGCCTGAATTTAGTACACACCCCCAAGTTGATGGTCAATGGCAGCATGGAATTCAATCACAGGGACCCTCCCCATTAAATGCACCTTCCCCTCAAGGGTTTACTCCAGATTTGTTGTTTCGGCTTGAGATGGCCAAGGTTGAGGCCGCCGAAAGACAGGTTAGTGTGCAGGCTGAGGTTGCTAGAGCTCAGGTTGAGGCTGCCGAGAGACAGGCTAGTGTGCAGGCTGAGGTTGCTAGAGCTCAGGCTGAGGCTGCAGAGAGAACAGCTATACGAGAGGCTGAACTGCAGGCAGAGTCTACTAGGTATCGGGCTGACAGGGAGCTGGAGAGATCTCGAGTGGAGGTAACAGGGCGAAATATTGGGGGAGGTAACAGACATCGGGCCCAATCATTGTCGCACCTGCTTAAACTAGTTCCTGTGTTCGATGAATTAGGTGTGACTGAGTGTTTTATGCGATTTGAGAAGAAGTGTCAGGAACACCAGTGGCCTCAGGAAAAGTGGGCAGCATTAGTTTCATCAAGACTCCTAGGAAAGAGGCTAAAAGCGTATGATGCACTACCTTTAGAGTCCTGTGTAGTTTATGATGAGCTAAAGAAGGCTGTGCTACGGGCCTATGATTACAACCAGAAACTTACCGCTTGAAGTTTCGGGGTGTTACTAAGGGCAAGGATAGTACCTTCCTAGAACACGCCCGGGACTTGTCTGATGCACTACGACATTGGCTGCGTTCTGAGAGGGCAGCTACTTTTGAGGAGTTGAGTGAGCTGGTTCTCTTGGAGCAGTTCTTTAAGTGCACAGGCGGGGACTTAACATTAAATATAAAGGAAAAAAATCCTAGAACTCTCCAGGATGCAGCAGAAATGGCTGACCGCCGACTGTCATTAATTCGAGGGTGCGGAGCAGCAGCTAGGAGTGAGTCGGGTGCAAAGGATCGTACCCCTCCCCCTCCCAAGAATTTTGATACACATAAATACACAAAACAATGTAGCACTGACAATAAAACTGAACATAAACCAAATACCGTCCCGTATAAGAAGTCTAATGGTACCTCCCACTCCCAAGGGAAACCAAAGAGTAAAGAGTGCTTTGCATGTCACAAGGAGGGTCACTTTGCAAATGCTTGTCCGAACAAGCCACCAAACAAGGTTGTGTCATTGGCCCGCAGCATAGGGGTGTCGCCTATATCTTCTGAGTTTGCCAAGGGTAGTTCGTCAGAGGTTGGGACACAGCCTGTGTTCAAGAGTCTGGAAGGCTCGAACCCTGTCCGCGACGTCTTTGGGGGTCATAGAGGGCATAGTTTTGTGAGGTGGGCTGGCGAAAGGCGAGGAGTTAAGCTATTGCGTGATACGGGGGCTTCTCAGACCTTGTTAAAGAACTTTATTGGTAGGCCGATTAACGCTGCTCGGGTGGTGGTAGTTCAGGGGATCAATGCTACGAAGTCCTACCCGCTGGTGCGGATGGAGCTGGAGGTGGGTGGTGTGGCGAAGGAGCTGGATGTAGGAATTGTAGAGAACTTGCCTGTTGGGGGCGTCGACCTCCTCCTCGGCAACGACTTTGCGGTGCCTGCTTCTAAGGTTTCACCCTTGGTCGTTGCCGAGAAGGCCGACGTTAGTAGAGAGGAACAGGAGTGGGTTGAGAAGTGTAGCGTACAAACCATGGCGTGTGTTGTGACGCGTTCTCAGACATCCGGAGCCTTGCAGCCACCACCTCAGTCTATCAAACCGCGGAGGAAAGGTCACAAGAAAACGGGAAGTGTTGGTCAATTGGAGAGTTTTGAGCCGGCAGTGTTTCTTGGTGACTCATTATTGGCACCTATGTTAGAGTCTGGAGAGGCCCCGGGGCCTGTCACCGCTAGTGCAGGTGCAGGGCAGGAAGAGACTCTGCGACAGCATCGTTATGCGCAGCGTGAGGAAAGGATGGCTCAGCGGGACATTGGAGGTGGAAATAAATTATTTAAGATGAACTTGGATAATCTCGCACCTGCTGATATATGTTCCTTGCAGCTGGAAGATCCTGAAGTCAGGGCGTGTGGTAATGGTGCTATCGAACTGGAGAGCGATGGGGATGCGCAGCCTGGTGATTTTTTCTTGTCCGAGGGGATCTTGTATCGGAGACATCAGGATCCCAAGAAAAAGTGGGATGGCGGGTCAGGATTAGTGGACCAGTTAGTAGTACCGAGGGTGTGCCGTGAGAGCTTATTGAGATTAGCTCATGATGTGCCTTTGGCAGGGCACCTGGGGGCACGTAAGACGGAGGCAGCTCTGAGCAAGCTTTTCTGGTGGCCGGGGTTAAAGGCGAGTGTCGTGTCATGGGTGACACAGTGTTACACTTGTCAAGTTGTTGGGAAACCCAATCAGGTCATCCCGAGAGCCCCGTTACAACCCATCCCTGTCATTGGGCCGCCCTTCAGCAAAGTAGTTATCGATATGGTTGGCCCATTGCCCCCCACTAGTGCCGGCAATACATTTTTACTAACTGTAATGGATGTAGCAACACGGTATCCAGATGCTTACCACATGCGCAACGGGATGGCTAAGACTGTTGTCAAAAACCTACTTGTCTATTTCTCTCATTATGGCTACCCTCAGGAGATCCAGTCTGATCAGGGATCCAATTTTACTTCTGCTCTGTTTAAGCAGACCATGCAGCAACATGGGATAGTGTCTGTGGTGTCATCTGCCTACCATCCCGAGAGTCAGGGAGTTTTGGAAAGGTGGCACTCGACTCTCAAGAGTATGTTGCGGTGTTATTGCATGGAAAATGGGAAGGACTGGGATCTAGGTCTCCCATACGTTTTATTTGCTGCGAGAGAAGTACCTGGGGAGAGCTTGGGATTTAGCCCGAACGAGTTGGTTTTTGGACACAGGGTCAGGGAGCCCCTCCACATAGTCAAGGAGATCTGGGAGGGAGTCACAAAGCCATGCTCGCTTCTAAAGTATGTAGTTGAAAGCCGTGAGAGAATGCTAAAGAGCTTGGAGGTAGCAGGTCGGAACCTTAAGAGTTCACAAGCTCAGATGAAGGACAGATACGACCAGAAGGTGAAGCTGAGGGAGTTTGAAGTAGATCAGGAGGTACTGATACTACTGCCTCTGGTGGGACACCCATTGTCTGCCAAGTATTCTGGTCCGTATCGGGTTGTAAGGAAGGTTTCTGATCTCGATTATTTAGTAGCTACTCCTGATCGTAAGAAAAAGAACCAACTTTGCCATGTAAATCTGATGAAAGAGTATGTGAGGCGCCCCTCCGAGCCTCTCACTGTCCCGGTGTTGATCTGCAGCGATCGTGGTGGAGAAGGAGGAAGGGACAGTCAAGCTGCGGGGGAGGATTATTGGGATTGTCATGTTTCCGCGGATCAGTGGGCGGGGAATTCTAGGCAAGTGGCTCACGAGTTGATATTGCACCTGCCTGAGCAACAGCGTGTAGCTGTGCAGCACTTGTTTGATTCAAACCCAGCTGTTTTCGCGGAGCATCCTGGCCTCACTACTCAAGCGGTGCACGATGTCGATGTTGGGGACCACCCGCCCTTTAAATCAGTGCCATACCGTGTTCCCCCTATTAAATTACCAGCACTTAGGGAAGAGCTGGATTATATGCTGAAACGTGGGCTGATTTCTGAGGGTGCAGTAAGGTGGACTTCCCCCGTCACACTGCAGCCCAAACCAGATGGCAAGGTGCGGTTTTGTATAGATTTCCACAGGTTGAATGGTTTAACCCCCACAAATGCCTACCCTCTCCCTCGCATGGACGACAGTGTGGATAAGATAGGAAAAGCCAAGTTCCTCACTAAGATAGACCTTGTTAAGGGTTATTGGCAAGTGCCCTTGTCTGAGCGAGCACGAGAGGTGTGTGGGTTTGTGGTGGACGGTGCCACATATCGTTGCCATGTTATGCCATACGGGCTGAAAAATGCCCCTGCAACGTTTCAGAAATTAATGAACGACATTGTAGCCGACATTCCCAACTGTACGGTGTACCTAGATGATGTCATAATATACGACGAGGATTTTAACAGTCACTGTGCTCACATCGGACAGCTTTTTAATAAACTGAATGAAGCAGGTTTGGTGGTAAACCTGGGTAAGTGCGATTTTGTCAAAGCCACAGTTTTGTACCTGGGGTTCGAGGTGGGGATGGGTCAGGTGTGCCCTCCACAGACAAAGATCAAAGCCATCGATCAGTTTCCCCAGCCTAAGACTAAGAAACAAATCATGCGGTTTCTAGGTATGATAGGCTATTATCGTCGCTTCATCAAAGGCTATTCGACTGTACTTGCACCTTTAACTGACTTATTATCTAAGGACAAGAAGTTCCGGTGGTCTCCTGAGTGTGCAGAGGCGTTTTCCTTGGTGAAACACCTGTTATGTACCCACCCCATACTCAGGGCCCCGGACTTCAGCAGACCTTTTCAGCTGGCGACTGATGCCAGTGGCGTAGGGGCTGGGGCTGTCTTGTTACAGACAGACGATGAAGGTATCGAACATCCCGTGAGTTTTTACAGTAAAAAATTCAATAGTGCACAAAGGAATTACTCTGTAATTGAAAAAGAACTCCTGGCGATAGTGCTGGCGCTCAGGCACTTCGATGTATATGTTCCTGCTTTCGGACCAGTCGTAGTGATTTATACCGATCATCACCCTCTGAAATTCTTGAATCAGTTTCATAACCGGAATATGAGGCTGACCAGGTGGTCACTCATGCTTCAGGAGTATAATCTGGACATACGCCATATTGCCGGTTCTGATAACGTGATAGCGGATTGTCTATCAAGGGTGGATGATGTTGGTTAGACTGCCACAGGATTGAGGGTTGAGTGTGGAGGAAAATAGGCTGTCACTGTAGTTCAGCCGAAAAAAACAAATTAAAAAAAAGCAAAAACCTTATAAAAACTCTTTATTTTTATAACGTGTAGAATTTTGTATAAGATGTTGTAGCAGTATCTAAGTTGAATGTTTTCTCTTATTGTCGCTAAGTTAGTTGAACTTGCTCGGTGGAGCGCAACCGTCTTTATTTTTTTGTTATATAGTGCCTTGTTTCGCAACAGTGTGTGGTACTATGAGAAGCTTTCGGTTAGATATGAAGAACTTAGTCAAGGGTCTTATATCTTGGGGGAGGTGTGACGCTTCTGCATAGTAGCCACGTGCGGGCATGCGCGCGCGTCGGCTGCCCAGCCGTTTAGAAACCGGCTGGTGGCAGCCGGCCGGCCGGCTTTTCCTTAGTATATATCCTACGACAATGTAACTAATGTCTGGGATATTCTTATGTTGTTTCACAGCTTGTAGCTGCCCTTAATCTTAACCAACGCATCTTAGTATATTTTATTCTCGATAGTTGATTGTTTCATTATAATATATAAGATGTAAGTCTAGTGAGAGTGGGAGGAGACGAGCAGGAGAGAGAGATCGGCTGGGGGACGTTGCTTCGCGCGGAGAGTCCAGCTTGGGACGAGCCTGATGTTGCCATAAGCATTTGATTGCAATGTTAGGCTTAGTTTCGAGTCACGCACGGGGTAGACGATTTTGACCCGGCAACTGTGTTGAGTGTTGCCAAGCCTGGGATGTATTCTGCATGCCTAGGATGGGGTCCAGACAGATTCAAGACTCAGAGCTCACCTCACTGTCGTACCCTTCGGACCCCCTTGATATCTATCCCTCTCAACCCCACTTAGAAACTTTCTCTCTTACTTTGTATACCTTCCTTCCACTACTTCACCCATCTCTTTAATTATCCCATCCCCTTGATAGACCTTATATCTATTATTGTATTAACGACGAGCTCTCAGATAACTAGATAGGATTTTGGGCCTTATGCAGAGATGTAATTGTTAATAAGACCTAGGAAGCTTTTTTGTTGTCTCATATTTGGTGGTTTCATGCTTGCTAGTGTGTTCTTGTGTCAGGTTATCAGGGGCTAGACCGGAGGGGAGGCTTTTTGCGATCCTTTAAGTAAAGTCTGCTGGTGCGAGTCCTGTGGACCCGCACGACTTTACTAGGATACCCGTGGGAGTCTGGGGCATTTTCTTGTCTGTGTCCCTGTGTGTCTAGTGTTGTGTTGTGTGAGGGCCCTTGCCTAGTCCACTCAGCACTGTGCTAGCACGTCTTTCTTTTGTTTTAGGGTCGCCAGGAGAGAGTCAGATACTTGCGATCTGAGTCTCTCAAGAGAGCACCCTTTCAATTAGAGTAATTTGGCGCACAGACTTGGGAACGTCCCTAGGCTAGAGCAGGTGGCTCAGCCCGGGTATCCGAAGCCTATATCCTTCCGGCTAGACCTCTGCCACCTGGCAGATTAACAGCTAGGGGCTTATTATTTCTGCATGCTTGTTATTGTGCCACAGTTTACCGTTTTTGTGAGCATTGTGAGTCAGGGTGTGGCTTAGAGACTCTGTCCGAGCAGGCTTGCCTGACTAAGAGTGAGAAGCACATCTGTATGTGGTTATGTTGCGAGTTGCTACCTTTATTTAATTATACCTATGCCATTATACACTGTATGGCCCATCACTAGTATTTATTCCTGCTTATGAGTTAAGAGTTCTCTAAATCCGTAACGTACTTTCTTTGCTAAACATCAGATCCTACAGTAGCCGCATGCAGTTTAGAAACCCGCATCTTGTCTACCGGTACGATGTTTTGAGGACTGTTTGCTTTCACCTTCTTTCACGCAGGGGGGTTAGTTGTATTAATTAACGTAACGTTGTACTTTCTTCTAGTTTGTTATTAAATTGTTTCTGCAATTTAATTCCGTTATCTATCTTTTCCTTGAAGCTTTAAGTCAACTTAATTGTGTGATCTTTTATATAGCCTGCTTGACTATCAGCAGTCTATAGTGCGTGCACCCTGTAACCGAGTCATAGGATACCTTGTTGTCCAGGCAGGACTCTTGACGGTTTAGGGTGGTTTGTTGCCTGGGTTTATAGATAAGGGTTGGATCTAGCGTTTTCCGTTGTTGCTTGTTGCCGCATACCTAGTCCAATAGAAAGAGCCCAGTGTTTATATATCCCAGTACGTAACACAGGCTTACTATCGCTCGCCGGGAAAAAATCGACTCTTAAATGGCACGAAAGGTCTTGACATTGATTTAGAAATAGGACGAAAGGTTTTAAAATCGACATAGTGATGAGGCGAACGTCTTAAAATCGCCAAACTAATAGGACTAAACATGAGGGAAAGGGGGTCCATAGCCACTGAACCTCCCCTTAATACTGGTATATTTTTTTTGATTTAGTTATGCATAAGCATTTTGCTAGGATATTTCTGGTCTCTGTGGGTTTCTCCCAATGGGGGAAAGTACAGCGAAGCAATATATAACCACAAGGAAATCAAGTTATACAAAAAGTACAAAACATAATGTTATTCAAAAAGAGTTATAACCTGGAGAATCAAATACAACATTTAACATATAAGCATACATAAGCAACACTACATACACAATATCGTAAGGGAAGTACATGTGGATTCAACAATTTGGCGGACAGTAACTGTACAATTTGAGAATAACACATGCGCGGGCGGAAACTTACAAGCAAATGCCACGTGGAAAACAATAGGTATTTACGTTAGTTACGATTGACTGAATGTTGACTTACATCGATTCTATGACAAAACAAATGGTAAAAGGTGTGTCAGATAGATTCACTACTATTAATCGGACTCGCACTTTTTAGTTATCTATTTATGCGTTTTTGATTAGTCTCTCGTTCACTGTCGTTCTCTCTTTTTGTCCAACTTAACTTTCTTCTATATTGATCACTTAATTTCTTTTCTCGGACACAAGATTAGTGCACAGGAATAATATAACCTGACTGAGTACAAATTATTGGTTTACCGGGTATTGGAATGGTGAAGCTAATTTAATACATTATATGTTCAACATCGTCAACGTGGAAAGATCCAAGCGTGTACATCCAGAATATAATATACTTGAACAAGGATAGAGTATGTGTTGTGTTGCCTGAAGGGTAGGACTTTCACTATCAATATAGGGAAACTACGAAAAAGAGACAATTTATATATAATTAATCATGACAGATTTACCTAATGTTGGGGGTGGAGATATGGAACTTTTGTTATCTAGGCGAGGTGGGGTGGTTTCTTGGAAGGGCTTCTCTTCACATAGTGATCCTTATTATCGTACCAAGGTGGGCGTCCAGTTGGGGGACCTGGAGGGTTAGTGTCGGGCCTAGCGCGGGAGAAGAAGAACGGTCTTCTCTCACTTTTCCGCTTATAGTCTTGGGTTCTTCTGGTATGTTGTGATTTTCCCTTTCTAGGGTAATAAGGACACAAAGAGCTTCTCATTCTCTCTGATGATCTTGATTAGAGATTAGGGGAGCTGGTCACCGTCTACCTGGCTGGTTTGCTCCCTATATATGGCTCAAGGGTGGTTGGTATGGCCTTTCTCGCTCTTGCCTTTCTCGTTATTGTAGTTGACAAGGAAGGTAGTTTTAATTGTTGTTGGAGTTATTTCTACTGCTGGTATCCTCACACTGGGCTTAACAATAAATACAACACTACAAGTGAGTACATACAAAACACGTGTTGGTCCAAGCCGTGAATTGAAACGTCAAATTAATCCGTATTTATACGACAATTTTCCCTTTGCTCTTGTATCTCTGGTTACATTAAATTAGTCCTTTATGCTTGAGTTGCCTCGGTCTTAGTGTAAAATATGTATGCACCCTATACAGTATATTTGATGGGGTCATAGCATGGTTGGTAAAATACCTAGCTCTTACTACTCAGATGTACAGCTACTGGCACTACAACTTTAAAACAGGGCTTAGCACAAGAGCGCTCCTCTCTCGTTCCTGCCCTCCCTCCCTCTCCCTTCCCAGCTCTCCTCACTTTTCCGAACTACCTGTCCCTCCCCCTATCCCCATCCCTTAAGGGAGCCCACCTCGCTTTTTTAACTTTCTCTCCCTCTCTCTTTGGCTTGTATCCATTCGGCCCTATTCAGACTACTATTTTAAGACGCTTACCCCCATCCAGGTGTCAATATTTTCCTGGCGAGCGGTAGCGAACCAGGATATATATTGTTACGGCTGGATCGGCAATACATATTCGGGATTCTTGATCGTAGGACAGAAATGGCTTAAGTGACAACGACACGCTCGATTCCAGTCCCAAATACTATATGCTCCAGACAACAAAAGCACCAACGCCCTACAGAGTTATCGTCTACGGTAACGAGGTACCTTAACTCGGCGAAAGTGTACAACAGGGGTAGGCTATGAGGCTAAACTCCCTCAGACATTTATAGGTTGCGTTATTACTAAAGAAATGCAATACTCAAGAAACTACGTTAATATTAAGCCTCTAATAATGTAGAATAGAAGCAGGCTAAAGGTATGACAGTGAAATGCTAAATGACAAATGTACACGCCTACTTGAAAGCGCGTGCACTACACTAACTGTCCCCTACTAACATGCACTAGCATGTAGCATACAAGATGTTCATGATCCAGTAGATACCTAATAATACACATGGGAGGAACATAAATAGTAGTCACTTATTATAATAATGAATCTATACTTGGAATAACTAAAAGGTTGCAGGCAACAGTACTGCGCCGGTAGCCTACTACCGAATAGGCTACTTCGCTTCTCTCACTCTGTCTCCCCTCCGAGTCCGTATGCGCCCTACGCAACAGAACTCCGGACACAGCAGCAAAACGACAATGCAGTTAATTGATACATGAAAGTATTAATAGTGTTGTCTTGTGTGTGAGTAATGTGTATTGTAAAGTGTTATAGATATATACTTAAAGAGAGCTGCAATGCATAGTAAAATAAAGATATATCCCACTCATCATCCCCATGTGTTCTAGCTAGCAGGCCAAGTCACAGGAACAACGAGTCCCAGCACCGAAAGCGAGAACCCAGGAGAAGACTGTAGAGAACACAAGGACAGATAAATTACGTTACTCTACTATACCGGCACTACGAGCGAGCTGTAGTCTCGGGTGCTACACTCGCTCCTGGCTCGGTATGCAAATCAAGGCTAAGTCCTCGTCCCTCTACAGACAACTCCTGGGCATGGTCGGGCTCTTACACATGGCACCAGTCTAGTCACAAATGGGATGATGAGCGGGGCATATAACTCGTGAACATGTAGAACGTTCACCAACTATCCTCATCAAGAAGATCGCTGTTCACATTAACCCCTTAAATCTAATACATGTAAATATATGCTTGTCCTAAGAGTAATACGAGAGGTGAGTGCTGAAACTCCTTTAGGACCTCAAGGGAAGGTTATGCATTTAAATAGAGAGAAGAATGAAATGAGAGTAATGTCGTCAGAGAGAAAGAGTGCAACCGTGAGAAGTTGGGAGAGAGAGCAAGGGATGTTAGAATCTCAAAGGTTCTAGGCAACCTGGTCATAGAACACGCAGCCAACCTCCAGGCAGTGTGCTGTACGACAACATGGGCCCAGCCCAGGCAGGCAACAATGGACTACCAACCCTATCGTGCCTAGCTATAAGCGCAAGGCTGCCAACCAGTCCATACGTCTGGCAACCACCCGGCCGGCAGCGCGGCGCGTTGCTACCCTCTTGCTCTGAAGCCTAACTCACTCTCTCTCTCTGAACTCCCATTGTCCTATCTATCAACTTCTCTATTGATACTACATATTAAATGGAAGGTCTCGACATGGCTTAAAACAAAACCCACCACTGGTTAGCACATGACGAGACCTTTGCAGAGATACAAAGAACATAGTTATAAGTTGTCACACTCAATATACATTGCGGCTGACGGTAGCCAGATCACGGGCGGTACAGTGGAGTACCAAGGAGTACAATCAGGTTGCGTTGCCCAGCACTGGGGTGCGTCACAATATATATTTATTTTTTTGACAGCAAGCTAAATTTGTTTGATAGAAAATGTCTCCGGCGAAGCCGGATTTCTCCATACAATGCTGGCTTGCTATCGCTCGCCAGGAAGAAATCGACACCTGGATGGGGATAAACGTCTTAAAACAGTTGGCTGAATGGGGCCGAATGGATACAAACCAGGAAAAGAGAGAACAGGAGAGAAAGATAAAAAAAGCCAGTGACCCTCCTAAACTCTTCCACCTATTCACACATGCTCCTACTTATTTCCCTCCTTCCTCTCCCGACCAAGTAATACTGTAATAAGTAGTGTTTTATTTCAACTAAGAGATGCAAAAGTAACATAACACAAAAGGAAAAAATACCCACTGAAAAAAAAAAAAAAAAAAATATATATATATATATACTGTATATACCGGTATATACAGTATACTGTACATAGAGTATATATATATATATATATATATATATATATATATATATATATATATATATATATATATAATTCAAGCTTCTTTCCTGCTAGGAATATATATCTTTGAAATTATATGGCAATGGATTTAGTAATGACATGCCAAGCAAACTATGCAATTCACATAAAAATACCAATTAATTCAATTTCATCTTGATGTAGCATTCAAGAGATGAGATAGATATTGGGAAAAAGATCTTGTAAATATGAACTATTGCATGAGGCCTCTTAATGCAGATATTAGGTGACTTGTTAAGATCTATACAACATAATTCTGATTAAGTTATGGAACTTCTTAAAATGATACTAACAAACATGCACGTGCATGAGTTGGCTCAGAGGCGAACACTGTTTTCTTGTACACTTAAGGGAACACAGGCTGCTTTTTTGGCCTATAAATTCATTCATTCATAAATTCTTAGTTTCCTCGCTAGACATCCCTCAAACTTAGAAGAAGAAAAAAATCGATAGAAAAATGTCTTGGTCGAAGGCCGGTTCCTCTTCCACTTACAGGCTCGCTATCGCTCGCCAGGAAAAAATTGACACCTAAATGGCACGAAAGGTCTTAACATGTATAACGGAATGGGATGAAAGGTCTTAAAATCGCCAAACAAATGGGCTGACCATCTAAAAATGTCAAAACTAATGGGACTAAACACGAGGAAGAAAGGGGACCAAACAAACTACTGTCACCCCTTAAGTTTTAAAATTTTATATAATATCGATTGGAGTTATATTACGTACTTATGGTCATGTGTGTCTATGTGTAAATTGTATATAATATCGATTGGAGTTATATTACGTACTTATGGTCATGTGTGTCTATGTGTAAATTGTATATAATATCGATTGGAGTTATATTACGTACTTATGGTCATGTGTGTCTATGTGTAAATTGTATATAATATCGATTGGAGTTATATTACGTACTTATGGTCATGTGTGTCTATGTGTAAACATGGACATTAGTTCGAAGATAAATATAAGATAAATTGATAATATTACACATATATGTGTTAAGTTGTTAAGTGTGCAATCAAAACTGCATGTACATAATCATGTTCCTGGGAACATACAGTAAATGCCTGTGTACATGTACTGTGTATGTATATTGTATATACCTGTTGCACCATTTACTGTATGTTCCTGGGAACATACAGTAAATGCATGTGTACATGTACTGTGTATGTATATTGTATATACCTGTTGCACCATTTACTGTATGTTCCTGAGAACATACAGTAAATGCATGTGTACATGTACTGTGTATGTATATTGTATATACCTGTTGCACCATTTACTGTATGTTCCTGAGAACATACAGTAAATGCATGTGTACATGTACTGTGTATGTATATTGTATATACCTGTTGCTAACCCCCCCTGGGGGTTAGGGAATAGAATATGCCCCACGTGCCTTCTGCGTGTCGTAAGAGGCGACTAAAGAGGTTGGGTCGGTGGGCTTGCGACCCCCACCCGGAAAAAATATCTAAGCAAAGAAAAACGAACGAACAGCCTCGGATGCGGACGGAACCAACGTTGACGAACCACGACCGACTAAGGACATGCCTTCGGACATTCTGAGAATGGCTACGTGGAATGTTAGTGGCATGAATGATGGCACAAAAGAGAGAGAGGTTCTGGAAGTGTTAGTGAATGCCAGGCTGGATGTATGTGGAATGACAGAGACCAAATGGAAAGGTTCAGATGTGAGAGAGTGGGAGTGTGGAATGGGTGTGTGTGCTGGAGTGAGTGAAGGAACAGCGAGAGAAGGTGCATGTTTGTTTGTAAGTAGCAAATGGAAGGAATGTGTAAGAGAGTATGGGTCTGTGGGTTCAAGGATTGTGTGGGTGAGAATGAAAGTAGGAATACAAACGTGGGTGATTGTATGCGTGTATGCCCCGACAGAGGATATACTTGAAAGAAAGAAAGAGGAGTTCTGGATGAATGTGGAGGCGTGCCTGGAGAAGTTTGACAAGAACGAAAGAATATTTCTGATTGGGGATATGAATGGTAAGGTGGGTGATAGGAAAGTTGAGGGAGTGGTGGGAGGGTGGGGGGTACCATCAGAGGTGAATGGGAATGGTAGTGCACTTGTGGACGTATGTGTGGGGAGGAGGCTGTGGATAGCCAACACCTTCTTCCGACACAGAATGATCCACAGGTACACGTGGAAACGGATGTTGACGATGAAGGATAAGACAGTGGTGGAACGAAAGTCATTGATTGATTATGTATGTGTGGATGAACGAATGAAGAAATCTGTGATGGATGCTAGGGTGTATAGGGGTATTGGAGGGGGTCTGTCTGATCATTATGTAGTGGTAGCTAAGGTTAGGATACAAAAGAAGTGGGTGAGGAGAGCGGGAGGGAGGCGAGAGGAGGGTGGAATGGTGAGGAGGGTGGAGAGGTTGCAGGAGGAGGAAGTCAGGGAGGAGTACAGGAGAGCAGTGGAAAGACGACTAGGTGGGTTCGACCTGGAAGTTATGGAGGAAGTGGAGGAGATGAGCAAGGTGTTTAAGGATGAGATCTGTGCAGCATGTGAGGAGGTGTGTGGAGTGAGGAGAAGAGGGAGGGGAGTGAAAGGTACAGCATGGTGGACAGAAGAGGTATGAATAGCTGTGGAAGAAAAGAAGAAAGCATATAGAGAGTGGTTGGGTAGTAGAGGGAATGAAGATTCCGAGAGACAGAAACGAGCGAGGTACGTGGAGAGTAAGAGGGTGGTGAAGAGAGTAGTGAAGGAAAGTAAGAGAAGAGTAGATGAGGAATTTGGAAGGAATCTGAGTGTAAAATGGAGGGAGAGTAAGAAACTGTTCTGGAAAGAAGTCAAGAAAGTTAGGGAAGGTAGCAAGGGAAACAGTAAGGGTGTGAAAGATAAGAATGGGAGAATGCTAGCCGAGAAGCAAGAGAGAGTCGAAAGATGGAGGGAGTACTTCAGTGAGTTGCTAAAGGAAAGGAATGAAGAGCCAGCAAACATAGCTGGATATGGTATGGGAGGGAGAAGAAGAGAAGTAGTGGAGGAGGAGGTGGGGATCAGGAGGTCAGAAGTGCGGGAAGCCATGAAAAGAGTGAAGTTGGGGAAAGCACCAGGAACAGATGGAGTGTGTGGGGAAATGTTGAGGTATGGTGGTGAGATAGTGATAGAATGGGTATGGAAAATGTGCAAACTAGCATGGGAGAAGGGGAGTGCACCCGATGACTGGAAGACTGGCATAATAGTCCCCCTATATAAGGGCAAAGGGGAAAGAGGAGTGTGTGGTAACCACCGAGGAATATGTCTTCTAAGCGTAGTAGGGAAGGTATACAGTAGGGTAGTGATTGAGAGAGTGAGAGTGAGAACGGAGAAATGGATAGGCGACGAGCAGGGAGGTTTTAGGAAGGGAAGAGGATGTGTAGATCAGATTTTTACCCTGAATTGTGTTGTGGAGAAGTATCTGGAGAAGAAACAAAAGGTGTATGTTGCCTTTATGGACTTGGAGAAGGCCTATGACAGAGTGGATAGAGAAGGTTTGTGGAAAGTACTTAGAATATACGGAGTAGAGGGCAAGTTGCTGAAAGCAGTGAAGAGCATGTATGAGGGTGCAAAGGCGGCAGTACGTGTGGAGAGTGAGCAGAGCGAGTTCTTTGACCTGAATGTTGGTTTGAAACAGGGGTGTGTGATGTCCCCGTGGTTGTTTACTGTATATATGGATGGAGTTATGAAAGAAATACTATCAAGAGCAGTGGATGTTGGTGTATCGCTGAAAAGGGAGGGAATTGAGTGGAAGCTACCTATACTGCTGTTTGCGGATGATACAGTTCTGATGAGTGATAATGAATGGGAGTTGCAGGGTCTGGTAAATGAGTTTGGAACAGTGTGCGAAAAACGGAATTTGAAGGTAAATACGGGAAGAGCAAGGTTATGGTCTTCGAAAGGGGTGAAGTCACAGAGTGTGAGGTGAAGCTGAACGGTCAGGCTATGGAGATCGTCAACTCTTTTAAGTATCTGGGCAGTGTGTTGAGTAAAGATGGGACTATGGATGAAGAGGTGCGGGAGAGGGTACAACAGGGGAAGAGGGTTGTAGGAACGCTAAAAGCAGTAACAAGAAATAGGGTGGTCAGTATGGAAGTGAAGAAGTCCTTGCATGACAGTGTGGTAATCCCGACACTGACTTACGGAAGCGAAGCATGGACGTTGGTTGAGAGACTCAGACCAAGAGTGAGAGCAGTGGAAATGAATTACTTAAGGAGTGCGTGCGGAGTTACATGGAGGGATAGACAGACTAATGAGGAAGTAAGAAGGAGGTGTGGTGTGGAGGTAGATGTGCTGAAAAGTGTGAAAAGGAACAACTTGAGATGGTTCGGCCGTATGGAACGTATGGAAAGCGAGAGAATGACTAAGAGGGTGTACGAGAGCGAGGTGGAGGGACAGAGGGGGAGAGGTAGACCGAATATGAGGTGGAAGGATGGAGTGAGGAACTACATGAACGAAGGCGGTGCTGGATGGGGGGAGGGGCGTCGACTGACTGGGGACAGAGGTGCATGGGGGCGGTTCGTTCGTGGCCACCCCTTCGGGGATCGCGGCGTCAGGCAATAGTTAGATAGATAGACCATTTCAACGTCAGTCTTTCCAAGATAAATATTGTGAACAAAGTTAAATATTGCACGTAGGCCTATCGCAAAAATTATATATATAAATAAAACACTACTTGTTGGTAATGCTAAAGGTTTCTGAACATATTGTTTGAAAGTTTCTTGTACAACTCGGCTTGGGTAGTTGGTAGACTGGCAACACCACATGTCTAAACACAGATCAAAATGACATCTTCTGTGTTTTGTATTTGTATCTGTGAGATCCTCGGGAAATAAAATAATTTTAACTAAAATAGGCTAGGTTACGTTATGTCAAGATGGGTGACCTGCTTTTTTTTCTCTCCTTTTCTCTCTTTCTCTGGCTTGTATCCATTCAGCCCCATTTAGCCTACTGTTTTAAGACGTTTATCCCCATCCAGGTGTCGATTTCATTTATTCATGGCGAGCGATAGCGAGCCAGCATTGTATGGAGATATCCGGCTTCGCCGGAGATATTTCTCTATCGAAAAATTTACAAATTTAGCCTGTTGTCAAAATAATTTTTAAACAAATATGCTGGCTCGCTACTGCTCGCCAGGAAAAAAATCGACACCTGAATGGGAATAAACAACTTAAATCAGTAGGCTGTATGAGGCCGAATGGATACAACCCAGCGAGAGAGAGAGAGAGAGAGAGAGAGAGAGAGAGAGAGAGAGAGAGAGAGAGAGAGAAAGAGAGAGAGAGAACAAGGTGGGCCCCCTTAATCCCTTCTGTACCGGAAACGTCTTCCTTATTCTATGTCAGCTATATTTAGACGATTGTGTGCTGTTTAACCCATTTAATTGATATTATTATAATATAAATGTACACTCCAGGCCCAGAACGTTGTAAAAAAAAAAAAAAAAAAAAAAAAAAAAAAAAAAAAAAAAAAATGGAATGGGTTAGAAATGAAGGAAGAACAACAAAAAACCGATCCCCTAGGTCATTAAGGGGTCCTAACAGGCGCCCAAAAGTCGGAATTAACATGGGGAAATGGGTAGGCAAAAACAAGTTTTTCCGCGCTCACGCGCACGCGGTTGGATTTTGAAGATTTTCAACCATCGGCCTTGTTGCGTGGGATACTTACGCGGTTCCCATACAAATCTGAGCCCTCTAGGTGCCATAGGACCGGAGTAATTAACCGCGATGCACCCTATGCGTCGCTGGGGTTTAGCGTTACATACATTACCGCACACTGCGGCGTTGGGGTCCTGTGGGTTAAGAAGGATTTGTGTTAGTAAAAAAGGTTAAGTGAGATACCTCGAAGCCTCTTAATTTTTAACTGAATTCACTCGTCTAATAGTAGCCGGAATAAAGATGATAGGATGTCGCCGGTACTGAAGGGGTTAAGTTTGTTTGAATCTTAACGATTAACGACGTGGCATCGTATCAACCGTCTCATCTCGGTTGCATAAGGGGAGACAGACTTTTTTCCTATTAATTCATGTATTCCTTTATTTATTAGTTTTCTCGCTAGACCTCCATCAAGCTTACAAAAACATCCCATAGACCCCCCCCCCCCCTTCAAGATAAATTTGTACATTTTTCGGTAGAAAAATCTGCCGGTTCCTCTTAGCATTTCAGGCTAGCTATCGCTCACCAGGAAATAATCGACACCTAAATGGCACGACAGGTCTTAAAATTGACAACGAAATGGGGCGAAAGGTGTTAAAATCGCCAAACTAATGGGCCGAACGTCTTATAGTCTCAAAACAAATGGGGCTTTACACGAGGGAGAAAGGGTACCAGAAAAACGACCCATCTACCCTTAACCTCAACAATCCATCAGCCTCACCATAACAAAACACACAGGCATCCAGCTTCCCTCTCTGAAAATATGTTGGGGCGATCTCTTATCCAAACATTTACCCCCCGGGATTTTGCAGACCAAACAGTTATCAAAGGTATACACAAGACTCTGTTACTTGCACTTCTATCGACATGGGTAAATGGTAAACAGAAAATTAAAAAAACATGATTGCAACCGATATCTTTAAGAGGGTCACCTGCTTTTTTTATATTTATCTCCTTTTCTGTATTTCTCTGGCTTGTATCCATTCGGCCCCATTTAGCCAAATGTTTTAAGACTTTTATCCCCATCCAGGTGTCGATTTCATCCTGGCGAGCGATAGCGAGCCAGCATTGTATGGAGAAATCCGGCTTCGCCAGAGACATTTTTCTATCGAAAAATGTACAAATTTAGCTTGCTGTCAAAACAAAAATATATAGATGCTGGCGAGCGGTATTGAAACCTGGATGGGGGTAAACGTCTTAAAACAGTCCCGGTAGGCTGAAAGGAACCGAATGGATACAAGCCAAAGAGAGAGGGAGAGAAAACAAAAAGCGAGGTGGGCCCCCTTAAAGCTTGACTCGGATATGTAGAAATAATGAGACAGGCAATTGGGATGGTTCAGACGAAATGGAAATAAAATTAATAACCTTGTTGACTTGATTTGGGGGGGGGGGGGGGGTAGGTGGGGGTAGGGGGCAGGGGAGGGGATAGCTAGGCGTCTACTTGCATCTTCTCTTAAGGGAGCCCACCACGTTTTTTTTCTCTTTCTCTCCCTCTCTCTTTGGCTTGTATCCATTCGGCCCCATTCAGCCTACTGTTTTAAGACGTTTACCCCCATCCAGGTGTCAATATTTTCCTGGCGAGCGGTAGCGAGCCAGCATAGGCCTATATATATTTTTGTTTTGACAGCAAGCTAAATGTGTACATTATTCGATAGAAACATGTCTCCGGCGAAGCCAGATTTCTCCATGCAATGCTGGCTCGCTATCGCTCGCCAGGAAGAGATCGACACCTTAATGGGGATAAACGTCTTAAAACAATTGGCTGAATGGGGCCGAATGGACACAATCCAGGGAAAGAGAGAAAAGGAGAGAAAGATAAAAAAAATTCGGTGACCCCCCTTAACAGATCCCTGGCCGTGGACAAGAGGTGATGGTGGAGTTCTTGACTGTCTGCTGCTGTTGGTCTTTCAGTGTTGGTGGTTTGAAGGGGAAGTTTTTAGTTTGTTCACTAGGCCTACATAATGGGTTAACACTTCTCGTTAATGAACACTGAACATTCAATAATTGGATGTACGGTCGCGCTAATATGTCATGCCCAGCTGTCATTACGTTTGGCTTGCTCTGTGCTGTATTAATGTCTGTCAGATGTTGAATAGGGTGGGTAAGTGTAGGAACATGTTTGTATTTTGCACTCGATATGAAGAAATGTAGCTTAGATATTGCTGATACCAATTACTGATCATAACATACTTGGTGCCGAGTCATCACTTATTAGCGCGACTGTACCAACGATTATAGGACAATCTTTCAGTGAACGGATAATCGTCATGGATTTATAATTATGTACATTCTGTCTCACATTTGCTTTTTTTGTTGCATCATATTCTGGGGCACTTTGAGAAATATTCGGATTGGATCAAGTCAATAATGTAATAAGGGGACAGTGGTTAATAAGGGGACAGTGGTTAATAAGGGGACAGTGGTTAATGTAATAAGGGGACAGTGGTTAATTTGGGGGTCTATATATTTATGTATTCATTATTTTTTTAGTTTCCTTGCTAGACCTTCATCAAGCTTAAAAACACACTCCCTAGATCCCCTTCAAGATATATTTTTACCTTTTTCGATAAAAAAATGTCCCGTCGAAGGCTAGTTGCTCTTAAAATTACAGGATTGCTATCGATCGCCAGGAAAAAATCGACACCTAAATGGCACGAAAGATCTTAATATTGGTATAGAAATGGGACGAAAAGTTTGAAAATCGACAAAATAATGGGCCGAACGTCTTAAAATTAGAAAACTAATGGGGCTAAGCAGGAGGAATAAGGGGGAACAGAACAACGGTTTGACATCTGAGTTCGTCATCATTAAAACAAACATGTTTTTATATTGGCACCAGGCTGTATACCTCTGCTCGATAAATTCAATACACATAAACAACAGAATATTAACGAGGGTAGAATAATATAAAAAACACACACACACACACACACACACACACACACACACACACACACACATCAAAGGCTTACATAAATTTTTCATCTGGGGATTTCACGCGTTAGTGCTAATATGCAGAAGCGCCCGGCGGATCCCAGCAGAAAAATTGTAACTCTAAATTAAAATGCACTTGATGCCGCAAAATTTCAACAACTAGGTGGAAAAGGCAGGGAGGAGTGATACCGAAATGTGAGAACGGACGGGTGTGGAAATGGTATGAGTTAAGCATTTAGTACGATGGGAAAAAACAGAGAGAGAGAGAGAGAGAGAGAGAGAGAGAGAGAGAGAGAGAGAGAGAGAGAGAGAGAGAGAGAGAGCTTATATGTATGAATGTCACAAAAAAGGGTAAGAAAAGAAAGATAAGTCTGGAGGGCCAAGTGCATGAGAAACCCACTGAAATGAACCCAAGACGGAAACTCATTAAGGGGAGGCAGTTGATTTTTCGAGTCCTCCTCCTCCCTCATGTTTAGCCCTATTAACCATGAGATTTCAAGACATTTGCCTCATTCGTTTGGCGAATTTCAGACCTTTTGCCCCATTCATTTGCCAATATTAAGAACTTTCGTGCCATTTAGGTGTCGATTTTCTTCCTGGCGTGCGATAGCGAGCCTGTATTTGAAGAGGAATCGGCCTTCGGCCGGGACATTTTTCTACCAAATAATGTACACATTTACTGTACAATATATCAAAAGGGGGTCTTGTGGGTGTTTTCTCAAGTTTAATGGAGGTTTAGCGAGCAAACTAAACCCACTCCTTAAATCATTGAGCCGAACCAGTAAAGTATGCTGCACAATACCATCTGAGCTCCCTTAACTATCTATATATCTATCTATCTATCTATCTAACTAGTACCAGACACCATTGTTTCCCAAGAGTGGGTGGCCGCGAATGAATCATCTTAATATGCTTAGGCAAATCAATCAAATATCTAGCTTGTACCTGCTCCCGGGGAAGGGTCGCGTAAGGGGAGGTTTCTAGTTTGATCCCTACTAGACTTACATTAAGGGGAGGTATTTAGTTTGTTCCCTAGACTTCCATCAACCATAAAATTACACCCCCTCAAGTCCCTTTCAAGATAAATTTGAACATTGTTTCCGGGCCACATGGAGTGACCATTGTTTCCGGGCCACATGGAGTGAACATTGTTTCCGGGCCACATGGAGTGAACGTTGTTTCCGGGCCACATGGAGTGAACGTTGTTTCCGGGCCACATGGAGTGAACATTGTTTCCGGGCCACATGGAGTGAACGTTGTTTCCGGGCCACATGGAGTGAACGTTGTTTCCGGGCCACATGGAGTGAACGTTGTTTCCGGGCCACATGGAGTGAACATTGTTTCCGGGCCACATGGAGTGAACGTTGTTTCCGGGCCACATGGAGTGAACATTGTTTCCGGGCCACATGGAGTGAACGTTGTTTCCGGGCCACATGGAGTGAACGTTTTGGGTCTAGTGTATTAGAAGACAGGTCAGAATGAATGTACAATAATTTCCCTAAATGTATATAACTTCTTGTGTTTTTATGTTTCCTATTTTTTTCGTAATATAATAGAAGACTGAAATATACACAATTAACTAACTTTAGTCCATGAATGATGTACTAGATTCATGAAAAATATATAACCATAAGTTTGCATCTCTTGTTGAAAATAGAAATCATCTCCGAGAATTGGATTCCAGAGAAAGTTGGTTCGATGCATAAAATATATTGGAAAAAACAGAAGTTGTGCGCTGCAGAGGAGTGAATGTCCGGTCATGGGCGTTAAGGGGGGTCACCGGCTTTTTTGTTTATCTTTCTCTCCTTTTCTCTCTTTCCCTGGCTTGTATCCATTCGGCCCCATTCAGCCAACTGTTTTAAGACGTTTATTCCCATCCAGGTGTCGATTTCTTCCTGGCGAGCGATAGCGAGCCAGCATTGTATGGAAAAATCCGGCTTCGCCGGAGACATTTTTCTATCGAAAAATGTACAAATTTAGCTTGCTGTCAAAACAAAACAAATATATATGCTGGCTCGCTACCGCTCACCAGGAAAATATTGACACCTGGATGGGGGTAAATGTCTTAAAACAGTAGGCTGAATGTGGCCGAATGGATGCAAGCCAAAGAGAGAGGGAGAGGAAGATAAAACAAGCTCCCTTAACAGATGCTCCAGTACCACGAGAAAACATGAACAGAGGTGGCCCAAAAGAGGCAAGTTTATCTGAACATACTTGTATACCGGGAAACTATCTGTAGAAACGCAATGCAAGGGATGCAGTTTTTCTTCGTAGATGTAAACCCTTCTGTACCGGTAATATCTTTTTAACTATATTCTGGCTAATATTCTGGCTACTATTTGACGATTTTATTCAGTTTTAAAAGGGCCTCCAGCAATTAACAGGCTTCGAACTATCTCACTTAACCCTTTTTACTACCACAGATCCTTCTTAAAATGCACAAACTCCTCTAAATATAGCTATAATAAAATACAAAAGATGTCGCCGGTAGGGAAGGGGTGAAGGGGATAGATATATTTGTAATCGATGAATTATTGATAACTCACCACATTATAGGTATACAGTATATGTTTTGTAAGCGTTTATACTGTAAGGTATAACTCACCACATTATAGGTATACAGTATATGTTTTGTAAGCGTTTATACTGTAAGGTATAACTCACCACATTATAGGTATACAGTATATGTTTTGTAAGCGTTTATACTGTAAGGTATAACTCACCACATTATAGGTATACAGTATATGTTTTGTAAGCGTTTATACTGTAAGGTATAACTCACCACATTATAGGTATACAGTATATGTTTTGTAAGCGTTTATACTGTAAGGTATAACTCACCACATTATAGGTATACAGTATATGTTTTGTAAGCGTTTATACTGTAAGGTATAACTCACCACATTATAGGTATACAGTATATGTTTTGTAAGCGTTTATACTGTAAGGTATAACTCACCACATTATAGGTATACAGTATATGTTTTGTAAGCGTTTATACTGTAAGGTATAACTCACCACATTATAGGTATACAGTATATGTTTTGTAAGCGTTTATACTGTAAGGTATAACTCACCACATTATAGGTATACAGTATATGTTTTGTAAGCGTTTATACTGTAAGGTATAACTCACCACATTATAGGTATACAGTATATGTTTTGTAAGCGTTTATACTGTAAGGTATAACTCACCACATTATAGGTATACAGTATATGTTTTGTAAGCGTTTATACTGTAAGGTATAACTCACCACATTATAGGTATACAGTATATGTTTTGTAAGCGTTTATACTGTAAGGTATAACTCACCACATTATAGGTATACAGTATATGTTTTGTAAGCGTTTATACTGTAAGGTATAACTCACCACATTATAGGTATACAGTATATGTTTTGTAAGCGTTTATACTGTAAGGTATAACTCACCACATTATAGGTATACAGTATATGTTTTGTAACCGTTTATACTGCAAGGTATTTTCTTGAAGTAGAGAGTGTTGGTAATCGAGCCCTGGCAATATGGCATTAACCCCTTCTGTACCGGCGAAGTTCTTCTAACTCTATTCTGGCTACTATTAGACGATTTTATTTAGTTTCAAAAGGGCCTCGAGCTATTAAAAGGCTTCCAACTATCTCACTTAACCAATTTTACTACAACAGATCCTTCTTAAACTGCACAACATCTTCTAAATATATCCAGAAGAAAATTAAAAAGACGTAAAAGTACAGAAGGGGTTAATATTCATAAAGTATACAAGCAAGTTAAGCGTTGTAAATAATATATTGTCCTAATCTGATAATGTAGGCCAAATAATGTATTATGAACCATAGAACATAAACCAAGTAGGTTTGTCAAGACATATGAATACATTCCCAAAGCCAGTTCAATACGACGGTGCAATATTACTTTAATAACACTATGCACAATATTTCAGATGAATTTCGGAGTGTTTAGAACTATAACCATTAGTATTTTTAATTTAGAATGGCCTACCTAGACTGAATGAAGGCGCCAAATAACATCCAGATATATACAGATAAAAGGGGTAATTATGCCATAATACTGACACGCTTAACCCATTTCAATTTTATTCTGGTCACTTTTAGACTGAGTTTACCCAGTTTAAACAGAGTCACCAACAATTACCAGGCTTCGAACTATCTGACTTAACCCTTTTTACTACCACAGATCCTTCTTAAGCTGCACAAAATCGTCTAAATATAGGTAGAATAAACTAAATAAGACGTCGTCGGTATAGAAGGGGTTAAGGGAGCCCACCTCGCTTTTTTCTCTTTCTCTTCCTCTCCCTTTGGCTTGTATCCACTCGGCCCCATTCAGCCTACTATTTTAAGCCGTTTACCCCCACCCACGTGTCAATATTTTCCTGGTGAGCGGTAGCGAGCCAGCATATATATATATATTTTTGTTTTGACAGCAAGCTAATTTTGTACATTTTTCGATAGAAGAACGTCTACGGCGAAGCCAGATTACTCCATACAATGATGGCTCGCTGTCGCTCGCCAGGAAGAAATCGACACCTGGATGGGGATAAACGTCTTAAAACAGTTGGCTGAACAGGGCCGAATGGATACAAGCCAGGGAAAGAGAGAGAAGGAGAGAAAGATACAAACAGTCGATGACCCCCCTTAAAGTAAGAATATGCATCACACGGATGTAAGAGCGTAAGGTGTCTGCAATATTCTCTGCTCCGTTGGCGTCCTGACTTTCTGGAAGACTCTGAATGGCAGCGATCAGACATTCTGATTTATGCAGTTTCCCCAAGTTTCACCAATCCATGTTTACAGTTTTCGGGTGAGGAAGAAAGAAAGAAAGACAGAAAGAAAGAAAGAAAGAAAGAAAGAAAGACAGACAGACAGACAGACAGACAGACAGACAGACAGACAGACAGACAGACAGACAGACAGACAGACAGAAAGAGAGAGAGAGAGAGAGAGAGAGAGAGAGAGAGAGAGAGAAAATATATAGATAGATAGATAGAGAGAGACAGAGAGAGATAGATAGATAGAGAGAGAGAGAGATATGATTAACAAAAAAAAAACATCAACAATACTATAATGCTAATAGTATGAAAGTGGCCATCATAATACTATATATCTGAAACCACAATTCAGCTAAGATAAACACCTTTTTGGAGATAGACGTCAACGTTAGAAGACCCTTTAAGGGGGAGGTATTTGTTTGTTTTCTGGATCCCCTACTCCCTCATGTTTAGCCCAATTAGTTTTGAGATTTTAAGACGTTCGCCCCATTAGTTTGTCCATTGTAAGACTGTTCACCTTATTTCTTTATCAATATCAAGACCTTTCGTGCCATGTAGGTGTCGACTTTTCCTGGTGAGCGATAGCTCAGCAACAATTCCATCCTTAACGAGGATAATCCTCCCTCCCAACACTTTCTCTGCCCCCCGTAGTGCGACACATATGAAGAACCCAACATCTCGAAGCTTCAATCGATAATCTCGGGGGTTCGTAAGAGTCACAGGCAACTGAACAGCCTACAGTCCCGAGGTTGAGACATAGAAGAAGAAAAAGAAAAAACATATCAGGATACAACATTTATGGTAAATTTGTTTTATTTATGTAGACCGTACAAATGGAAGGAAAGGCGGCGGTGTAGGCATGTATAGTTCATCCCATTTACTTCCTGAAGAAATGTGAGGCCGTGTACGGAGCCCGGTGCTGGTGCAGTGCAGCGGTGCCGTGTGGATCTGTGAAGGCGCGACGACTTTGATTATGTTTTCCAGAATAAATCTTATAATTTTAATAATATTAAACTAACCAAACCTAACGTATTTTTGTATAATACAAATACAAGCAAACAAATATTGTATTGGGCTGGGATCCAACGCTAGACTTCCTGGGTGAGCCCTAACCATTACCTCTGAGCTACGAGACGGCATGCTGGTGTTATTTGGAAAGGCCTAGTTAAAGGGGAGAAGCATCAAAGTCGTCGGCACCACTATACCGCACCAGCACCGGGCTCCGTACTCTAGTAATCTACTATTTGTGCTCGAATTAATATCAATAAAACTAAGATTCATATTACAACAGCTACCACCAAGCTACATAGATAGCGACGATTTACTATTTTACGATATGCTAAAGAAAACTCTTTTTGATAAATGTTGTATTCTAGGCAATTATAACGTTCCTAATTTAGAATAGAATCTTGTCACCGGAAATACCGCTAATTCACAAAAAATTATAGATTTAATTTAGTATAATTTCCTATATCAATGCATAAAGGAAGCAACACGTGAAAACAATATTCTCGACCTTGTCATAACTGCCCATGAAACTTTAATTACTAATTTAGAGGTAGGAGAACATCTGTCAAATTCCGATTTTGTTTTTGCTATAGGCCTACTATTGAAAAAAAAATATATATATATATCTTGGTACCATATTGAACAAAAAATGAAGATTTTGACGAATTTAGGCGAGCACTACATAACACACACTTATTGCTAGATATAAATAACGAAATTAATGAGATGAGGGAACAGGTTAAAAACATGTTTATGGTGGCACAGAACACGTATGTAATACGAGTGAAATGTAAAAGCCACCATGTAATGCAATACAAAAATAGAAAGAAAATGCGCAAGCTGAACAAAATGACTGTACTGTACTAACGACCAAGTAAAGGAATTATACAACCTCGCTATGTTAAGAACATTACTAGATCCGCCAAACGTGATTATGAAGTCGCTATAGCCAAATAAAGCACTGACAACCCAACGCATTTTTAGAGCTATGCATATCATAACAGATAAATATAAAGTGGAACAGGCCCATTAATTAATTAGAGATGTTCAAATAGTGACATCCGACACAGATATTGCAAATACACTTAACGAATATTTGTGTTCTGTTTCTTTACAAAGTATAGAATAATACAAAACAAAGAGCAGTAACAACACATGAAATAGTAGGAAACTTTACTATCAGCGCAAGTGAAGAAGTATGTAAATCAAATAAATTAAATATCAACAAGACTACGGGGCCCGATAATTTCCATAATAGGATATTAAGACAAGTAAAAGAAGAAACATGCTAATCCCTGACCATTATCTTTAACTCATCACTACATCAGAGTAGCGTCCCTAATGATTGGAAATCAGCCAACATTACATTCAATCACAAAAAGGGTGATCGAGCCAAAGCAAGTAATTATAGATCTATAAGCTTAACGTAATAGGACAAATTCTTGGGACGATTTTGAGAGATACAATAGTTGAGTATTTAGTGAAGAATATAATTATAATATTAATAAGAGACAGCCAGTACGGATTTAGGACCAACAAATTGTGCTTAAATAACCTTCTCGAATTTGATAATAAATTATTTACTCTTGATGACTAAACTAAGGGGCTTGACATAGTCTACCTAAACTATCAAAAAACGTTCGACAAGGTACCTCACAATAAATTATTAGATAAGTTAGAAATGCTGGGGATAAATGGTACCGTAATATAAATGGATTAAACGCTAGCTTACAAACCGAAAAAAAGAGTTGTTATTAATGGTATATAATCCAATTGGGTGCCTGTTACCAGCGGTGAGCCGTACTTGGTCCGGCCGTATTTATCATATATATAAATGATAATGATGTACTGTAGGTCTGAATAACTTTATATCCAAATTTGCGGACAATACAAAAATAAGGAACATAGTCTTGAGTGAGTAAGACAGAAACAGCCTACAGTCCGACTTAGCAGTGGATTGGTCAGAAAAGTGACAAATGTCAAATTTTGCTAGTTGGTACAAACAACAAAAAGTATGATTATCAAATGAATGGCTAACCAATAATAGCAGACTCTAAGGTTAAAGATCTCGGGGTTATAATATCAGAAAACCTAAAATCCTCATAGGAATGTGCGGCTTCGGCAAATAAATCTAACAAAGACTTGGGATATATCAAACTATTTTTTACCTTTAAAACGATAACATTATGTTGCCATTATTCAAAATCATTGCTAGACCCCATCTTGAATATGACGTTCAGTTCTGGTCCCCGTATCTCAAGAAAGACATTGAAAAACTCGAATCAGTGCAGCGTAGAGCAGCTAAGCTAATTCCCTCTCTGAGAAACAAGCCATATTATGAAATAATATTAAGATTAATAAAATAAGATTAAATAAATTAAACTTGTTCTCGCTAAAAGAAAAGAAAAAGGAGGTTACAAGGTCAACTTATCAAGTGTTTTAAGATACTAAAAGGATTTGACAGAGTCCTGTAGATATCAGTGCATTGTTCACGATTAATACAAATGCTGCAACCATAGGTAATGGAATGAAATTAATTAGAAAGAAGGCATGCCTATAACACAAAATGTCTTCACATACTGTGTGGTTAAAGAGTGGAATAGTTTACCAAGGGAGGTGGTCGGCAGTTATTCAATTGATACGTTTAGAAGAGACTAGATGATCATCTGATGGAGATTGGGTTAATATGAATTAATCAGTAGGTTAGTGTAATTTCCCTTTCAAACTAAGCAAATTCTATACTGTATACACACTTTCCTTGTGGGCATTTCCTGACCCATAAGGTTACATTTCATCCTATTTTCCAGTACGGCTTTTAAGCCGGAGGGTGGGGAGAGATCCTTCTACTTTGCTGTCCTATTCTACTTCTATAAACTGTCCCTGTCTAGCAGTGGCCGGACCACCTAGTAGGAGCCAGAAGGTCTGTGTGGTCTTAGTATCTGTGTTACTCTGTAACTCTCTTTCTTCCTGGCCTGAGTTTTCTTTTATCGGTTTTCCGTTCTCGTCTGCCATTACCTCGGCCGTGTGGATTAAAGTTCAGACTTCTTTTATCACCCCCTTCGCTCCCTCACTTTACCTGCACATTTCTTGACTCTCTTTGTGGACACCCTTACCCGCGAATATAAACTCCAAAGTGTTACGTTATGTTTGTATTGTTAGTGATTTTTTCAGTGTATTAGGGGAAACGCTGAGGAAATTGAGATATTACAACATATTTAATCTTGTATATCGATCAACGAAGACAAATATTCTCTCTCTCTCTCTCTCTCTCTCTCTCTCTCTCTCTCTCTCTCTCTCTCTCTCTCTCTCTCTCTTCTATTCCCTCTATTCCAAAGTTTGTCAGTGGTGGACGTACGTAAAACTTGATCGGTTTGGATGTTTGACGGAGATAATGGAAACATAAATGTTTCACAGTTTAAAAAGTGCCATAGTAAATGTCATGTGTCTGCATATATATATATATATATATATATATATATATATATATATAATTATAAACAATCTAACTAGGCAAACATTCATCCATATGTTAACTAACCATCTAAAGTGGGTTGTAAATATTGTATGTACTACAACTTTGATGATTTAGGTAAGATAACAACCAAGTATATTCGAAATATATATATATATATATATATATATATATATATGGTAAGATAACAACCCAGTATATTCGAAATATATATATATATATAATCCCACATCAATAATACTCACTGTATCGATACCAGTATATTTCTTGCAGGGCCCCAAGAGTTCTCTGACACATTGATAACACAAAAAGAAAAATATAGGTGCAATGTCTGTCTGTCTCAGTTGCATTGTAACAAAACAAGGCCCGTGTTATTTTTGTTTAGTATTTGTTATGAATATATTAATGTGATCATAGTAAAACTGCTACCATATATATTTGCCTAGTATCAACGAAAGTCAAATGGACAGCCTTTACATAGTTTTGAAGCTTTAGGTCTTTGTTAAGTTTTGGTAAGTGGTCATGTGTTTTTTTCTCTGAAGGATCTGATTTATACAATTACTGCATGGCAGCAAAGAGTGTGATACTTAACCCATACAGAACAGGTGACTTCCATTACTGTATGGCAGCAAAGAGTGTGATACTTAACCCATACTGTACCTGTGACTTCCATTACTGTATGGCAGCAAAGAGTGTGATACTTAACCCATACAGTACAAGTGACTTCCATTACTGTATGGCAGCAAAGAGTGTGATACTTAACCCATGCAGAACCGGTGACTTCCATTACTGTATGGCAGCAAAGAGTGTGATACTTAACTCATACAGTATCGGTGACTTCCATTACTGTATGGCAGCAAAGAGTGTGATACTTAACCCATACAGTACCGGTGACTTCCATTACTGTATGGCAGCAAAGAGTGTGATACTTAACCCATACAGTACCGGTGACTTCGATTACTGTATGGCAGCAAAGAGTGTGATACTTAACCCATACAGTAATGGTGACTTCCATTACTGTATGGCAGCAAAGAGTGTGATACTTAACCCATGCAGAACCGGTGACTTCCATTACTGTATGGCAGCAAAGAGTGTGATACTTAACCCATACAGTATCGGTGACTTCCATTACTGTATGGCAGCAAAGAGTGTGATACTTAACCCATACAGAACCGGTGACTTCCATTACTGTATGGCAGCAAAGAGTGTGATACTTAACCCATACAGTACCGGTGACTTCCATTACTGTATGGCAGCAAAGAGTGTGATACTTAACCCATACAGTACCGGTGACTTCCATTACTATATGGCAGCAAAGAGTGTGATACTTAACCCATACAGAACCGGTGACTTCCATTACTGTATGGCAGCAAAGAGTGTGATACTTAACCCATACAGTACCGGTAACTTCCATTACTGTATGGCAGGAAAGAGTGTGATACTTAACCCATACAGTACCGGTGACTTCCATTACTGTATGGCAGCAAAGAGTGTGATACTTAACCCATACTGTACCGGTGACTTCCATTACTGTATGGCAGCAAAGAATGTGATACTTAACCCATACAGTACCGGTGACTTCCATTACTGTATGGCAGCAAAGAGTGTGATTCTTAACCCATACAGTACCGGTGACTTCCATTACTGTATGGCAGCAAAGAGTGTGATACTTAACCCATACAGTATCGGTGACTTCTATTACTGTATGGCAGCAAAGAGTGTGATACTTAACCCATACAGTACTGGTGACTTCCATTACTGTATGGCAGCAAAGAGTGTGATACTTAACCCATACAGTACCGGTGACTTCCATTAATGTATGGCAGCAAAGAGTGTGATACTTAACCCATACAGTACCGGTGACTTCCATTACTGTATGGCAGCAAAGAGTGTGATACTTAACCCATACAGAACCGGTGACTTCCATTACTGTATGGCAGCAAAGAGTGTGATACTTAACCCATACAGTACCGGTGACTTCCATTACTGTATGGCAGCAAAGAGTGTGATACTTAACCCATACAGTACCGGTGACTTCCAATTCTGTATGGCAGCAAAGAGTGTGATACTTAACCCATACAGTACCGGTGACTTCCATTACTGTATGGCAGCAAAGAGTGTGATACTTAACCCATACAGTACCGGTGACTTCCATTACTGTATGGCAGTAAAGAGTGTGATACTTAACCCATACATTACCGGTGACATCCATTACTGTATGGCAGCAAAGAGTGTGATACTTAACCCATACAGTATCGGTGACTTCCATTACTGTATGGCAGCAAAGAGTGTGATACTTAACCCATACAGAACCAGTGACTTCCATTACTGTATGGCAGCAAAGAGTGTGATACTTAACCCATACAGTACCAGTGACTTCCATTACTGTATGGCAGCAAAGAGTGTGATACTTAACCCATACAGTACCGGTGACTTCCATTACTGTATAGCAGCAAAGAGTGTGATACTTAACCCATACAGTGCCGGTGACTTCCATTACTGTATGGCAGCAAAGAGTGTGATACTTAACCCATACAGTACCGGTGACTTCCATTACTGTATGGCAGCAAAGAGTGTGATACTTAACCCATACAGTATCGGTTACTTCTATTACTGTATGGCAGCAAAGAGTGTGATACTTAACCCATACAGAACCGGTGACTTCCATTACTGTATGGCAGCAAAGAGTGTGATACTTAACCCATACAGAAACGGTGACTTCCATTACTGTATGGCAGCAAAGAGTGTGATACTTAACCCATACAGTACCGGTGACTTCCATTACTGTATGGCAGCAAAGAGTGTGATACTTAACCCATACAGTACCGGTGACTTCCATTACTGTATGGCAGCAAAGAGTGTGATACTTAACCCATACAGTACCGGTGACTTCCATTACTGTATGGCAGCAAAGAGTGTGATACTTAACCCATACAGTACCGGTGACTTCCATTACTGTATGGCAGCAAAGAGTGTGATACTTAACCCATACAGTACCAGTGACTTCCATTACTGTATGGCAGCAAAGAGTGTGATACTTAACCCATACAGTACCGGTGGCTTCCATTACTGTATGGCAGCAAAGAGTGTAATACTTAACCCATACAGTAACGGTGACTTCCATTACTGTATGGCAGCAAAGAGTGTGATACTTAACCCATACAGTACTGGTGACTTCTATTACTGTATGGCAGCAAAGAGTGTGATACTTAACCCATACAGTATCGGTGACTTCTATTACTGTATGGCTGCAAAGAGTGTGATACTTAACCCATACAGTACCGGTGACTTCCATTACTGTATGGCAGCAAAGAGTGTGATACTTAACCCATACAGTACCGGTGACTTCCATTACTGTATGGCAGCAAAGAGTGTGATACTTAATCCATACAGTACCGGTGACTTCCATTACTGTATGGCAGCAAAGAGTGTGATACTTAACCCATACAGTACCGGTGACTTCCATTACTGTATGGCAGCAAAGAGTGTGATACTTAACCCATACAGTATCGGTGACTTCTATTACTGTATGGCAGGAAAGAGTGTGATACTTAACCCATACAGAACCGGTGACTTCCATTACTGTATGGCAGCAAAGAGTGTGATACTTAACCCATACAGTACCGGTGACTTCCATTACTGTATGGCAGCAAAGTGTGTGATACTTAACCCATACAGTACCGGTGACTTCCATTACTGTATGGCAGCAAAGAGTGTGATACTTAACCCATACAGTACCGGTGACTTCCATTACTGTATGGCAGCAAAGAGTGTGATACTTAACCCATACAGTACCGGTGACTTCCATTACTGTATGGCACCAAAGAGTGTGATACTTAACCCATACAGTACCAGTGACTTCCATTACTGTATGGCAGCAAAGAGTGTGATACTTAACCCATACAGTACCGGTGTCTTCCATTACTGTATGGCAGCAAAGAGTGTGATACTTAACCCATACAGAAACGGTGACTTCCATTACTGTATGGCAGCAAAGAGTGTGATACTTAACCCATACAGTACCGGTGACTTCTATTACTGTATGGCAGCAAAGAGTGTGATACTTAACCCATACAGTACCGGTGACTTCCATTACTGTATGGCAGCAAAGAGTGTGATACTTAACCCATACAGTACCGGTGACTTCCATTACTGTATGGCAGCAAAGAGTGTGATAATTAACCCATACAGAACTGGTGACTTTCATTACTGTATGGCAGCAAAGAGTGTGATACTTAACCCATACAGTACCGGTGACTTCCATTACTGTATGGCAGCAAAGAGTGTGATACTTAACCAATACAGTAGCGGTGACTTCCATTACTGTATGGCAGCAAAGAGTGTGATACTTAACCAATACAGTACCGGTGACTTCCATTACTGTATGGCAGCAAAGAGTGTGATACTTAACCCATACAGTACCGGTGCCTTCCATTACTGTATGGCAGCAAAGAGTGTGATACTTAACCCATACAGAACCGGTGACTTCCATTACTGTATGGCAGCAAAGAGTGTGATACTTAACCCCTACAGTACCGGTGATTTCCATTACTGTATGGCAGCAAAGAGTGTGATACTTAACCCATACAGTACCGGTGACTTCCATTACTGTATGGCAGCAAAGAGTGTGATACTTAACCCATACAGTACCGGTGACTTCCATTACTGTATGGCAGCAAAGAGTGTGATACTTAATCCATACAGTAACGGTGACTTCCATTACTGTATGGCAGCAAAGAGTGTGATACTTAACCCATACCGTACCGGTGACTTCCATTACTGTATGGCAGCAAAGAGTGAGATACTTAACCCATACAGAACCGTTGACTTCCATTACTGTATGGCAGCAAAGAGTGTGATACTTAACCTATACAGTACCGGTGACTTCCATTACTGTATGGCAGCAAAGAGTGTGATACTTAACCCATACCGTACCGGTGACTTCCATTACTGTATGGCAGCAAAGAGTGTGATACTTAACCCATACAGAACCGTTGACTTCCATTACTGTATGGCAGCAAAGAGTGTGATACTTAACCCATACAGTACCGGTGACTTCCATTACTGTATGGCAGCAAAGAGTGTGATACTTAACCCATACAGTACCGGTGACTTCCATTACTGTATGGCAGCAAAGAGTGTGATACTTAACCCATACAGTACCGATGACTTCCATTACTGTATGGCAGCAAAGAGTGTGATACTTAACCCATACAGTACCGGTGACTTCCATTACTGTATGGCAGCAAAGAGTGTGATACTTAACCCATACAGAACCGGTGACTTCCATTACTGTATGGCAGCAAAGAGTGTGATACTTAACCCATACAGTACCGGTGACTTCCATTTGTTTATATTGTGGCAACTATTAGACGATTTTATTCAGATTAGGAAGGACCTCTGGCAATAATAAGGCTTCAAATTATCTCAACCAACCCATTTAACTACCGCAGATGTTTCCTGAGCTGCATTATATCGTCTAAATATAGCTAGAATAAAATATAACACAGGTCGCTGGTACTCAAAGAGATAATGGTGTCTGTAACGTGACTCGCTGTAATTCATAGATAATGTGAGACGGAGTGTGTTAGGCTCCGCGCACGTTGTGAGAATTACCTTGCGACTGTCCATTCGTTCCTCTTTGCCCGGGAATCGAACCAGGTAACTTTTGTTGTGGGCAGAAGATAGCACCACAGGGCTCTCTCTCTTTGACCAACCTTAACTTCAATGGATTCTGTATAGCAAATTACATCTGGTTGCATCATCTTGCATTTTACTTTAAATCAAGCTTCGGGTTTATATATATATATATAGAGAGAGAGAGAGATAGATATATGTATATATATATACAGGTATGTATATTGTTACGTATCTTGATCCTCAAGTGGTTAACTTGATGAATCTAGATAGCACAGAGATATATATTAAGGTATCAGTCAGCTGAAGGCAAAACAAAAGTAAAACCTAATAACATTATTTCCTGTTGTTGCTTCCTTTCCTTTTGGATCTTAGGACTTCGTATCCTTTATTGACTGATACTCTTTAATTATGAAAAATACTGAAACTAATTAAAGTCATGTAGTAATTATAAAGAATTATTATTTAACCGAAGCTTAGTAGGCTATGGTTATGAACCGAATAAGTTAGAGCTAAAGAAGGACTATTAATTTTATAAAAAGTCTTGAAAGATAAATATTAAAGTAAGAATATTTCTGTCTCTTACCCTTTTTGAAATGAATAGATAGTTTTCTTCTATGTCCTTTTATTTATATTTAATGTAATTATTCTTGGTTCTTGTCTTACGTTAACAGTATTATATTATTATTATCATCAGGAGTAATATCAAAGTCACATAAAAAGTTAGATATATATTTAATAATTAGTTAAATGTATTTCTTAACCACGTAACATTGAGGTTTGATTATGAGTAAATAAAGTTACAGGATCGCTTCATAGATTCGATTCAAGTCTCACTCAAATAATATGAAAAGCAAAATATAATATTTTGAAGCAAAATAATTTTCTTCAGCTTAGGAAATCACTAGAAGATATATTAACACAGCCATGTTAGTCTAAGGCGATATTACTAATACGAGACAATAGCATCACCGTACTAAGCACCGTTAAGCAATGTAAGCTTAATTCAAAGAAAATGAAAGAACTCGCAAGTATTAATATAAAACAATAGTACCACTTTCATCACAACCCAATTACTTAAAGAGTTGCTTTAGTCCACAAGTTAGTCAACTAAAATAGTTAAGTACATAATAATAGCGTTAACGTTAAATCCCAAACAAATAGTTACGTACATAATAGTAGCGTTAACGTTAATTCTCAATCAAATAGTTAAACACATAATAGTAGCGTTCACGTTAATTCCCAATCACATATCTCACTAACTAACATAACGTAAGTGTTTACACCGAACACACTTAACACACATTTATATAATCTGACTGACAGTCACAATCCCATTATAATACTTCACCCCGTCTTCCTCCAGCTGCAAGTTCACCTTCCCCAACTCCAAATGAGACTGATTTGAATGCCCACAACTCGGGTCTTATATACCAAACAATGATGGTGTAGGAACGAATCAGGAGGCGGGGGTGGTGCCTACTCCAATCATAGCTCCTCGAGTCGCATAACAGGTGCCTGGTCCACTCACAGCTCCTGGCGTCGATCATACGTCATAGCATCGGTCATCGAGGTAGTTTGCAAGGGTCCCCTATGAAGCACGCAGGTGTGAAGGCTAGTTTGCGGGTATGGGGCGAGCTGGTTTGCCCACTCGCTCGTTCGCTCGCTAGTATGCTTCACCGTTTGGGTAGTTTGGCTCCTTCAACTCTAATTCTAACTCTTAAATTAACATACAGGGCTCCGTATGTCAGACCTCCCCCCTAGAAAAGAGTTTAAGGAGTATAGTACATAATATTAAACATAAGACATAAATAGATTCACCACCAGATTGGCAACAGCAAGATTATAATGAGGATATAATAAGGATATCACCCAAAGTAGGCAACGTCTCCAGGTACCACATCAGAACATAGCCGGAACGTAGCTGGAGCGTTATTCGAACTGCAAGGCATTATCTCACAGCTGAAGGCTTGAAATCGCACTACAAAAGCATGATATTTACCTCGCTACAAGGGAGAGCTAATTGCCAAAATCCTCTCATTAAATTAAACTTACTGCTGCATGAGGCCAACCCGGTAAATGTAATCTTTAACAGATACGTGATAGGCAATCGGCTAGCACGTTCTGGACCCCCTTAATATGCTTGACATCCAGGGAGTATTCCTGCAGCAACAAACTCCACCTGGTCAGTCGTTGGTTTTTATTTTGGAACCTATGCAAAAAATTTAAGGGGTGATGGTCAGTATATACAGTGATGGCACCAGAGGCAGATTGCACATAGACAGCAAAGTATTGAAGGGATAAAATTAATGCTAACAGCTCCTTCTCAATGACTGAATAGTTACGTTGGGCAGAATTTAATTTTTTACTGAAATAGCACACAGGATGCAATACCTCACAGTCGTCTTCCTGGAGCAACACTGCACCAACCCCGGTATTGCTCGCATCCACTGCCAGGGAAAAAGATCTGTTAAAATCAGGAGCTCGGAGTACAGGATAATTAGATAATATATATTTGGTAGCAATAAAGGCCTCTTCACATTCAGAGGACCACACAAACTTCACATCCTTACGGAGAAGATCTGTCAGGGGAGCTGTCAACTTTGAAAAATTTATAATGAAACGCCTATAATAGCCAATCATGCCTAGGTACCTTTGGATATGTTTCTTAGTGCTAGGAGTTGGGAATTCTAGAATAGACTCTACCTTTGCTTGAGGAGGTGCAACCCGCCCCTGACCTACCGTATATCCTAGATACTGGACCGTACTCTTTACAAAGGTGCATTTCTTAAGATTAACCACCAGATTGGCATCAGCAAGATTTAAGAATAGCAATCTAAGTTGGTAAAGATGCTCCTCCCATGACTGTGAAAAGATAAGAATATCATCGATGTAGACAACGCACCCAGGTACCCCTTCAGTCACCAAATTCATGAGGCGCTGGAATGTAGCTGGGGCGTTTTTCAAGCCGTAGGGCATTACGTTACAGCAGAAGGCTTGATTGTTGACTACAAAGCATGATATTTCCCTCGCTCTAGGGGTGAGAGCTACTTGCCAATATCCCTTCATCAAGTCAATCTTGCTGATATAGGTGGCTGTACCAATCTGGTCAATGCAGTCGTCGATCCGTGGCAGTGGGTAGGTATCGTTCTTTGTGACAGCATTGACTTGCCTATAGTCCATACATAACCTATGGCTCCCGTCTGGCTTTGGCACAAGTATGACTGGACTACTCCACTGGCTTAAGGCCCTAGTGATCAGTTCATTAGATAACATAAAGTCAAGCTCGACCTGCAGTATACTCCTGCGTTGTGGCGAGACACGGTAGGGGGATAGTTTAATGGGAGTTGCATCCCCTACGTCGATGTCGTGCACGGCCAAAGAAGTGAGCCCTGGAATATCACGGAACACACTGGGAGACTGAGATAAAACAGAGATTAGTTGGTTCGCTTGATCAGAGGGAAGATGACATAGTTTAGATGGTAATTCCCTCAAAGCCACTGAATTATACTGAAAGTTGGATAGGCTACATGACAAGTCAAAGTCTGCATGGATACCTTCAGGCTCTGGAACAGTCTGTTGCGGGTCAGTAAGAGAACTGAAGACTTTGTCCGCACCAGGCTGTTCACAGGTCCTGACATTCACTGCCACAGTGGGAGAATCTGGAAGAGAGGAATCAGGGGACCTATGGTAGGGCTTCAACATATTTATATGGAATACTTGCGTGGGCTTTCTCCTGTCTGGGGTAGTTACTAGATAATCGGTAATGCTCACCCTCCGAATGATCTTATATGGGCCGATAAAGGTTGGCCAAAAAGGGGGAGCAGGACCAAAACCTCATCACCGGGCTTAAACTCCCTCTCACGGGCTTTTCTGTCATACCATTTCTTCATGGAGCTTTTAGCCACTGTCAAGTTTTGAGCGGCAAACTCACATGAGGATCTCAGCCGGGTTTTGAAATCTGAAACATACTTGAGGAGGTTTTGGTTCCCCTCCTGGCCAACTAGGCTATCCTGCAATAGTTGCAAAGGACCTCTTACCTGGTGACCGAAAACTAGTTCATTAGGGGAAAAACCCAGGGATTCAGTTGGAACCTCACGAGTAGCAAATAAAAGAAAAGGTACCCCCTTATCCCACTCAACTCCGGTCTCTGTACAATACTTACGTAACATTCCCTTTAATGTCTGATGATATCGTTCGAGAACCCCTTGACTCTCTGGGTGGTAGGTGCTAGACTTAACATGCTCGATACCCAACTCCTTCAGGGACTGCTGGAAAATGTTAGAGGTAAAATTAGTTCCTTGATCACTTTGCACCTCATGGGGGAAACCCATTCTGGTGAAGAATTTGAGCAGTTCCTTTATGATAGTTGGAGCAGAGGTAGTCCTTAAGGGTATAGCCTCTGGGTAGCGAGTTGCCATGTCCATGATAGTTAATAAATAAATGTTACCTTGGGAAGTCTTAGGCAATGGGCCTACAATGTCCACTACCACCCGAGTAAAAGGATTCTCGAAAACGGGCAAGGGCACCAGAGGATGTACAGGCACCTTTTGATTGGGTTTTCCTGTCATCTGGCAAGTGTGACACACTCTACAACACTCCACTACATCTGCACGCATTCCTGGCCAGTAAAAGTGGGCTCTGATTCTGTCTAGAGTTTTTCTCACACCTAGGTGTCCTGCCAATGGTATACAATGTGCCATTTCCATGATATCTCTACGACAAGGTTTGGGGACTACTACTTGATGGACGTCCCAAGCCCCGTCATCGATTGGTCTGTGTGGCGGTCTCCATCTACGCCACAATACTCCTCCTTTGAGGTAGAAACATTCACCACCCTCCTTCTCACATTCCTCTTCACTCACGGACCTGGCAGCTAACTCCTTGCATTCACTATCATCTCTCTGTAGCTCTACCAGGCCACTAGGACAATTTGGAGGGGTTTCATGGTCATCGTTAGGGTCAAGATGAGCCATAAAGGTGTCAGATAAATCCACCTCAGTCACATCATCAGGCACAGTTGGAGCGTCATTCACACTCTCATCATCCCTTTCATCAACTCTTACATTCGGTATATTTCTGTCGGAGGGAACTGCTACTTGAGACATTGAACGTGTGACAGCACACACAGGGAAAACTGTTGGCATCTCCTTTTCGAGCTCACCGGTTAGTGGCTCGTTAACAGGGGAAAGTGACAAAATGGGGTCTGGTCGGACCTTCTCACCTGCTACATCATTCCCCAAAAGGAGTGTTACCCCAGGCACAGGGATATCTTGGGACCTACACAAAGCTATGGTGGCCTCACCCTGTAGTAACTCACATTCAATTTCGCCTTTTACCAAGTATGCATAAAACTGGCCTCCAGCACCTCTCATTACAACTGGTTCGCCAGGTGGGCACTCAGTGTAAGGATTCACCATGAGGGTGCTAGTAGAACCTGTGTCTCTCAGAATTTTTACCTCATGCATACAACCATTTAATCTCACGTTGCCAGATGAAATAAAGGGACGGTAACTGTCCTGCACTGATTGTGAAATTATTATTGGCTTAACCCTAGTGGGTTGCACCACACATGCTACTACACCCCTGTCTAGATGATTTACGTTAGCGGCTAGGTACTCCTTCTGTCGGGAGTCCTGCATTAAAGGAACTTTTGGTGCTAGGTACTCCTTCTGTCGGGAGTCCTGCATTACAGGCACATATGGAGTTTGAGATACGGCGGCAACTGTCTGCCCCGATCTCTCGGTTCTCTCCTTGGCCCAGCACTGATAAGCTAGGTGGCCTCTCTTGCCACAAAAAGTACATACTTTAGGGGATACGGGAACGTTCCCTCTTTGAGCATTACTATTAGTTTGGGGCCCACCTCTGTTACCATTGCCCTGAGTCGCATTTTTAGTTGGGGGAACAATTCTATTTTGGCTAGCTGGGGAAGACGTTATAGGCTTGTGACTGGGTCTGTCAGATTTGTGATTGGGATACTTAAAATTAGAGCTAGAATTATCGTAGGACTTCTTTCCACGAAATTTGTTGTTGAGCACGTATGTGTCAGCCATGTCAGCAGCGTCGGCAAGACAATCTACCTTTTTCCCCTTTAAATGATAGGATACAGAAGAATCAATTTTCCATAGGAAATTTTCTAACAGGACCAACTCCTTCAGATCGTTGTAGCTTGTGACTTTCTTACTCTTGACCCAATGATTGATAGTTTTAGTCATGGTCCTGGCAAATACCTTATGGGTTTCTTCTACTTTCTTCTGGTTTTTACGGAAAGATTGCCTGTAAGCCTCAGGCTGCAATTGATAGGTTTTTAGGATAGCTTCTTTGAGATTGTCATAATCCTGCCTAACTTCTGCTACTTCTGACAAATACGTGGCTCGAGCCTGCCCTGTCAAAACAGTTTGTAACATAAAAGGCCATTGATCTCTTGTCCACTTCATACCTCCAGCAACTTCCTCAAACAAAACAAAGAAATCCTGCACATTATCCTCAGTGAAAGGTGGAATGACACTAGTCATAGTTAATCCCAGAGGGGGAGCAATTACGGGAGCATTTGTATTGACATTTAGTTGAGCCGTTTGATATTGATATTGATATTGTTCGGTCGTTGCACTGGCATTTATTCTAGCTAGTTCTATACTTGTGTTGGCTTGTTCGGTATTTGCTCTGGCTTTTATGCTGGCTTCTTCGATATTTGCTCTGGCTTGTTCGGCATTTATTCTGGCTAGTTCTATTTTTAGCTTGGCTTGTTCTAGTTCGAATATTTGATCACCGGTCAAACCAGGTGGCAATTGTATATCAAGTTGGCTAGGTTTACTAGGGATCCCACCAACTGCTCCGTCACCCTCCCCGCCTTCTACAGGGAACAGGTGGGTTTTTATGGTCTGAGCCACCTCTACTTTAGACATGTTTGAGACAGTTAATTGGAGATGTGAGGCAAGCACTTTCAGTTCGGATTTTGACAGACAGTCAATATCAGGGGCTGTGGGTTCTGATTCTATGAAAACTCGAGCATCTTCGTCATTAATTAGTTGAGGCATGATTAATATTTGATTTTTAAGTATTGAAACTTTAATGAAACTGAGTGAAACTGTATGAAACGAATCCTGGCAAGGTCGCCACTCTTCTGTTACGTATCTTGATCCTCAAGTGGTTAACTTGATGAATCTAGATAGCACAGAGATATATATTAAGGTATCAGTCAGCTGAAGGCAAAACAAAAGTAAAATCTAATAAAATTATTTCCTGTTGTTGCTTCCTTTCCTTTTGGATCTTAGGACTTCGTATCCTTTATTGACTGATACTCTTTAATTATGAAAAATACTGAAACTAATTAAAGTCATGTAGTAATTATAAAGAATTATTATTTAACCGAAGCTTAGTAGGCTATGGTTATGAACCGAATAAGTTAGAGCTAAAGAAGGACTATTAATTTTATAAAAAGTCTTGAAAGATAAATATTAAAGTAAGAATATTTCTGTCTCTTACCCTTTTTGAAATGAATAGATAGTTTTCTTCTATGTCCTTTTATGTATATTTAATGTAATTATTCTTGGTTCTTGTCTTACGTTAACAGTATTATATTATTATTATCATCAGGAGTAATATCAAAGTCACATAAAAAGTTAGATATATATTTAATAATTAGTTAAATGTATTTCTTAACCACGTAACATTGAGGTTTGATTATGAGTAAATAAAGTTACAGGATCGCTTCATAGATTCGATTCAAGTCTCACTCAAATAATATGAAAAGCAAAATATAATATTTTGAAGCAAAAGAATTTTCTTCAGCTTAGGAAATCACTAGAAGTTATATTAACACAGCCATGTTAGTCTAAGGCGATATTACTAATACGAGACAATAGCATCACCGTACTAAGCACCATTAAGCAATGTAAGCTTAATTCAAAGAAAATGAAAGAACTCGCAAGTATTAATATAAAACAATAGTACCACTTTCATCACAACCCAATTACTTAAAGAGTTGCTTTAGTCCACAAGTTAGTCAACTAAAATAGTTAAGTACATAATAATAGCGTTAACGTTAAATCCCAAACAAATAGTTACGTACATAATAGTAGCGTTAACGTTAATTCGCAATCAAATAGTTAAACACATAATAGTAGCGTTCACGTTAATTCCCAATCACATATCTCACTAACTAACATAACGTAAGTGTTTACACCGAACACACATTTATATAATCTGACTGACAGTCACAATCCCATTATAATACTTCACCCCGTCTTCCTCCAGCTGCAAGTTCACCTTCCCCAACTCCAAATGAGACTAATTTGAATGCCCACAACTCGGGTCTTATATACCAAACAATGATGGTGTAGGAACGAATCAGGAGGCGGGGGTGGTGCCTACTCCAATCATAGCTCCTCGAGTCGCATAACAGGTGCCTGGTCCACTCACAGCTCCTGGCGTCGATCATACGTCATAGCATCGGTCATCGAGGTAGTTTGCAAGGGTCCCCTATGACGCACGCAGGTGTGAAGGCTAGTTTGCTGGTATGGGGCGAGCTGGTTTGCCCACTCGCTCGTTCACTCGCTAGTCTGCTTCACCGTTTGGGTAGTTTGGCTCCTTCAACTCTAATTCTAACTCTTAAATTAACATACAGGGCTCCGTATGTCAGAATATATATATATATATATATATATATATATATATATATACTGTATATATATATATATTGTTACGTATCTTGATCCTCAAGTGGTTAACTTGATGAATCTAGATAGCACAGAGATATATATTAAGGTATCAGTCAGCTGAAGGCAAAACAAAAGTAAAATCTAATAAAATTATTTCCTGTTGTTGCTTCCTCTCCTTTTGGATCTTAGGACTTGGTGTCCTTTATTGACTGATACTCTTTAATTATGAAAAAATACTGAAACTAATTAAAGTCAAGTAGTATTTATAAAGAATTATTATTTTACCGAAGCTTAGTAGGCTATGGTTATGAACCGAAGAAGTTATATCTAAAGAAGGACTATTAATTCTATAGAAAGTCTTGAAAGATAAATATTAAAGTAAGAATATTTCTGTCTCTTACCCTTTTTGAAATGAATAGATAGTTTTCTTATATTTCCTTTTATTTATATTTAATGTAGTTATTATTCTTGGTTTTGTCTTACGTTAATAGTATTATATTATTATTATCATCAGGATTAATATCAAAGTCACATAAAAAGTTAGATATATATTTAATAATTAGTTAAATGTATTTCTTAACCACGTAACATTGAGGTTTGATTATGAGTACATTAAGTTGCAGGATCGCTTCATAGATTCGATTCAGGTCTCACTCAAATAATATGAAAAGCAAAAATAATATTTTGAAGCTAAACAAAATTTCTTCAGCTTAGGAAATCACTAGAAGTAACATTAAAACAGCCATGTTAGTCTAGGCGATATTACTAATACGAGACAATAGTATCACCTTTCTTGTTCTTACCAGCAATGTAAGCAAATGAAAGAACTAGTAAGTCTTAATATAAAACAATAGTATTACTTTTATCATAACCCAATTACTTGAAGGGTTGCTTTTTTTTTTTTTTTTTTTTTTTTTTAAGAGACAATGAACGGAGGAAGGAAAAACACAGATAAAACAAAAAGGTCCATGTGCCTAAAGGCATCCTCCATTCATAAAATGTTTGTAACAACTGGATTTAAACATTTGTTGATTGTAAGTTTGTGGAAAGCAATTCGAGGGAAGTGAATTCCAAAGAGTAGTAGCTCTGGGGATAAATGAATTCTGATAAGCAGAAGTTCTGCATTGTGGAGGAGAAAGTGTAAATTCATGGGCGCTCTCAGCTGCCCTAGTTCTACGGGGAAAGATGTCCACAAGTCAGTCAACTAAAATAGTTAAGTACATAATAGTAGCGTTAACGTTAATTCCCAATCACATATCTCACTAACCAACATAACGTAAGTGTTTACACCGAACACACTTAACACACACTTATATAATCTGACTGACAGTCACAATCCCATTATAATACTTCACCCCGTCTTTCTCCAGCTGCAAGTTCACCTTCCCAACTCCAAATGAGACTGATTTGAATGCCCACTACTCGGGTCTTATATACTATGCAATGATGGTGTAGGAACGAATCAGGAGGCGGGGGATGGTGCGCGCCCCAATCACAGCTCCTCTAGTTGCATAGCAGGTGCGTGGTCCAATGGAATCTCCTGGCGTCGATCATCGTCATAGCGTCGGGTCATCGAAGTAGTTTGCTAGTCCCCTATGACGCACGCAGGTGTGAAGGCTTGTTTGCTGGTATGCGGACGAGCTGGTTTCCCACTTGCTGGTTCGCTCGCTAGTCTGCTTCGCCGCCTGGGTAATTTGGCACTCCTTCAACTCTGAATTCTAACTCTTAAATAAACATACAGGGCTCCGTATGTCAGAATATATATATATATATATATATATATATATATATATATATATATATATATATACAGGTATATATATATATATATATATATATATATATACAGGTATATATAGAGAGAGAGATAGATATATATATATATATATATATATATATATCCCGAGTCTTCCTCTAGATTTAGCTTTTGTACATGTGGATCCGATCAATGGCCACGACTTAATGCGGAGACTCGAGTACATTATGCTAGATGGCATGCAGTTGGCTTGTGTTCTGTTTGTTACATAAACACGCAGCACCACTTTGTATATGTAAATCTGTCACATAGTGAGTCTTTCAGAATTAGTCAGCATAATTCCGACGCCTTATATACTACCCACACGCAATCATACCTGGTACACTATTTTTTATTTTGTTTTTGTAATTACAACCACGGATTAAATTATGACAGTAAACATGACTGTGTGTATAATATTTAATTATGTTGTTTCAGTGGGATGATACCTATATATAAAAATTAGATCTGAAAATTAGTGGGTGATTAAATTAATTTGGGAAGGACATGTGGAAGTGAGATGCACAGCAATCATTCTTAATTCAGTTATAATGAATATTATATATTAGCCAGAACATATGAATGAGACGGCAAATAATTGAAGGAGATAATAATATTGGCTCAAAAAAAAAAAAAAGGGGAAAAGTGGGGATTCGGCCTGACTAAATAGATAGATATATAGAATAATATTGGCATCCAATTAAGATTGTGTAGGACCCATCACGAACAAAAGCATCAACATATCCGCAAAGCGCTCCAAAAATAGGAGATGGAAAATGATCTCGGGGATAAATCCGAGGAACGCGGCCTCTCTGATCCAACACTCACCAAAAATTATACAAGTCGTTAAGGGAGCCCACCTCGCTTTTGTTCTCTTTCTCTCCCTCTCTCTTTGGCTTGTATCCATTCGGCCCCATTCAGCCTACTGATTTAAGACGTTTACCCCCATCCAGGTGTCAATATTTTCCTGGCGAGCGGTAGGGAGCCAGCATATACAGGTATATACAGTATATGTTTGTTTTGACATCAATCTAAATTTGTACATTTTTCGATAGAACAATTTCTCCGGCGAAGCCGGATTTCTCCATACAATGCTGGCTCGCTATCGCTCGCCAGGAAGAAATCGATACCTGGATGGGGATAAATGTCTTAAAACAGTTGGCTGAATAGGGCCCAATGGATACAAGCCAGACACAGAGAGAAAAGGAGAGAAAACAAAAACAGTGACCCCCTTTACGTGTCCCCTTTTCTTCCGAGTTCTCGCTTTTTACGGGTTTGTTTTGAAGCTGAGGGAGTCGCCGGCATATTGATGTGTGTGGAAGCGACGCTTGTTTTGGCTGAAGCGCTTGATTTACCGCCGCGCTGAACATCTCGTGTGGGCATAATATAATAAAGTAAACACAGCACATAGACTTAAGGGCCCAGTGCTTGTTTTTCTTGGGCTACTTATTCATTTATTTTTATAATGTTGAGTTTCCTCGTTAGACCTTCATCAAGCCTAAAAAAACACCCCTATACCCCCTTTCAAGATTCGCTCGCCAGGAAAAAAACGACACCTAAACGGCACGAAAGGTCTTAATGATGGCAACGTATGGGGGCGAAAGGTCTCTAAATCGCCAAACTATAGTGAACGAACGTCTTAACAAATAATGGGTGTAAACATGAGGGAGAAGGGGGTCCAGAAAAAGCGAGTACCTCCCCCTTATGCACATGCACATTTTGTAAACAATACCCAGTTGTATACAGATGAAGTAGACAAACATATTTGGGCAACCTAGCATTATTTAACCACTTTCAAAAGTTAGTTTGTAGTTTTATGGTACATTTATTTTTTAAATAACTTTTGATAACACTACGGCAAATATGCAAACCATTTCGTTTACCTGATAGCTAAATATAAATCCATGAGAACATCCTATCCAGCCACATTTCCACACAATATGTCTCCACTCCATCTATCTACAACTTTACATACTGTATGTTATACAATTATTATCACATGTTGACCATTACAAAACACATACTAAGACAGTTATTAATTATGAAAATTATGTGTGTGTGTCTGTGTGTGGTGTGTGTGCGTGTGTGTGTGTGTGTGTGTGTGTGTGTGTGTGTGTGAACCCCTGACCTTTATGTAAGTATATTTTTTCAGTCCGACCTGATATTAGCCTTTTGACAGACAAACATACGCGCCGACAATATGCATCCTTTTCGCGGGTGTAATGCACAGTGCTGAAATATTACCTGGTTCGTATTACCACACACACTCACACATTCTCACATACAACATTTACACACACACACACACACACCATTTTGCATTTCCACAACAATTATTCCTGTGTGCATTTGTTTTCTATCATAAACACGATCACTTAAAGCACATACGTATTGTATTATTCTATATACTGTATAATAATATTATGTTTGAACAAAACTGACAGAAAAAGAGAAAGAGCTCTAAAATGCATTTGGTACGGCGGCAAAGTCGTGAGACATTACGACCTTTCCTTTGAAGTTTAGGCCTCGCGTAAAGTCGGCTTTATATACTCAAGGGCTCGGGTTTCTCTGTGCTTCAAAGGCCAGAATAAAATATCCACCGATTCGGGTAGAATCACTCCATCATTGGTAAAATCAAGGTTATAGTCTATTCGCTGTAAGTAGGCGAGAAATCATCACCTCTAACCTCTGTAACTAAAAAACGACTAGAGTAATCGAGCTAATATTTCTACCGTCAGTCAAGGAATAGATGAGGACATTTACAGCCAATTTGCTATAGCCCTTTTTGAGTTACAGAGGACAGAGGTCATGATTTCTCGCCTACTTACAGCGAATAGACTATAGACTAAATATTGCGGACATATGTTCCTCGGCCGAATATGGAAATGTGTGCCATCGATAGGAAACTAGTGTTTTCTCTGGCAGTTCTACAAACATTTGTTATTTGGTATCCAGATATCGTTGCCTGCCAGGCTTCGAATTCACACGGTAGAAAGTGTCTATGTCTTTTTGTCTGGAAGGAAAAGACAGACAAGATGTAGCTCATTAACCTTTTCCTTGTCCGGGAGTTGCCGTTTAGTATTCATAAATCGAATGATCTTAATCTCATAATAACTTTTCCAAAATTAGTTTTCTGCCCACAGCTCGCTCAAAGGCAACTGCTGAGGTTTAAGTAACTAAACAAAAGGTTTCTAAACAATACTGATGGCCACGAAGGCTTTTAAGTATCCCTGAAAAGGTGCAAATCGTGTTGTGGAGCGTGAAGGGGTTAAGCAAGACAGGGTGATGACAATTTTTCTCCCGGCTAATATAAACAGCGTACAATAGAGCACGCCTAACATCTATCTATCTATCTATTGCCTGACGCCGTGATCCCCGAAGGGGTGGCCACGAACGAACCTCCCCCATGCACCTCTGTTCCCAGTCAGTCGACGCCCCTCCCCCCAACCAGCACCGCCTTCGTTCATGTAGTTCCTCACTCCATCCTTCCACCTCTCATTCGGTCTACCTCTTCCTCTCTGTCCCTCCACCTCGCTCTCGTACACCCTCTTAGTCATTCTATCGCTTTCCATACGTTCCATATGGCCGAACCATCTCAAGTTGTTCCTTTTCACACTTTCCAGCACATCTACCTCCACACCACACCTCCTTCTTACTTCCTCATTAGTCGGTCTATCCCTCCATGTAACTCCGCACGCACTCCTTAAGTAATTAATTTCCACTGCTCTCACTCTTGGTCTGAGTCTCTCAACCAACATCCATGCTTCGCTTCCGTAAGTCAGTGTCGGGATTACCACACTGTCATGCAAGGACTTCTTCACTTCCATACTGACCACCCTATTTCTTGTTACTGCTTTTAGCGTTCCTACAACCCTCTTCCCCTGTTGTACCCTCTCCCGCACTTCTTCATTCATAGTCCCATCTTTACTCAACACACTGCCCAGATACTTAACACCTTATTAGCGGCCTAGGCGGTTTATTTATATGTACCGCCCAGCGGGGTGTTTTTAGCCAAAATAGGGCTGTTTACGTGATCATTTTCATGCCTAAATAAGACCCAGAACGTAAAACAAGTATCTATCCCTGAAAGGGCATAAACAGAGCTTTCGAATGACACCATAACGATCCTTTTATGATGGCTAGTTTTCTTGCAACAACCGTGCAACGCGAGTGCAAAAAGCATGTAATTAGGCACTTTCCCCATACAATTCCGTATATAGCGAGTGAGAGAGGGAGGGAGGAGGTGGGATTCGTGTCAGTAGGTTCGCCGCGGTGGTCTGGAGCAGTCATACGCTCGCTACTCTCCTGCCACCACTTGTCTCTCTCTCTCAGCAACATTACGTGCTGAAATTGCCACACGACCTATGTCGAGCGCCGCCACATAGTCCAGCTTTATTTAACTCGACTTATGTTGTGCGCCGACAGTTAAGGGTTAAAAGAGTTGACGATCTCCATAGCCTGGCCGTTCAGCTTCACCTCACACTCTGTGACTTCACCCCTTTCGAAGACCATAACCTTGCTCTTCCCCGCATTTACCTTCAAATTCCGTTTTTCGCACACTGTTCCAAACTCATTTACCAGACCCTGCAACTCCCATTCATTATCACTCATCAGAACTGTATCATCCGCAAACAGCAGTATAGGTAGCTTCCACTCAATTCCCTCCCTTTTCAGTGATACACCAACATCCACTGCTCTTGAGTATTTCTTTCATGACTCCATCCATATATACAGTAAACAACCACGGGGACATCACACACCCCTGTTTCAAACCAACATTCAGGTCAAAGAACTCGCTCTGCTCACTCTCCACACGTACTGCCGCCTTTGCACCCTCATACATGCTCTTCACTGCTTTCAGCAACTTGCCCTCTACTCCGTATATTCTAAGTACTTTCCACAAACCTTCTCTATCCACTCTGTCATAGGCCTTCTCCAAGTCCATAAAGGCAACATACACCTTTTGTTTCTTCTCCAGATACTTCTCCACAACACAATTCAGGGTAAAAATCTGATCTACACATCCTCTTCCCTTCCTAAAACCTCCCTGCTCGTCGCCTATCCATTTATCCGTTCTCACTCTCACTCTCTCAATCACTACCCTACTGTATACCTTCCCTACTATGCTTAGAAGACATATTCCTTGGTGGTTACCACACACTCCTCTTTCCCCTTTGCCCTTATATAGGGGGACTATTATGCCAGTCTTCCAGTCATCGGGTGCACTCCCCTTCTCCCATGCTAGTTTGCACATTCTCCATACCCATTCTATCACTATCTCACCACCATACCTCAACATTTCCCCACACACTCTATCTGTTCCTGGTGCTTTCCTAACATACAATACGGTAATATTGTAGCAAATTCAAAAACACTTTTTATCCAGCAACATTTTATTGCTATATTAGGCTAATGCCGGCAATATTGAGGGTATAATTAGTACTTGCACGAGTAATTATACTAACTGTATACTTATTGGGTGGTCAATTAATTAAGCAATCCATTGTGCACTCTACTGTGACGTACAAATGACTGCACTGGCTCTCAGATTCCAAACCCCATGATCCTACAAAAACTATTCCAACCAAACGTACTCTTGCATCTAATGTCCTAGTCTTGATGTGTTATAACTTTGCCCTGCATATACATAGGCAAGGTCATAATAGCAGTACAACTGATGAGAGCTTAAATCTCATTTCCATACAATTACATCAATTATTACATTTATATCGCCGCCTACATAAACTAATCAATGTAAGACCTTAATGTATATGATACTTGCAAGAACACATCACACTTATTCGATTCATCAAGACACAATTTTTTTTTTTTTTTTTTTTTTAGACCTCCCAAACTTCAAGCTCAATGGCTTCGACTCCTCGTTCAGTGCTTCAAGAGCCAGCGCTCGAAAAATTCATCTAGGTCCAGGGCATGACTGGAATAATCAAGGTTAGTGCTTATGATACTGCTAGCCGATTATCCAAAGTTACTTTTCTATGTTATTGTCTAGTGTTAAAATCTTGCCTGAAGGTCCTGTTTTGGATAGATCAGTATATCACAAAGATGCAGAATTGCCTCAGATCAAGTTCTAAATGAGTTGCCTAAATCGAAATAAAATGCAAACGGTTTGTGTTGCTATACTCCAATCGGCAATCCAGAAAATCTTAAGTAATAGGTTATGGTTCTTGGTTTATTTCCTAGGTGTGAAACAGGTTAATCATATTCCTGATACTTAAGTACATGGTGCGTGATTCATATTGTTAAAATGTGTACTAAAAACGTAAGTGGTATGTTTACTTACGTAAGAATATGATTAATGTTATAGATCTGATGAGTAACTTTCCAGATACGGATGGCTAATTATATTTCTAGGCAATGAGAAAGGGACCAGGAAGCCAAAACAACAACAATGTTCAGGACCCCCTGGAAACCATGAATCATTGCCACACCTCCTTCTTCGACCATTTAAGGGGACACTGACTGCTTTTTTGGCCTATAAATTATTCATTGATACATTCTCGGTTTCCTCGCTAGATAATCCCTCAAACTTAGAAAAACATCCCCTAGACTCCCGTTCAAGATAAATTTGTACTTTTTTCGGCAGAAACATTACAGGTTCGCTCTCGCTCGCCAGGAAAAACTCGACACCTAAATGGCACGATAGGTCTTAACATTTATAACGAAATGGAATGAAAGGTTTTAATATCGCCAAACAAATGGGCCGAACGTCTAAAATTCTAAAACAATAATGGGACTAAACACGAAGGAGAAAGGGGACCAGAAAAACGACCGTCTCCCCTTAATCAGAATTGTTATACATTCCAGGTGCCTCTCCATGATTCAGCTTAGTCATAATCTAAGTTTTTCATCAATTGAGGCCGGATGTATTTTAGTAGGTTAGGCACAGGTGGCTGAATATTAACTATTTAAAGGTAGATCAGTAATGTACAGTTGGCCACACAAGTTATGTTCCTCCCTGTGATCTTATACATACAAATGTAATGCACAGGATTGAATTATGAGTAGTTTCTTACGCAGTGGTTACCTTATCTGACTAGTCAACTGATAATTATTAGGTACCAGACTCGCAATTAATTTATACTAATTTAATTTCGCATAACATATCACGGCAAGGAGAAGAACTTATGTGAGCAACTGTACATACTCTATACTGAAAGCATTTAGGTCAACAGGCTAAATACTCATCATCATGCAATATGTGTCACCTATTGTCAATTCGAACAAATTAATTGTTGGGATACTCTTAGAGAGGAATGTTTTCAGGAATCGCCAAATACGTTAAATAGGGTTTTAAAACATTAGGTTAAAATTTCCTCGACGATTCCCGTTGTGTAACTTATAAATACTTACTAAAATACAGCGAACATAAACACACTGTTTTTCCGCGGTTAAAAGCCTCCACAAAGGAAGTCAAGAAATGTGCAGGTAAAGTGAGGGAGCGAAGAGGGTGATTAAAGAAGTCTGAACTTTAATCCACACGACCGAGGTGCTGGCAGACGAGAATGGAAAACCGATAAAAGAAAACTTAGCCCAGGAAGAGAAAGAGAGAGTGAGAGAGCGAGATATAATACATGTTTGCGAAAGTAGCCTCGATCACCCGAGGTCCATATATTCTGCCACGTGAAATAATAGCAATAGATAGCATTTGGACAAAGAGCTCCAACCTCCAATGAAACCTATGCCAATGAAAACACATCCATGGAAAGTCCCCCCCCCCCCCCCCCACACCCCCATCCCAACCCACTCAAAAGAAATTATAAACAAAACTCAAATCTATAACTAAATAAGTACATAGACATAGGCTACTGTAAGTACAACACAACAGTTTCCATCAGCCAACAATAACCTAGGGAAATGGCCGTGTAATTAAGGGAGCCAACCTCGCTTTTTTTTTCTCTTTCTCTCCCTCTCTCTTTGGCTTGTATCCATTCCGCCCCATTCAGCCTACTGTTTTAAAACGTTTACCCCCATCCATGTGTCAATATTTTCCTGGCGAGCGGTAGCGAGCCAGCATATATATGTATTTTTGTTCTGACAGCAAGCTAAATTTGTAAATATTTCGATAGAAAACTGTCTCCGGCGAAGCCGAATCTCTCCATACAATGCTGGCCCGCTATCGCTCGCCAGGAAGAAATCGACACCTGGATGGGGATAAACGTCTTAAAACAGTTGGCTGAACGGGGCCGAATGGATACAAGCCAAGAAAAGAGAGAAAAGGAGAGAAAGATAAAAATAAAAGCCGGTGACCCCCCTTAAGGGAAAAAATTCTCACGTGTCTTTGCCCTAAATGAAATGTTTCAGTATTTAATTATATGTCCGCTCGGTCCTCTAAGTACACACTTTGTGGAGCCAGAGAACTTTCAGTCTTCTACTGTACTTCTCACTTCTCACTTCTCCACTTGTTCTTCCTCTTTCCAATTGTTCTTCATTCCTACTTTACTCCAGCCATCTGGTCTGGTACACGGTTGAGCCCAAGTACTTTTAACTTTTACTGAACTTCCCATTTCTCAACTTATTCTCTCTCTATCGAAAACTCTCTACTCTCCTACTTTACTATTGCCACCTGACCTGTACACGTTCTATTTTATCACTGGACCGCCACTGGTCGACTCAATTTATCACCTCATAAAACAGACTGAAAGGCTTTTACCGTGACTGGCCATAAATAATACCGCACCTCCACCACAAACTCGGCCCATAAGTGGGATTGGTAATAGAATAATGGCTATTGATTTGGTGATGTGGAATGGTAAATAAATCAATAATAATAATTCATATTTTTTCACCAAGCAACTTAACTTCTAAACTCAATAAATCTATCTATCTATCTATATGCTCAGGCCCAATCCCCATTTTGGGGGTAGCCGACTCAAGACAGAGCAAGAACAGGGAAAACACTAAAACAACATATAACAAAGAATAAACACAGATAAAAAGCACAAACTCACACACATCCAGGTCACCCAGGAGAAGACCCAGAGACCAGGGTCACCAAGGTCGCTCCAGCACTCCCCCGGCCCCCGACCACCCGGAGAGGTTCCGATCTCGGCAGGCAGACATGCAGCGGAGCCAAAGCCACAAGCCCTCCCACCACACTTCCAGGCGGACCCTTCATATTAATCGTCTCCCCGGGCCAGGCACCTGATGGACTATTATCTAGTCCAACTTGCACCCGACCCCTTACTCCAAATGACCACGTGTTCACTCAACTATTCACAAGCATTCTCCATTCACTCCTGTCCACCACCACTTTCCCTGCCTGATCTATAGTAATTCCTCTATCATCCAAAGCTTTTCTTACACAGTCACTCCATCTCAATGGGGTCTTCCTGCCCTTCTATCTCCCCTTGTACCTGACTCACATATTCTCTTTGTAAGCCTTTCATCTCCCATTCGTTCAACATGACCATACCAGCTCAGCACCCTTCTGTCCACTCTGGCTGACAAATGTTCCTGCTGCCCCACTCTCCTACGTATCTCTTCATTCCTCAATCTGTCTCTACGAGTAACTCCACACATACTCCTCAAGCAGCTCATCTCCATCACATCCAGCCCTCTTTTCTCCTTTTTCTTCAGAGCCCATGACTCAGCCCCATACATCACTGTTGGCACAATAATTCCTTGATACAGTGCACATTTTATTTTCACTCCGAGATTTCTCGTCTTCCACATACTTCCCATTGCTCCGAAAACCTTCTTTCCTTCACACACTCTCTGTTTTACCTCCATTTTCATACCTCCACTCCTCCTAGATATTTAAAACACTCTACTTGTTCCAATATTTCCCCATCCAGCCTCACATCTAGATTCACCCTATGCTCTCCCCTATTACACACCATTGCTTTACTTTTATTGACGTTCACCTTCAGTTTCCTCCTTCCACAAACCACACCAAACTCTTTGACTACCCGCTGCAGTTTCTCATCAGAGTCCGCTACCAATGCTGTGTCATCAGCGAACAGCAACTGATTCAACTCCCAATCTCTACCATTCTTTCCTACTAAACCCAATCCTCTTCCCATAGTTCTCGTTTTCACCTCCCTCACCACACCATCCATTAATTAAATCAACAAATAAAAGTGGCACTCCAAGGACTCGAACCTAGGTTACTCACACCGAAATTCCGCGCATTTATGCATTACGAGAAGGTTATATGGTATATGTCCAAAGAGTGAACAACTTGAAAACTAAAATTGATAGGCAAGTTAGGAGCTTTTACGTCAATTTGAAGAGACTTTGGTATAAACAAACCTCAGTCTCACCAAACAGTCCTGACATACCTCCGCAGTCCAGGCTCTAAGGCTCAAACAAATAATTTAGTGATGAAAAGGCCCACCCGAGGAGGATGTAAGCGCCGTGCAATATATACAGTATGTTGTTTTATTATCACGTGCTTACGGCTTTTTTTCCCTTTCTCTCCTTTTCTCTCTTTCTCTGGCTTGTATCCATTCGGCCCCATTCAGCCAACTGCTTTAAGACGTTTATCCCCATCCAGGTGTCGATTTCTTCTTGGCGAGCGATAGCGGGTCAGCATTGTATGGACAAATCCGGCTTCGGCGGACACATTTTTCGATAGAAAATTTACAAATTTAGCTTGCTATCAAAACAAAAATATATATATGCTGGCTCGCTAACGCTCACCAGTAAAGTATTGACACCTGGATGGGGGTAAACGTCTTAAAACAGTATGCTGAATGGGGGCGAATGGATAAAAGCCAAAGAGAGAGGGAGAGAAAAAAAAAAGGGAGGTGGGCTCCCTTTTTTTTTTTTTTTTTTTTTTTTTTTTTTTTCTATATTCCAACTACTCCCTCTCGGGCATAGGCTGAGAGCCTGTACATTCCACCGCTCAACACGGTGAAGCCCGTGAGGTCTTGTTCCAGTCTGGGGAGTGAGACATGTGAAGCAACCATCATGGCTCGAAACAGCTCCATCTCTGAAGCGGCCGGTTGCTTCGCTCAAGTGCTTCACCGTCTCACCCTCCAGACTCAGACCCTCACTCTCACTACGCCACCTATTGAGCAGTGAACTCACTAGGCATTGTCCCCCTGTAACATATTTTGAATATGGGAATATTCATACAGTGTTATTTAATCAGGGAACAATGAGGGTATTTTTTTGGCATTTCGGTGGGCTTTGTGGTAATGCACTGATACTAGGTACAGCACAAATTCAATCCCAATAATATCTTCCCATTGACATATCGGGATTTGAACCCGGGTCCATTGGATTACCAATCCAGTGGCATGACCACTCCACCACACCTTAAGGTATAATGGGTCTATTTATAAGCGCGGTCGAGGAATTACCAATATTTAATAATTAGGACAAGTCACTTCGAGTACTAACAACGATAGTGACCAAGCTTCTTAACAAAAATGTAAAAAATGTCCACAAGATATTATATAAACATTCAGCCACATACACTAGCGCGACCCTACTGGTGGCGTATTGAAATCACACCCAAGCAAACCTACTACAACACAACCCAACACTATCGGCGACCCAGGTAGCCCAACATGCAACCAGAACAGCTAAAAAAGAAGGGATCAGTCGCAACAACATCAACAATAAAGCAGCAACAACGGCCAAGAACAAGGACATCAAACAACAAATACAGGTAGGGGTGGGAGGGGGGCAAGGGGGAGCCACAACCTGTCCCCATCTCACGCGCTCACACACCATCAGCCGCTCACGGCGCACAGCTGATCACCACACCGCCAGACGTACGATGAACAGTAACAGGAAAATATTTATAGTGTGCGATATTGGATTCAACAAAAGGAGTACAACGTCACAATGTAGTAGATGTAATGAAACAGTACACGATCGATGTACTTACGTTACTAGCAGAAAAGAAGTGGAATGCGATAAATGTAGGGAAGTAGCTATTAAACGTCCTAAAATCATTTGTGAAATATGTGAATCACTCATAACAAGAAAACAAAGGATCCTAAACTGTGTTAAGTGTAAAACTGTAGCTCACATGAAGTGCATCTCTAAGAAGACCAACAGTGAAGAACGGGAATTCCTATGCAACATAACATATCATATATGCCTTGCATTCATTACCGAATATTAATGTAAATGAACCAATTAGTATTAACAACTCAGAACCCTGCCAGGACACATTCAAAATCAAAGATGAATACAGAATGTTCACCACCAAAGGGCTCCATTTTATCCACATTAACGCCAGATCAATGTACCATAAATTGTCAGAAATTAACTTGTTAGTTAATAAGGCCAAAGCTTCAATAATTGCAATCACAGAAACCTGGCTGGATTCAAGTATAAACGATGGTGAAATAAACATTCAAGGTTTCAATATGGTTAGGAATGATCGCAATAGGCATGGGGGAGGAGTATGTCTGTATGTAAAAAACAACCTCACACACACAACTAGGACCGACCTCCATGTAGAAAATCACGAAGCTCTGTGGATCGATCTACACCTGCCGAGGACAAGACCCATCACAATTGGGGTATGATATAGGCCACCAAACGACACACAATTCTTGACCAAATTTGAACGAACTTTGTCATCGCTAGACCCTCGGAATGAATCCATTATACTAGGGGATTTTAACCTGTGTTACAAACAACGAAATGATAGGCTTGTACGAGAATATAGGCATATACTGACAATGCACTATCACAAACAACTCATCACAACCCCCACACGTATCTCTGAGAACACTGCCACAATAATAGACCACATAAACTGTAACAGAGAGGACAAAATATCCCAATCAGGGGTTATACACACTGGGATAAGTGATCACTTCGTCACATATTGCACACGAAAAACCACAAAAATTACCCTAGAAAATCACAAGGTTATCAAAGCAAGGTCACTCAGAAACTACAATAAAGAAACATTTCTGGACATTTTATGGAATACAGACTGGTCTCCAGTGTTTGGAAGTACAAACGTTAATGACGCATGGGTTGGCTTCAGAACCATCATCACAAACATTCTAGACGAAATAGCTCCTCTGAAAGACATACGAATTAAAGCAAGGTCAGACCCATGGATCAACAATGACATACTACACCATTTGGAACACAGAGACAATCTGTTAAAAAGGCTAGCGAAACAGACAGGATCAAGGTCTGAAACATGAGTTCAACAGGGCCAGGAATAAACTAAGTAGGAAAATAAAATCAGCGAAAATTAATTATTTTCACAATAAGGCAGAGGAATATCAGAATAACCCAAAGAAACTATGGAGGCACCTAAAAACAACAGGCTACAGCAACAAGACAAGGGATTCGTCTAACACTAATATTGCTCTCACCATTAATGATCAGGTTTGCCACGATAAACGACAAATTTCAACCTACTTCAACTCCTTCTTCACCTCCATAGCAAACACACTTGCACAGAACCTACCTCAACCTCTCAATAAATACACGACAACAACGGCCACCTTTCGAAATTTCTACAGAGATAAAGACATACACCCGAACACATTTGGATTGCAAAATGTTACACCAAAATACACTTTTGACGAGCTGTCTAACCTAAATGTACATAAAAGCACAGGACCAGACAAAATTCCTGCCAAATTTCTACGAGATGGAGCCATTGGTATAGCAGGCCCCCTAACCCACATCATCAACTTGTCAATTAACACCAACACTGTACCTGCTGAACTGAATGAAGCTATTGTAACCCCTCTATTCAAGAAAGGAAATAAACTAGAAGTTGGTAACTACAGACCAGTTAGCATATTATGTATTGTATCTAAAATCCTTGAAAGAGCGGTATACACCCAAATTGAACACTACCTCAAACAAAATGATCTATTCTATAAGTTTCAATCAGGTTTCAGATGCATGTACTCGACAGACTCCTGTCTCATCCACTTAACGGATCACATTCGTAAAGAAATGTCTAAAGGTAACTACACCGGTATGGTTCTTCTTGATCTACAAAAAGCGTTTGACACAGTAGACCATGATATCCTATGTAATAAACTACAAGCAATGGGCATAGGGTCTGTGAACTGGTTTAAATCTTATCTTAGTGGTAGAACCCAAAGAGTCAAAATTGATGATAATATATCTGATCCTATGCCAATTAACTGTGGGGTCCCGCAGGGAAGCATCCTTGGTCCCTTACTCTTTCTCTGTTATGTGAACGACATGGAACTGAGCGTCTCATGTAAATTATTACTGTATGCAGACGACAGCGTGCTTCTGGTTTCAGGAAAAGACCCAATAAGTATTGCCACTTCACTTTCCAAAGAACTAGAATCATGTAGTGAATGGCTAGTGGACAATAGACTATCTTTTCACCTGGGCAAGACGGAAGCCATCTTATGTGGAACAAAACGCAAACTGAAAGACATTGTGGGCTTCTCGGTCAACTGTAATGATATTCCTATAACAACAGTGTCACAAGTTAAATATCTCGGACTAAAACTGGACGCGAGTTTGTCAGGTGAAACAATTTTGGAATCTATCCTGAATAAGTGTAGAGCACGTATAAAATACCTGTATAGACAGGTGGGATGCTTGCCCGCGGCGACCAAAAAGACCCTCTGCCAAGCGCTTGTTCAATGTCATTTTGACTATTCTGTGTCATCCTGGTACTCTGCATCATCTAAATCAGCACAGCACAAACTTTAGGTCACTCAAAATAAAATGGTTAGGTTCATGCTGAACCTAGGACCCAGATCACATGTTGGCCAGGAACAACTTCAGTCACTAGGTATGCTCAATGTCTCTGACAGGGCCAAACAAATCAGGCTCACTAATGCCTTCAAAATGTTCTATGACAGAGCTCCAGAGTATCTAAAGAATGATTTTGTTAAAGCAAATGAGAGGAGTGGACATAATACAAGAAACAGGATGTTTAATTTTAAGGTCCCGAGAATCCAAGGACAGGGTAAGCAAACATTCTTCTTCACCGCCATCAAAGACTGGAACGACCTACCCCAGTCAGTCCGTGAAAAGAGAACACTGTATTCCTTCAGACGTAGCCTGAAGGAACACCTGAACCGGACAGCTGCGAGAAGGGAGCACCAAGCTTATGTCTACTACTAAATGCGACATAAGAGATAGACAAACCAAACTGAAATGATTACTGATTACGGATTACTGATATTTACTATAGGATGTAAGGTATCTTAAAATAACCCCCTAGAAATACTTTCTCTAAAGTATCTATTTCTTTATCCTCCCCATTTTTCCCCAGCTAACCTAATCCCACAAGGACCCCAATGGAAATACGCCTAACGGCCTTATTGGGCTATCCTTAGTTGGAATTATGCAAGGCTGGTACATGTCATATTTGTAACATACTATGTACTATGTGGTACCAACTCTGTAAATTGCTAACTGAATAAATATTATTATTATAATTATTATTACCCAAAGCATATGTTTTCCAAGTTATACGTGTATAACTTAGCAGCTGTAAGATCATGATTCGAATAGCCCGACGTGGTGCGAAGGAATGACCAAAAAGCTTACCCTTGCAAAATACAATGTAATGTACATCAGCATGTTGGTATCACACCTACACATCCCACTGCGAATGTATGTTGCACACAAATTATGGGGGGGGGGGGAGAGAATTGCATGGTTAGTTCTACGCACCCTTGTCATATAGCTTGCACGCGGGAGGACGAATGGCAGGAATAATGCAATATTCCTTATATCTCCCTTATAAATCAATACTATTGCACCACAAGGTATAAGTTAAGATTGATGACCCATAAATTAGGTGTACAGAAAGAATATAGCACGTAAAGCCATAACTTAAGGGGGGTCACCGGCTTTTTTTATCTTTCTCCTTTTCTCTCTTTCCCTGGCTTGTATCCATTCGGCCCCATTCAGCCAACTGTTTTAAGGCGTTTATCCCCATCCAGGTGTCGATTTCTTCCTGGCGAGCGATAGCGAGCCAGCATTGTATGGAGAAATCCGGCTTCGCCGGAAACAATCTTCTATCGAAAAATGTACAAATTTAGCTTGCTGTCAAAACAAAAATATACATATATGCTGGCTCGCTACCGCTCGCCAGGAAAATATTGACACATGGATGGGGGTAAAAGTCTTAAAACAGTAGGCTGAATGGGGCCGAATGGATACAAGCCAAAGAGAGAGGGAGAGAAAGATAAACAAAGGTGAGGTGGGCTCCCTTAAAGCTCGGTTCACACATGCACGAATTAACGTCCCGTCCGTCCCCGACCCTTAATTCGCCGTGCCTGGGCGGCGTCCTTTTTATGCATGCATAAAATGGTCCGTATGGGTCGTCGGGGCAACTGCCAGAAAAATTGTTATGTCGGGGATACCCAGGGGACACACACGGACACACACACGGGAGCAATCGTCGTCTAGGCGCAGCCTGGCAGCGTCTAGACGACGACTGGCGGCGTCTAGACGACGAATATAACGGGATGAGAACGGCGGCAAAAAACCGTTGGAACAGTTGGAACGTTGGAACGGAACATGGAGCCTCCAGATTGATGCCGTCCTGCATATTTTCTTGGTCGGGGACGGACGTGACGTTAATTCGTGCATGTGTGAACCGAGCTTAAGGTATATGTGAGTCGGGAGTGAGCGAGTCGTGGGAGGAAGGTTATATTTTTTCCTCCCTTCCTCCCCTTGCTTATCGATTACTTGCAAGCCTTCACGCTTGTTCCAGAACCTCTCTACTTAACCACTCGTATATGTACGGTCTCGCAAATAAGTCATGTCCCAGCTGTCATTAAGTTTGGGTTGCTCTGAGCTGTATTAATGTCTGTCAGATGTTGAATAGAGTGGGTAAGAGTAGGAACATGGTTGTATCTCTCACTCAAAAAGAAGAAATCATGTGTAGATATTGCCGATACCAATTATTGATCAAAATATAATTGGTGCTGGTACATGACTTATTAGCACGACTGTACATAGTATATGGAAATATATCTGGGGTTGAGGGATGGTACCTGAGCCCTGTCACTGCCTCCACGATACTAAAGGTGTGGGAGTTTGTGTGTGTTTGAGGTGTAAGTGTATTATGATTTTTGGTATCGAAAATTGTCATGTAAGCCTATTCTTGATCCAAGCCCTGTTGGCACCGTTTTTGTACAGGTTTCATAATCCTGCTTCCTGCAGACAAGTCGCAGCTCCCTTACAGAGCTATTGCGTTACTATGTACACTCGGATACCATAGTCTGCAGCCCACTCAATGGAATTCGTGGACACCATATGTTTTTATGTAATGCATTATAACTATCTGGATTGATTTATGGATATAACTTGCTTAACAATAAATAGTGTATTTGGTTTTGTAGTTGATTTATAGACAATTATATTCTTAAATTAGTTTCCAGAGATATACTTCCATAATTATAAATAGTTGAAGTCCACGAATTTGTAAGAGTGGGCTAGAAACTATGGTATCAGAGTGTACATGAGAGAAGTAGAGGGCAGAATGAGATGAGAGGGCGTATGAGATGAATATTAGTATAATAATGACTGTCGCGAATCTGTTGTAGGCAGATGACGCAGTATTATTTGCTGACTGCGAGTATGAAACGTGCAAGTTGGTGGAGATATTTGAGGAAGTATGTGAAAGACGAGGTCCGCAAGTAAATGTGAATATAATCAAAGTGATGGTAGTAGAAAGAGAAGGAGACATTGTTTGTGATGGAGAACAACTTGGCGTAGTAGAAGAGCTTATGTATCTTAAAGAAAAGGGGGATCTACTTTGGAATGGTTAGAGTTAAGGGGCTTCCTGCAATTATACGGAATTTAATGGTGTTGTTATCATTAAATACAATCAAACAAAACTTCTGTACATAGGTGCTAAGAATTATTTTGCCTTTACTATAGGCATGACTAAAGTTGAAACTAATAGGATCAATTACATTGACGCTTGAGTTATTTTTTGGCTGCAGAATATCGAGGAGATACTGAGTGATGGGAGTAAGTTCAAACAAATTACAAGAGACCCCACAGAGACCCTAAAGAAAAAGGTAATTTGACTAGGAGAATGTGTCAACACAGATAAGTTGTCTGGTGACAATGGCCTTGGCTACTTAACGATAATTAATCGAGATCAATGAAGATTGCCCATCCCAGAAGCTCTTTTCATAAAAGAGTTATCCCCCAACTTAAATACACAAGCAGATCTGCAAGCACTTCCCAGCATGAAAAGAATCTCTCTAAATGAAGTAGGGAGGGCTACTGATGAGGTCAAAGCGGCCAGCCACTGAGAGAGCTACTGACGAGGTCACAGCAGCCAGCCAGCCACCTCATGGCTAGCCAATCAGAAGTCTTAAAACCAGATAACTTTTCTCATGTAGGGTATAGAAGCTCACTACCTCACAACATTTCTCAAAAAAGAGAAAAGATAAACAAGAAGCTGTAACAACCAACTTACCATAACCTTCAATGAAATATGCTGCAGATAAAATTTGCCCATATATACAAACAATATATATATATATATATAATATCCCTTCAACACATGCCATGCTGCCAATGACAACCTCAGCTTGAGAGCACCCCCAGAGAAAAGCAAGGAACCGAGAAAATAGCTGAAAAATTGACGACCCCAGGTTCTTTATTGAGTGCAAGATCAGAGGAGGCGCGTCTCTCGGAATTTTCTTGACGAATATTTTCTTTCTTCTATTTTGGGGTTGGTGTGTTCCTATTGTGTAAGTCGGTTTCTTTTGTGATGGTTCCTACAAATCTTAACCCCTTGAGGAGTATGACGCTTTTTGACATTAAACTAATTTATGCAGTTTAGGATGACCCTCATGGAATATATGGGGTTAAAACCAACTCAATTATGCCTCTAACTCCAACAGATACTTCCTAAGCTGTATAAAGTCATCTATTTGTTCCTTATGTGGTGTGTGTGTGTATGTGTAGGAGACTCTGATGGGCACATAGTCTGGTGCTGCATGTTCAGGAAGCCAACAAGAGACAATCCAACTGAACGTTTGTAGCATACTAGTATAAGCTTTCCTGGTTAAGTCGTGGCCAAGGATCAGATCTATAGGCTGTAAACAAAAACAATAATAATATTAACAAAATAACATGTCTATAGGGACAGATCAACTTAAAAACAACTCATGTAAACAATAATCAAATTATGGTATAATATATGATAACTGAATTTTGATCTGACCTGAATTTTGATCAGTGTCCAAATATATTTTTAAAATATCACAGTAGCAATTACCGGTTTGTTTGTTTTGCTTACTGTATCCCACATGGGTTAGGTGAAATACAAGCTGATGCCACCAATAGTTATATACTATTGAGACTACGTGTGAGGCAATGGTTGAGGAGAGATGGTAGTTTTTCTGGCCCCATCGTCTCCTTCATATATAGCCCCTTTAGTTTTCACATTTTCAGACTTTCGGCGTTGGGGATTTTATAACTTTTCGGCACAATTCTTTGCCAATAGTAAGACCTTTTTTGTCATTAAGGTGTAGACTTTTTCCTAGCGAGCGATAGTGAGCCTCTAATATAAGAGGAATTAGCCTTCGTCCGGGACATGATTCCACCAACAAATATACAAATTATCTAGAGGGGAGATCTTGGGGATTTTTGTTTAAGCTTGATGGAGGTCTAGGGAAGAAGCTAATATAAATAATAAATATATAAATATAGTGACCTCTAAATACCCCCCCCCCCCCCTTAAAACCTTTGACTGAGGACCAAAAGTTAGCGGGTTCTTAGGGTGTTTATTTTAAAGCTTGATGGAGGTCTAGGGTGGAAACTAAAACAAAAATCTATATATTAAAAAGATAAATAAGAAGGCAAATAAATGCTTCCTTAAAACGCAGTGTGTTGTGTTATACTTATATCTCGCACTTTACTGCCACACGGTCATATTATAAACGCAGTGTGTTGTGTTATACTTATATCTCGCACTTTACTGCCACACGGTCATATTATAAACGCAGTGTTGTGTTATACTTATATCTCGCACTTTACTGCCACACGGTCATATTATAAACGCAGTGTGTTGTGTTATACTTATATCTCGCACTTTACTGCCACACGGTCATATTATAAACGCAGTGTGTTGTGTTATACTTATATCTCGCACTTTACTGCCACACGGTCATATTATAAACGCAGTGTGTTGTGTTATACTTATATCTCGCACTGTACTGCCACACGGTCATATTATAAATGCAGTGTGTTGTGTTATACTTATATCTCGCACTGTACTGCCACACGGTCATATTATAAACGCAGTGTGTTGTGTTATACTTATATCTCGCACTGTACTGCCACACGGTCATATTATCGGTCAGATGTTTCACGACAATATTTCATTATCCTTAATCAAAGCTTGACAAAACCCGAACATTTAGGACCTACAATAACTGGTTTCACCGTTTGCTTTCAATCTGTTACGTGATTTTGCAATTATGAATGCTGCAAGAAACCTTTTTCTATTACCGTACTACATTCGCCAGACAAAAAAAAAAATTATATATATATATACTGTATAATTATATATATCAGAAATATTGAAAACACTTTATTATGTTTACTTAATTTACTTTATAGAATTTTGCTCTCTAAGGTGGACCTCCACACCTGGGAGAGACAGACATTGCACCAAGGTTTATATTGTTGTTTTCTTGGATACTTGAGAAATAATATTAGTGTTGACGTTGTAGAATATTATTACTGTTTTCATAATTATGTAGTTATATACAATATTACTGCTTTGTTGTAATACCTGTGAAAATCATGGTATAAACCCCTCTTGGGTATCAAACCAGGATGCTATGTCAAAGATGCACCGAGAATGCTACATCTGTCCAAAAGGAGGATAACTGAAGCAAAAGACAAAGATTAGTTTTCATAGATGTCTCAAAGGGTAAGCTTGCATATTTCACCTAGATTTCCATTCTCGTATCTCGGACATTTGACCTCTCCTGTGATTCTGTGGTTAAGGGGCCCACCTCGTTTTTTTTTTCTTTCTCTCCCTCTCTCTTTGGCTTGTATCCATTCGGCCCCATTCAGCCTACTGTTTTAAGACGTTTACCCCCATCCAGGTGTCAATATTTTCCTGGCGAGCGGTAGCGAGCCAGCATATATATATATATTGTTTTACAGCAAGCTAAATTTGTAAATTTTTCGATAGAAAAATGTTCCGGCATGGATTTCTCCATACAATGCTGGCTCGCTATCACTCGCCAGGAAAAAAATCGACACCTGGATGGGGATAACCGTCTCAAAACAGTTGGCTGAATGGGGCGCCCCCAAATGGATACAAGTCAAAGAGAGAGAGAAAAGGAGAGAAAGATAAAAAAAAGACGGTGACCTCCCTTAAGTTATTTACGTTACCTTGGACGCGCTTTGGGTGGATTAACTATGCATGCCATGTCCTACGCTGTCGGGAAGGACGTAAGATGTTTGGCATACAAGACGTGATCGATAGATGATATATGCAGCCTACAGTATTATACATCTGAGAAATCAATTCAACATTTGTTTCTTCACTTAGGAAGAGTTGTGGTATGTTTGGTAAGACCTCGGCCTACCATCCTGCTGGGTCGGGGTTCGTATCCAAATAAACTGTTATAGTAATGGGATTAAAATATACTATATACCCGGTATATATATATATATATATATCCCTTAATATTATTCATGCCGACAATCAAAATTAATATATTCACTCATAGAGTACAGTAGATCTGGACTGGACACGAAAATTAAACTTTGCAGTAAGGTACCCAAAATCGGAGAACGAACACCCAATTCCGAACCTCTAAACAGCGAACATTTGATATTTTCGCTGTTTAGAGGTTCGAACTTGGGTGTTTGTTCTCCAATTTTGGGTCCCTTACTGCAGTTCCATTTTCGTGTCCAGTACAGATCTACTGTAGTCTATGGTTCACTAAATACTAAACGGAACCAATATTACTCCACCATGGATATATTAAGTTGCACCCAGTTCTTAACATTAATAATTATCAGTTACAAACCCCAATGCACTAGAATAAACTAATGAAAGCATATGGTCCTCCCGGGATTCGAACTCGGGACACCACACCCAGAACATAAGCATCCAAACCATTACATCAGCAACACATTTTCATATTTTATATTTCACGCTTGTTCAGTTACCTCCGTCCCGCACAACCCAGTACATCATCATTATTTATCCTTTCGTTAAAGGTGTAGTACTCGCTTTTTCTGGAACCCCTTCTCCCTCATGTTTAGCATATTAGTTTTGAGGTTTTAAGACGTTCGTTCCGTTAGTTTGGCGATTTTGAGACATTTCGCCTCATTTTGTTGTCAATAGTAAGACCTTTCGTGCCTTTTAAATGTCGATTTTTTCCTGGCGAGTGATAGCGAGCCTCTAATTTTAGAAAGAACTGGTCTTCGGCAGGGAAATTTTTCTACCGAAAAATTTACGAATTTATCGTGAAAGGGGGGTCTAGGGGGTGTTTGTCTAAGCTTGATGAAGGTCTAGCGTGGAAACTCAAACATAAATGATTAAATAACTATATACTGTAGACCAAAACACAAGCACTACCCGCTTAAATCAGTAGCAACATCCCTTACTACTTGTCGCGTTTTCACCTGACACTAATCTCAGTAAACCCGATCTGGCAGCTTATGGGATAAAGTGTTTACAAAAATCCCATCCCCTAAATAAACTACCGCAAGTCTAGTCCATAAAGCCAATGTAAAGATAAATCTTGTCTGGACATAACAGATACTTTTTTTTCTCTTTATATTTTTCAAATTCATTCGTATGTTAAAGTCTCAAGTCTATTCTTAAACATAGAAATGTTATTAGGGTCTAGAAAGTTATGCCAACAAATATACATTGACAATACTAATTCCCTTAACAAAAAAATAATAATTATTACAAAAATTTAATGAGTAAATAAATAAATTATATACTGTATACTGTATATATAGATTGGAAGCCAAAGCGTCACATTTTTCCTTTGCCCCTCGACTTTCTCTTCATAATTGCTGAGGGGCACAGGGCCCTGGGTGGGGCTTTGGTATCCCGGGCGTTTCCGCACCCTCCTCAGCTCCCCGCCATGGAGTGGCTTCGGTCATTCAGGCTTTATTGTGGTAGGCAGGGAGGGTTCTGTGGGGGCGCTCGGTTATGGCCATGGCCTTGCTCGGGGCCTTGGGGCTGTTCGGCCAGGCAGTCTGGGGAACAAAAACAAAAAACAAACTATATACTGTATAATTATATATAATTATATATATATGTATATATGTTTTTTTTCTATGTGAATGCGGGAGACAAAAGGCATAACTGCCTGCAGCGAGTGCCTCCCCCAGATTTCAAAGAGTGACAAGGCCAAAATCAAGGGACGTTCGAGCTAAAATGCCTGGACACACGGAGTTTGAAGCAATTTAAGTCATAAGAAGAATGAAAGACTGATTCTGGGAGAGAGTTCCATGGCTCAGCAGTTGAATAGAAGAAACTCTGAGAATAGCATTTCACTCTTGGGTTGGAGAGTTGCACAGAGTAGGGGTGGGATTGCGTTGCAAGGCGGGTACTACGTATACTACGTAGAGGAGGTGGTATACACTGGGAAAGCTCTGAGGAACACTGATTATTGTAGTAGCGATAGAATAGCGAGAGAGATGCAATATTGCAGCGAAGAGAGAGAGATTGCAGAGAGGTGGTGAGTGGACGGGAGTTAAGGATACGAAAGGCTTTCCTTTTTACTTTGTCTATGAGTGCAGTGTGAGAGGATCCTCCCCACACATGTGAACAATACTCAATACAAGGACGCACTGTGCCCCTGTATAGAGCAAGAAGCTGCGCAGGGGTAAAGAAACCCTTGAGGCGGTCGAGCACACCCAGCTTCTGGGAAGCTGCCTTAGCGAGACTGGTAATATGGTCTTTCCAACTGAGAGCAAAAGAAAAAAGAGACACCGAGAACATTGAGAGAAGATGAAGGGTTGATTTTTGTATTGTTGAAGAAAAAGGGATAGTCCTCTGGAGGTTCCTGACGGGTAGAAAGATGGAAAAATTGAGTTTTGGAAGCATTATATACAACAAGGTTTTCTCTACCCCAATTGAAAATAGTAGCTAGATCAGAAGATAAGCGTTTTATAGCTTCATTACATTTGTTTTTGAGGGACTGCTGGCTGGGGCGTTCTGGAAAACTAATTGAGTAGTGTAAGGTAGAGTTGTCTGCATATGAATGGATGGAACTTGATTTACAGTTGAGAAGATCATTTATGAAAATTAGAAAGAGAATAGGAGATAGGACAGAACCCTGAGGAACACCAAAGTTGATAGAATGATGAAATGAGCGATGGCCACCCACAACCGCAGCTATGGAACGGCCGGAAATGAAATTAGAGACAAAGGCACAGATGGAGGAACAGAAACCGAAGGAGGCCAGTTTGGAAATTACAGATTTGTGCCAGACTCTATCGAAGGCCTTCGATATGTATAGTGTAACAGAAAAAGTCTCACCGAAGTCCCGAAAGTTGGATGACCAAGAGTTAGTAAGATATGCAAGAAGATCACCAGTAGAGCGATCCTTAAGGAAGCCATACTGGCGATCTGAGAGCAGATTATGAGAAGAGAAATGCTTAAGAAATTTGGAAGCAAGAATAGTTTCAAAAACTTTAGAGATACAAGAGATGAGAGCAATTGGACGATAGTTGGAGGGTTGAGAGCGGTCACCCTTGTTTGGGACAGGTTGAATGAGAGCAAACTTCCAGCAAGAAGGAAAGACGTTAGAGGAGAGACAGAGATAAAAGAGTTTGCCTAGGCAGGTAGTCAGCACGGAATTACAGTTTTTAAGTACAACAGGAGGAACACCGTCCGGACCGTACGCCTTCTTAGTATTAAGCCCAGAGAAGGTATAAAGTACAGCTTTAGAAGAGATTAGGATATTAGGCATAAGTAGGAGAGAGGGGGTTGGAGAGGGAGGAATAGTACCGGAATCATCCAAGGTAGAGTTTCTGGCAAAAGTTTGAGCGAAGAGTTCAGCTTTGTCAGAGGAAGAAGTGATGGTTGTGCCGTCAGAGTGGAAAAGGGGAGGGAAAGACGAGGAAGAAAAGCTGTTGGAGAGGTTTTTGGCTAGATGCCAGAAAGCTTGGGAAGACCTAGAGTTGGATAGTTCAGTGCATTTATTATTGATGAAAGAGTGCTTGGCAAGCCGAAGAACAGATTTGGCTTGATTCCGGGCAGAAACATAGGAAGAATGAGATTCTTGCGTTTTAAGGCGTCGGTACCGTTTGAATGCTTCCTTCTTGTTGTGGACAGCAGTAGAACAAGCGTGAGTAAACCAAGATTTTGTTGAAATCAAAGAAGTACTGCCGGAGAGCCTCCCAGTCGGCAGCACCAAAGTGCCACAAGCGCCGCTGGCTGGGAGGATCGGATCGTACAGAAGAGATAGGACAGGTGACGGAGATAAGTTTATGGTCGGAGGAGCCTAAAGGAGAGAAAAGATTGACAGTATAAGAAGAAGGGTTAGAAGTCAGAAATAAGTCAAGAATGTTGGGCCAATCTCCGAAGCGACCCGGGATACGGGGGAGGGGGGTTTGCTGGACCAGCTGCTCTAGGTCATTTATGATAGAAAAGACGTAGGCTTGTTCACGAGGTTGGTCAGTAGAGTGAGAGGAGAGCCATTGGCGGTGGTGAACGTTGAAATCTCCCAAGATGGAGATTTCAGAGAAGGAAGAGATAGATAGAATGTGTTCCACTTTAGAGTTTATATATATATATCCAGACCAGACCAGATGGCTGGAGTAAAGTAGGAAAGAAGAGCAATTCACCACTTGCGAGTTTCGTTCTATAAGGAAGTTAGAGCCGCAAACATCGCTATTAAAAAGAAATGCTATAATAATGTAGGTTTCTGATGTTTAAAAGTATGTTGAATTGGGTTATATGTATTTATATGTGTACTACAACCATATGTTAGCTGTACATTTTGTTAAATATCGTTGTCTACAGCTCCAACTTCCTTATAGAACGAAACTCGCAAGTGGTCAATTGGACAGAGGAAGAACAAGCGGAGAAGTGAGAAGTACAGTATAAGACTGAAAGCTTTAGGGCTCAACCAAGTTGCTTCATATATATATATATACACTGGGGAGAAGTGTCTTGCTTGACTTTGCCTTAAATCATAGTTATTCACCATTGAATTATCTTCCTGCTCCGTTTTCCAAATACTTGTTTTAAATATCACTTTACCGCCGCCGTTGGTTATAGGAGGAATCAATTTATCGCCTCATAAAACAAACTGAAAGGCTTTTACCGCGACTGGCCGTAAATAACACTACACTTCCCGCCGATGGCTTAATTATAAAGTCAAATTATTGCTCCTGGTTATGACTGCGATTAATGAGATAGTTTCTATATCCCATAGTTCCTTCCTAAACTGTACAAAGTCGTCCAATGTGAACCAGAATAAACCGTCAAAGTCGTCCAATATGAACCAGAATAAACCGTCAAAATGCGGGTCAACATTGTCAAAGGGTTAAGGGGAGGCAGACCGTTTTTCTGGACCCCCTTCTCCCTCATGTTTAGCCCTATTAGTTTGGCGATTTTCAGACATTTTGCCCCATTTCTTTGCCAATATTAAGACCTTTCGTGCCATTTAGGTGTCGATTATTTCCTGGTGAGTGATAGCAAGCCTGACATTTTAAGAGGAAATTTTTCTACCGAAAAATTTACAAATTTATCTTGAAGGGGGGTCTAGTATTTTTTTGTCTAAGCTTGATGGAGGTCTAGTGAGGAAACTAAGAACTAAAGGAATAAATGATTATAATAGACCATTAAAAAAAAAAAAAAAAATGGCTAGTCTCCCCTTCATCCTGCAACATACATTCTGGTAAGTCGTATAATACTTCTGAATACTACTCAGGAAAAGGTGGCAAAATGTCCTCTTATTCAAAACAGAGCGCATGATAATCCACCTTTAAGGGAGCCCACCTCGCTTTTAGTTTTTATCGTTCTCTCCTTTTCTCTCTTTCTCTGACTTTTATCTATTTGGCCCCATTCAGCCTACTGTTTTAAGACGTTTACCCCCATCCAGGTGTCAATATTTTCCTGGCGAGCGGTAGCGACCCAGCATATATATATTTTTGTTTTGACAGGAAGCTAAATTTGTATATTTTTCGATAGAAAAATGGCTCCGGCGAAGCCGGATTTTTCCATACAATGCTGGCTCGCTATCGCTCGCCAGGAAGAAATCGACAACTGGATGGGGATGATCGAACGTCTTAAAACAATTGGCTGAATGGGCCCGAATAGATACAAACCAGGGAAAGAGAGAAAAGGAGAGAAATATATTAAAAAACCGGTGACCCCCCATAAGGGGAGGCATACCTATTTTCTGGACCCCCTTCTCTTTAATGTTTAGCCCCACTAGTTTTGAGATTATAAGACGTTCGGCCCATTAGTTTGGCGATCTTAACACCTTTCGCCCCATTTTGTTGTCAATTTTAAGACCTTTCGTGCCATTTAGTTGTCGATTATTTCCTGGCGAGCGATAACGAGTCTGCAATTTAAGGAGGAACTGGCCTTCGGCCGGGACATTTTTCTACCGAAAAATGTAAACATTTATCTTGAAGGGGGGTTTAGGGGGTGTTTTTCTAAGCTTGATGGAGGTCTAGGGAAGAAACTACAAAAACTATATGAATAAATGAATTAATAGCCCAAACAAACGGCCAGTCTCCCCTTAAGCCGGTATCACACGAGAGCTATTATAGTCAACAGTCGATGATCAAAAAATTTCTGGCAACATTTCTGGAGTATTTTGCACTGGTATCGGAAACTAGACTCGTGATAGATGAATTTAGGCAACCAAAATATATTAAATGTTATCCTCATAAGCTGCTAGACCAGTGTTGAGGAGAAATGTCGCGTGAAAAAGCGCTCGTGTGATAACGGCTTTACACAACCCGCTCAACCACACTGTCACACACCCAGCAATTATCCCACAAAATAATAATCATATCTGTATTTAATTTGAATAACAATGGACGCATTTCCATATAATTATGTTAAATATATATGGTGTGAATTTCGGGGGTAAATATAACTATACTCATAAACTTGCTGAATGGTACATATTTTCTCTAATTAAGAGAAATTCACAGTGCCGTAATTACTTTATTGGATAAATTACACCCACGTGACTGAAACAGTATATTTTCCATTATGATAACACAAGAGTTTTGATTCTCTCTTGTACCCTCTCCGTGTCATCACAAAAATAATTGATGTTCCTTCATGTGGTTATCATTTATCAGTTTCATTTTTTCTATATATTTTTGTCTATGTGAGTGAGGGAGACAAAACGCAGAACTGCCTGTAGCGAGTGCCTCCTCCAGAGTTGAAAGAGTGACAGGGCCAAAATCAAGGGAAGTTCGAGCTAAAATGTCTACACACAGAGTTTGAAGCAATTTTTTAATTTATAGGACGAGGAAAAGACTGATTATGAGAGAGTTCCAGACCTCAGCTGTTGAATAGAAGACCGAGATTATTGTTTCACTCTTGGGTTGGAGATTTGTACAGAGTGGGATTGTGTTGCAAGACGGGTGCTACATGCTCTACGAGGAGGGGTTGATATACACTGAGAGAGCTTTGAGGAACACTGATTATTGTAATAGTGATAGAATAGTGAGAGAGATGCAACATTGCACCAAAGAGAGAGAAACTGCTGAGAATTGGCGAGATGACGTGAGTTAATGAGACGGAAGGCTTTCTTTTGTATTTTGTCTAGAAGTCCTGTGCGAGAGGATCATTCCCACACGTGTGAACAATACTCACTACTCCTTTGTACTCCTTTGTACTACATGGACGCACTGTGCCCCTGTACAGAGCAAGAAGCTGCGCAGGGGTAAAGAACTCCTGGAGGCGGTTGAGCACACCCAGCATCTGGGAAACTGTTTTAGCTAGAGTGGTAATATGATCTTTCCAAGAGAGATCAAAAGAAAAAGAGACACCAAGAATATTAAGAGAAGATGAAGGTTTAATTTGTATGTTGATGAAGAGTAGGTCATAGTTTTCTGGAAGGGCACGACGAGTAAACAGATGGAAAAATTGAGATGTGGAAGCATTGAAAGTAACAAGGTTTTCTCTGCCCAATTAAAGATAGTAGAGATCAGAAGATAGGTGCTGTATGGCCTCCTTAAGTGAGTTTTTGAGTTCCTGCTATGAATAATTTTGTGGAAGGATAGTTGAATAGTGTAATGTAGAGTCATCAGCATATGAGTAAATGGGGCTGGATGAACAGTTGAGAAGGTCGTAAATGAATAATAGGAAGATAATTTGGAGATAGAACAGAACCCTGAGGAACACCGGAGTTGATAGGTTGAGGAAGTGAACGGCACAACGGCAGCTATGGAGCAGCCGGAAAGGAAATTTGAGACAAAAGCACAGATGGAGGGATAGAACCCGTAGGAGGGTAGTTTGGAAATAAGGGATTTGTGCCAGACTCTATCAAAGGCCTTCGATATGTCTGCAACAGAAAAAGTCTCACCGAAGTTCCAAATAGAGGATTAACATGAGTTAGTAAGATAAGAAAAAACATCACCAGTAGAGCGGCCCTTAAGGAAGCCATACTGGCTGTCTGAGAGTAGGTTATGGGAAGATAAATGCTTGAAAAGTGTGAGGCAAGAAGAGTTTTAAAGAAATGAGAGCAATTGGATGATAGTTGGAGGGTTGAGGGCGGTCACCCTTCTTTGGGACAGGTTAAATGAGAGCAAACTTCCAGCAAGAAGAAAAGACGTTACAGGAGAGACAGAGAGGGAAGAGTTTGCCTTGACAGGGAGTCAGCAAGCAAGCACAGTTTTTGAGTACAATAGGAGGAACACCGTCCTGTCTGTACGCCTTCTTAGTATTAAGCCCAGAGAAGGTGATAAGTACATCCTCGAAGAGATGTTGATGTTAGGCATAAGTAGGATAGTGTGGGGTGGAGAGGAAAGAATAGCACCAGAATTTTCCAAAGTGTAGTTTTTTGGCGAAAGTGTTAGCGAAGAGTTCAGCTTTGTCAGAGGAAGAAAAGACAGTGGTGCCATCAGAGTGGAAAAGAAGAGGGAAAGACGAAGAAGAAATTATTGGAGAGGTTTTTGGCTAGATGCCAGAAGGCTTGGGAAGAGCTAGAATTGGATAGTTCAGTGCATTAATTTTTGATGAAAGAATGTTTGGCGAGGAGAAGAACCGATTTGGCCTCATTCCGGGCAGAAACATAGGAAGTATTTAGATGCTTGAGTTTGAAGGCGATGGTACCGTTTGAATAATTCCTCCTTATTGCGGACAGCAGTAGAACAAGTGTGAGTAAACCAAGATTTTTTTGCATTAGACTGAGAGAAAGAAAATGGAATTTATGCTTCCATGCCGAGAGGATTACCTCGGTAATGCACTCAGCACTCTCCGAGGGACCCTGGCCATGGAAGCAGAAGTAATTCTTCATTAATTGAGTTTAGGAGTAAAGTCGGTTGGTGGAGGTAACATAATAATTCCATGCCGAGAGGATTACCTCGGTAATGCGTTCAGCACTCTCCGAGGGACCCTGGCCATGGAAGCAGAAGTAATTCTATGGGAAATCAAAGAAGTACTGCCGAAGAGACTTCAAGTCGGCAGCGCCAAAGTGCCACATGCGCCGCCAGCTGGGAGGATCGGAAGGCCATACCGGAGAGATAGGACAGCTGGCAGAGATAAGTTTATGGTCGGAGGAGCGCAAAGGAGACACAAGTTTTACAGTATAAGCAGAAGGATTAGAGAATAGAAATAAGTCAAGAATGTTGGGCCGCTCTACGAATCGATCCGGGATACGGGTGGGTTGCTAATTATGTTTGTTAATATTTAAATATGATAATTATTTTGCACTGCCAGATACTATAAGGCACCACTTCTCATTCACACTACGTTAGTGATACTTTCTATATAATTATTTATTGAATTTCTTACAATGCATTATGCATAATGCATATGCATTATCTATTATCCATCAGTACAAGTGCTTAATTGATTGCTCTATGGATATCAAACACGATTATACTCAGCTTAAGATAAATCTCTGGGAATCCAAGAAGTAAATAGTGTAAACATTAACCCTTTGATTCCCACAGTTTCATCCAAAGGTATATTATATAGCCTAATGATCGATACAATAAACTAAGGAATGACGCCATTGTACCGAATGGGTCACTTATCAATACGGCATATATATAAAGACCAATTCAGCATGAGTGTATCATTTGTATGTGTATAATAACATTCATAGCTGTAAAACAACTGGCAATAAGGAGGAAGCATTCAAACGGTACCGACGCCTTAAAACTCAAGACTCTCATTCTTCATATGTTTCTGCCCGGAATCAAGCCAAATCTGTTCTTCTACTTGCCAAACACTCTTTCATCAATAATAAATGCACTGAACTATCCAACTCTAGCTCTTCCCAAGCTTTCTGGCATCTAGCCAAAAACCTCTCTAACAATTTCTCTTCCTCGTCTTTCCCTCCTCTTTCCCACTCTGATGGCACAATCATCACTTCTTCCTCTGACAAAGCTAAACTCTTCGCTCAAACTTTTGCTAGAAACTCCACCTTGGATGATTCCGGTGCTATTCCTCCCTCTCCGCCCTCCTCTCTCTTACTTATGCCTAATATCCTAAGCTCTTCTAAAGATGTACTTTCTACCCTCTCTGGGCTTAACACTAATAAGGCATACGGTCCGGACGGTGTTCCTCCTGTTGTTCTCAAAAACTGTGCTTCCGTGCTGACTCCTTGCCTAGGCAAACTCTTTCGTCTCTGTCTATCCTCTAACGTCTTCCCTTCATGCTGGAAGTTTGCTCACATTCAACCTGTCCCAAAGAAGGGTGACTGCTCTCAACCCTCCAACTATTGTCCAATTGCTCTCATCTCTTGTCTTTCTAAAGTTTTTGAAACTATTCTTGCTTCCAAATTTCTTAAGCATTTCTCTTCTCATAATCTGCTCTCAGATCGCCAGTATGGATTCCTTAAGGGTCGCTCTACTGGTGATCTTCTTTCATATCTTACTAACTCTTGGTCATCCTCCTTTCGGGACTTCGGTGAGACTTTTTCTATTGCACTAGACATATCGAAGGCCTTCGATAGAGTCTGGCATAAATCTTTAATTTCTAAACTACCCTCCTTCGGTTTCTATCCCTCCATCTGTGCCTTTGTCTCTAATATCCTTTCCGGCCTATCCATAGCCGCGGTTGTGGACGGCCATTGTTCACTTCCTCACCCTATAAACTCCGGTGTTCCTCAGGGCTCTGTCCTATCTCCTATTCTCTTTCTAATTTTTTATAAATTATCTCCTTAACTGTACCTTAATTCCCATCCATTCATACGCAGACGACTCAACCTTACACTACTCCATTAGTTTTTCAGAACGCCCCAGCCAGCAATCCCTCAACGACAAACGTAATGAAGCCATAGAACTCTTAAATTCTGATCTAAATACTATTTCCAATTGGGGCAGAGAAAACCTTGTTAACTTTAATGCTTCCAAAACCCAATTTCTCCATCTATCTACCCGTCAGGATCTCCCAGCGGACTATCCCTTATTCTTCAACATTACAAAAATCAACCCTTCATCTTCTCTCAATACTCTTGGTGTCTCTTTTTCTTCTGCTCTCATTTGGAAGGACCATATTACCAGTCTTGTTAAGGCAGCCTCCCAGAAGCTGGGTGTGCTCAACCGCCTTAGGGGGTTCTTTTCCCCTACACAGCTTCTTGCTCTGTACAGGGGCATAGTGCGCCCTTGTATTGAGTATTGTTCACATGTGTGGGGAGGTTCCTCTCACACCGCTCTCCTAGACAAAGTTGAAAGAAAAGCCTTTCGTATCATTAACTCCCGTCCACTCACCAACTCTCTGCAATCTCTCTCTCTCCGCCGCAATGTTGCATCTCTCTCGCTATTCTATCGCTACCTTAATAATCAGTGTTCCTCAGAGCTATCCCAATGCATACCACTTCCTTTACGTAGGGCACGTGGTACCCGTCTTACAACTCAATCCCACCCCTACTCTGTGCAACTCTCCAACCCAAGAGTGAAACGTTACTCTCAAATTTTCTTCTACTCAACAGCTGAGCTCTGGAACTCTCTCCCAGAATCAGTCTTTCCCTCTTCCTATGACTTAAATTGCTTCAAACTCCGTGTGTCCAGGCATTTTGGCTCGAACGTCCCTTGATTTTGGCCCTGTCACTCTTTCAACTATGGGGGAGGCACTCGCTATAGGCAGTTATGCATTTTGCCACCCTCAATCACATAGAAAAAAAAAACAAAAA